>NQII01000315.1:641555-794803 GCA_002778355.1 Clitarchus hookeri | reverse complement strand
TCATCTACTTTTGCAATCTTCACAATGGACAATAGTTTATAACCTCTTTTTATGGAACATTTAAGCACGTAACTTCTTTCAGCCTGGGAGAAGCACCTCTCCATCTCTTTTAGCCTGGGAGCTTAATCACCACGTAAATTTGTAAGAACACTTTCTCTCATTTTCCTGCGCAAGCTGCCAACAAACTTTTGTGTGCCGTATCAGATTCAAACTACATGAGCAACGTAGGTGTTGTACAAGACTCTATTAAGAAAGAATAAAACCATGCCAAACCCTATTTCCTCATCTAATGATTTCAGGTATGGCCACTTATTGGCATGTCGGGAGCTGGACCCACCAACCAGCACACCCAGGTCTCTTTTGTTTTGTTTTAGTGATAATAACTAAAAGTGTTCAATGTATCATTGTATAAAATATAATGGCATGTGGAGTGGCCTCACAGCTTCGCATTTAGTTCAACAACAGTATAACCCCTAATTTCACCTCACAACGGGCACCCGCGGCTATATTGGGCCGACCACGAACTGCTCGCGGCTAGCAGCCCAACGTTACGTTACTACTACTTCATCATCAAAGATGTGGAGGACCAGGGGAGACTAAGCCATCTGGGTGGTCGACTACGACCCACCACAGCATCAGAGCAGCCGGAAAAGTATCAGCAACATGTCTCTGGACTGGTGAGTGTTTTCCCGCCACAAACTTGCACGACCTACTGTGCATACAGGAAATCATCTTCCTCTCCTTTGCGAATGTCGTAAGGCTTTCCAAACTTGTGGGCCTAATACAAGCAATTTGGCCACGTTATATTGCTATTCCAAAACAATGTAAAATAGAGATTGTATTGCCTACTGCCAGTGATATCACACAGAAGTTGTAAGGCCTTATAGTCTTTGTAATGGTAGAACTCTCCTCTGTCACAACTCTTTTTACTGTAAGCAAATTCATTCAGATAATTTGCCTCCATGATTCCACCAATTTTGATTATCTGATTTTGGCATATTTTTAGGTACTTTTCCTGTACTGTTTTAGTAACAGATTTTTTTCTCACATTCATGGTTATTCTTCAGAATAGTTTGTAAAAGTAAATTTGTAGTTTTTCAGATTAAAGTATGCACATTTCATAAAAACATTCCTCAACTAATTTATGTAATATATATACTACAATGAGTGGTTGAAATTAATGTATAAAAAGTGGCATGTGGCACCACTGTTCCTATGTATCAAGGTTACTCAGTAAATTTTGGATTAAAAATTTACTAAAGAATTTTGGATTAAAAATTTACTAGGGAACTTTTATTGTACTTTTGGCCTAGGATAGTTTGCACAGTGTCTACAGCCAGTGAGCTGATGGAAGTTCGACATGGTTGGCTTTGTGTGATCACAATTGTTAGTGTGCAATAGTGGTATGTTTTTGTGCCAGCCTTCCGGTTGGATGACCTGAGAAGGCAGAGATATGCACTTTTTTGTCGGCTGACTAAGCAATGGGTGGTAGGTGGCATGGTGTTTGGCCGGATGTGAAATTGCTTAATGGCAGTTTGTGACAGCAGTGCTAGAAGCAACACTTAAGCTTATAGGCATCCAGAGGCAGAAAATTGTGATTTTTATAGACACATTATGGTGATGATATAGGTGCAAACCATTGCAATTTGGGCTATGTATAATGCTGCAATATTATGTTCTGTGATAAAAGCTGACATTTATTTCACCACAATAAAATTGTGTTGTATAGTGGCTTGTATATAAACTCGTATCTCAAAGGCTGCGGTAGTGTAGTAGTCAAGACTACTACCTCCCACCAAGGTGAACAAGGTTTGATTCTCAGTGGGGTGACACAGATTGTCTCACGACAATGTAGCAGACACGGCCATTGGCTAGAGGGTTACTTGGGGCGATCCAGTTTTCTCCACCCTTTTATTCTACTACTGCTTAATCCTCATCTCGGTTCACCCTCACCACCACTTAAAACCTAGATGTTACGTGCTGACCACAACCTCTCAACTCAGTATATCTCACTGTTTTACAAAATAAAACTTGCAGGACTTTCAGAAATTTGTGCAACAAAAGTCACAAAATACTACAGTGCCTTGTAATTCAAATAATATTTCAGTGTTGAATGATACATAAAGGCAATAAACATAAATCTAAAAAAGAAGTGTTTAATACTGGACTACAAGGAAAACATTTTGATAATGCATTAGTAAATACATGATACAAACAAGACAACAGGTAAAATGTCATGTACAGTGGATCCTCTGTGTGCTGAAAATGCATGTACCAAAAGATTTTATCCACCGAAAGTCAGTGGTCCCAAAAAAATTTGTATATAAATAATGAAATTATCAGTTTTTATTGTTTTTCAAATAGACACATGGTTATCCTGTCAAACACACCACACCACAGAGCGGCCAAATGGTCTGCTGAGTCAGAACTCTAACATCACAGAATATGCAACGGTAATCTGCTACGGCACTGTCTCATTCTTATACATTTCCAATTGTATCTCAGATTGCAGAAATTTTTTATCAAGATCATCCATCGCTCAAAATAATTGTATAGTACATTCATGGTTACTTCCAACTTTTCTGAAGCCCTGCTGAAGTTCTACTTGTAAGTTATTCCTCCACCTAATGCAAACAAAGCTTAGCAAAGTCTAGAAAATTACACCAATGGGAAAGTGCACTGCATTCGAGAACACTTGGTGTAATAATACTTTGCATAAGTACTATTTCTTACTGGACATTACCAGCACACCTATCCCCCCCTCCACCATGTTTTTATTCATATTAATTATAAATTATATATTATACTTTATGGATAAAATACAATTTAATTTATAAAAAAAAAGATACTTTTACATAAGTATAAAACACTTGCAATACATTATATATTTAGGAAACAAACAAACACGTTATGCATAGGGTGATTTTTCAAAGGTTTTATTCAAAAAGTGTCAAGAAACCGTGAAAAACTATACCTATCCTCACTGTAGTATTTCAAAGCAAATGGTTTTGCCTGTAAATGCTACGTAATACATTTTAACCAGTAATTATTTTTTTGCAAAGATGTATTTAAAGTTTGTTTTTTCCCCCATAAAATTTGTATTTAATCTTATCGGACAAAAAATCAACATGATTTTTAAACAAAATATTCATTGAACTCAATACACAGCATCTTCCATATAAAACACTACCCCCAAAACTGCGTAGTTGACCTCCCATTGTCACCAAAAATTGTTTGAACATTGAGTAACTTGCATTACCAAGCGTGAAGTTAATTTTCGGTCACTTCTTGCAGGGAGATTGGTAAATTTATATTAATTTATTTAAAGTCACGTGTCTACTGAACAAACTGATATCCTGGAAGGGCCTATTTGTCGCCATGTAATGCATAAGTACTGAATTAGAGTGCCACACAACTTGCGACAGGCGCAAATGCGAGGGAAAATCAGAATATGTGGTTTTAAATAATTCATTATTGAAGACAGTCAATAACTAAAGTTTAATGACATTTATTAATGAGTCTCAAAATCACACTTGTTTTGAAGTTAAATATTATTTATCACTTTAAATGGCACAGGTTTTCCTCGCGCACATGGTGTCCCCAACAAGCGTAGATATGCAGCCTGGAATGAGTAAACTTCAGCTGTTCTCGATGATACTTGGCACAGCTGAGCCATTACCTTGTTTTCTCCCTTTACATGGCTGAAAGGGTGGAAGGCAGTTGCCTAGAAACCAGCATGGCATCCTCGCACCCTCCCTCTGGTTGCCAACCAGTTTGGAAGAGAAAGGAGCATGCAGAGGAGAAGACTGTTTCACTCCTACTTCTCCTTCTCAGTCTCGCATGTCATGAACACAATGTCAGATCGATAACCTATCTGCATGCTCTCGGTCGATTAAAAAAAAAAAAAAAAAAAAAGTGACTGTTTATTTTTTTCTATAAATATTTATTTATTCATCAATATCTAATTTGTCCCCTTCAAAGTAATCCCCCTCAGATATAATACACTTGTGCCAGCGCTTTTTCTAATCCTTGAAGCACTTCTGATATGCACTTTTTGGTATGGCCTTGAGCTCTCCCAGCAATGCGGTCTTTAACTCCTCAATCGTGGCAAACCTCCGTCCTTTCATGGGTCTCTTCAGTTTTGGGAACAGGAAAAAGTCGCAGGGGGCTAAGTCTGGTGAATACGGTGGTTGAGGCATGATTACGGTGTTGTTTTTGGCCAAAAAATCATGAACAAGAAACTATGTGTGAACAGGTGCATGATCGTGATGCAAAAGTCATGAATTGTTTTGCCACAAATCCGGGCGTTTTCTTTGTATTGCTTCACGCAAACGGTGCATAACATCAAGATAATATTCTTTATTGACCGTACGACCTTTTGACAAAAACTCACTATGAACAACGCCATTGTAATCAAAGAAAACAGTGAGCAAAACCTTCACATTTGACCGAACATGGCGTGCTTTTTTCGGTCTTGGCTCTTCTGGCCACTTCCATTGCGATGATTATGGGCTTTGGTTTCGACTTCATAATCATAAACCCATGTTTTGTCCCCAGTTATGACCCTTTTGAGCAAATCTGGACCATCGTTGACGTCATTCAACAGTTCCTGAGCGATGCTCATGCAACGGTGCTTTTGATCAAAATTTAGCAATTTTGGAACAAACTTCGCTGCTACACGTTTCATGACCAAAACATCCAAAAAAATTGCATGGCATGAACCAACCGATATAGCGACCTACTCAGAAAATTCTGTAATAGTGATTCAACGATTCTCGATAACAATTTTCTTCACTGCTTCAATGTTTTCATCGATTGCTGACGTGCTGGGGCGTCCAGGGCTGGCATCGTCATTAACATCTTCTCGGCCTTCTGTGAAGAGCTTGTACCACTTATAAACATTTTTTTTGCTCAAAGTAGACTCCCCAAATGACACAGTCAACATTTTAAGTGCATCGGAGTACTTAATTTTATTTTTCACACACAATTTAATACAAATTCTTTGCTCCATTTTTTTGATAGCAAAAAAATGCCAAGCAGACCAAAACACGTCCATATATATAACTTGTCAAATAAACATCATACAAAAAATATATTGTGTGTTCACATTCATACCTACCAGAAGTACTATTAGGCCTAATATGATCAAATTTCAGAACCTCACTTTTTTTTCGCTGTCCACTTCACGTGAAATGCCCCAAATGTCAGTTTCTCTTCTACTAAAATTCTGGAAGTATTGAAATTTTTTGACCCCCCTGAAAACGGTAGATAAAGAAGCCACTGGATTTGGTTAAATGGTTACCAAACCATTATGTATTCACTGTGGTGTAGCAGCTATATATATTCTTACAGATATTAAAATTAATCTATGCATTACAATACTTAATAATTAGAAAAAGATTTCAGTTATTTTATTTGAAGTAGCATTCTATAAAACTATTAATATAAGCATTTGTAGAATAATATTTTTGTAACCTACACTAAATATATCTTTAAATACAGTGGTATTCAACATTTGTCAACAATACAGGATCACTTTATTGCCAAGAGGCAAAAGTTTTAATGAATTTTTACCACCATATTTAAAAATAATATGTGATGTCACTGTTCTTTGCAAGGGAAATAAGTTCATCAGAATGTTGTGGAGTTAAACGTATTCATGTATCGGAAATAACTTTTGTGGCAAAAAAAATACTCAACCTGAAGGCACCCTTGTAGCGTGCATGCATAAATTACATAGCTACAAAACTTAGCCTAGGAAAATCCTTCTCACCACCACCAAGCATAATGATTAGTATTGACATTTGTCATTTTCTGATTTACACCATCCCTGAAATAATCCCGTACTAAAGATTTAACATTCGACAGATACCGCATTATTACCCGTAAGAAGAAACATTCTAATCAGGCATGCAACATGATTGTATATACAGCAAACAATATATGATGAGGCATTTCGCTATTTCGAAATAATTCTCACTTTCACCCTCTACTTTGAGACATATTGAACAACAAACAAAAAACCAAATTAGTTAATTTATAGTAAGGATAATTAGATACGATAAATATACAAGTGGTAGGATGGAGCCTTGAGAAGACTGCCTCCCACACTTCATAGTCTTCATATTCTTTCTTTATTCTTCTAACACAACGATGGGACCAGAAAGGACATACAGANGAGCATCCAGGTAGGAAAAGAGTTAAAGCTGCAACCCTTGAGAAGACTACCTCCCACACTTCATAGTCTTCATATTCTTTCTTTATTCTTCTAACACAACGATGGGACCAGAAAGGACATACAGAATCCCAGATAATGACCTATAACTTGATGTACCCCCATGCATAGGGGACACCTTTAAACAGGTCATAAAGGACCATAATCTGAGATTAGGATACTCTTCCTACGTACCTCTAACCAATCCACCACCAGCAGGTTGGGGCGTGATACCCCACATATATACACAAACATAACATCAACTAACAGTCATCTTGCCACCAAAGTCGACCGCCCAAAGGCCCTCCAATACAGTAGAGTCCCAAAAAGCACTCTTGTAGAGACTAAAAAACAGAAAGCTCATCCAATAATTCCTAGTGGAAGACCGCAGAGGACTTAGTTCACACACCCTTCAAAGACACAGTGAATGCACCACCAACTCCTTCGCAGAGAGTCATAATTACTCCCACCATTTACCTGAGCTTGCTTGAATTTCTTCATGTGGGAAGACTTGAAATTAGCAATGAAAAGATATAGTGGAAGGTATAAACTAATATTGTGCACATGCTGTCAGTGATCAGCTGTCAGCAAACAGTTGATATGCATGTATGTAACACAGAACCCTTTTTACACAGACTGAACTAGGGAAGTGAGCAGTTATATATTTATGTAAACATACAAAATCAAAAACATTTCAAAGTTAAAGTTTTTACTGTAGGAACGCATGAACTCCCGTTACCACTAGTGAAGTGAAGTGCTTCGTACACAAAAACTGTGTACGTTATATATTTATTCATAAAATGATAGAAGCTGCGCATTCAATTAGTTTGATTATTGCATATAGGAATAAAATTGTTATCTATATTTTTATGAGAAGTAAAAAATATTTGTCAGCCGAGCCCCGAACCCAAAACCTATTTTCCCACATACTAGCAGCCATGCAACATAACTCGGCCATTTCTACAATTACAAAATTGACTGACGATACAGTAATATAATGCATACTTTCGAACATGTGATGATACAATTTGATGCAAATAATAATCTTCCACATGTATTATAACCTTTTATATGTTATGTATTACATTAAAGAAGGACAGAACCATAAATTTTATGCTTGTTTGCAATAAATATGGCCACCATGCTTCTCACCTGCCATGTTGAATTTATGCTTCCCGATCAGGAACGCAACTTTTGTCAACACATTAGCTGTTAAGTGCCCTCAATCGTTTTCTCACAAGAATCTAGAAGTCTTCTTTAACTTAGAATACCAAACACCGGAAATACCACATAAATTGTTATTTCACGATCAACAGCTGCATTCCGAGAAACTTAGAATAAACCCCCGGTTTACTGTGTACCTAAATTTAAGCAACCGTATTTCATTCACAGTTAAAATTTGTGGAGGTTGGTATTATGTTACATTTCTGATGTAACAGCTTGGGTAATAAATAGGTGCGATGTTTTCAGCGGAATGTTCTCGCCCACGTCCCGGGCCCAAGAATTAAGGGAAGAGCATTAACTGAAATGGAAAACTTTGAAAAGGCTAAACAAGCGCTTATTAATAGAGTGAAACAGCTTAGTGTGAGTTCTGCCAGTGAAGTACAAAATAATCCACAGGTATGAAATTAATTTTTAATTTATGTGTTGGGAGAGATATGCAGCTACATTTACACATCACACTATTTAATATGCATGCATTTGTGCTCTTGTAGGATGCAGAAATCTTGCCACCACTACATGGAATATGGACATACAGCAACTCTCGATTTGACGACCCCGGGAATAACAATCCCTCAAAGTAATGACCCTTTTCTCAGGAATTGCAAAAAATTTGGTGGGGGAAAAAAAAAAAGAAAATTTGAGGGACATGGGTACAAAAATATGTTTGTTGCATTTATTATGGTCAAAATGGTTGCGATTCTCTTCTCGAGCTGTACTACAGTAAAACCTTGTTAATTCGCTCTAATTCAAAATTCTATGTAAATCAAAGTAGTTGTTAGCCACCAAACATAAGAATGGGATTTTTCATGCTTTGGAGTTCGGTTAATTTGAAATTCCGCACAATATGTAATGCAAAGTAAAATTTCCTTAAAGTGTATATAAAATTCAGATAATTTATAAATGATGCATTGATTATATTCTTGCTGTGTAAGAAACTAAGCATCGCAAGTGGGTGCCTTACATACATCAGGCCACCGGCGCATGGCGGCTGCCTTGTGTGTACCGGCACCAGACTGTGGCATTGAACAACAGTTTCACTCATCCCCCCCTCCACCAGTCGCAGAACTCCAACAGTCTGCTCTTTCCTGTCTCGTTTATCTTCCTGCTCTTTTTTTTTTACCCAAACTTGATGTTTACAGGAAAAATGAAAGCATGAGAGGTACAGAAGTTTGTGTAAAAATATCAGGTGTACAACTTTGCTTTCGTAGTTTTTCGATCGATGGAAATATGTGGTGGAAATATGTAGATCAATAATGTTACACAGTAAACTTGGACATCTGTCAACATAAAGACATCACCACATTAGTGAATTTGTGCTTGCATCATAAATTTATTCTCGAGCGAAGATGTCAGTTTTCAAACCAAATGCTCGGCATGTGCTGGAATTGTTGTTTTCTGCTTCCATTAAAAGAAAACGTATGGTGAGCCTACTCCTAGTGAATGAACGTGTCGTGAGTGGTTTCAACGCTTTAAGAGTGGTGATTGTGACATCTAGTACCGGCATGGCGGTGGAAGAGAGAAAAGTTTCAAAGATTCCGAATTGGATGCATTAATTGAAGAAGACTCGTGTCACACGGAAGAAGAATTGGCAGAATCATTGGAAGAGACGCAACAAGCCTTTTCAAAACGCCTCAAAGCTATGGGAATGATTCAGAAGCAAGGAAATTGGGTCCCGTATGAGTTGAAACGGAGAGATGTTGAATGGCGTTTCTTTGCTTGTGAACAGCTGCTTAACAGACAGAATCGGAAGGGGTTTCAACATTGCATTGTGACCGGCGACGAACAATGGGTCCACTATGATAATCCCAAGCGCACAAAACCATGGGGAATGCCCGGACATGCCTCCACGTCAACGGCCAGACCGAATATGCACGGTGCCAAGGTCACCTCAGTGTGGTATCTTATGAGCTGTTGAAACCTAGTGAAACCATCACAGGGGATCGGTATCGAACGAAATTGATGCGTTTTGAGCTGAGCTTTGAAGGAGAAATGATTACCGCACAAAGAGAGACACGATAAAGTTATCCTCCAGCATGACAATGCTCGGCTACATGTCGCAAGACCGGTCATGACATACGTGGCAACGCTGACATGGGAGGTTTTATCCCACCCGCCGTACTCTCCTGAAGTTGCTCCTTCCGACTACCATTTGTTTCGATCAATGGCACACGGCCTGTCCAAGCGATGGACAGTACTTTTAATCATAAATATGTACTCACGTTTTAACAATAAAGCCTCAAATGTTGGGGGAAAAAACGGCGGAAGTAAGGTTGTACACCTGATAGATTTTCATGTGACTATTTGGTTTCAGTTCTTTTTTCTTTACATCTGTAATAATATGAGTGGAAGCAAGGAAAAGTACAATGCAAAGATTATTTCAGAAAAAATTCAAAATACTGTATAAACTTGTGTATATACATTCAGGAAAAAAATGTATTTCTTGAATGAAACTGCATGCACAATTTGTGGTGTCCTGGTAAGTACAGTATATTTCCGCATATTTTACGCAATTTTTGTACCTTATTTTAAGTTGAAAGTTCAGGGTGCATAAATTATGTGCGAGCATTGGAAATTTTTTTTTTGGAAGTGAGGTTATAACTTTAATGAAACTAAAATAATGAACCCAAAAGGATCTCAAAATGATGTAGNCGTAAATTATGTGCGAGCATTGGAAATTTTTTTTTTTGGAAGTGAGGTTATAACTTTAATGAAACTAAAATAATGAACCCAAAAGGATCTCAAAATGATGTAGTAAACACTTCAATGCTAACCAACTCCACAACTATGTAATATATATTGCTGAGATTGTGACGTAACAGATCACACGATGCTGCGCAGTGATTGACACGTACCAGCCACTGTGGACTTGCAACACCGCGCCTGGCTAGGTCAATGTGCCGGTATGTATTCTCACGCCCCCCACACAAATCCACCTACTGAAACTGTATCAGCTCAAGAGAAGGTCAACATGTATGTGCAGGAAGTATGATTAAAGACTGCTGAAAACATTCTCAAGTACTGGAAATCCTGCAAAACTTTGTTCCCAAGACTCTCAAAACTGTCAAAAAAAAATCACTGTTGTCCACCAGATACAGTTTTTGCTGTGAGGTTATTTAGTTCAGCTGGCATTTTATTAGACCAAAAACAAAGCATGTTGGACACTGAACAACTTAAAATGCTTGTGTTTTTTAAAAAAATCTTGAATTTGTGAAACAGCTTTTTCTATAATGTAAGCTTTCAGATTGTGACCTCGGCTGCTGTTTTGTATTATTTTAACACAGACTTAATGTAACTGCAGTGTTTTAACTTGTCCCTCACTTTTCTTGACCTGTATATATGATGTATCATGACTAGGTTAGTTGCTCCATGACTGTAATATTTTAATTTTATTGATTTTCTGAATATGTGTGCAATTTTTTCTGATTATAAAGTATAGTTTACAACAGCTTAAGCCCGGCGCACACAGGACGATTTTTCCTGTGAGTTTGGCTAAAATATTATTTAAGAGCTAGGCAAAGAGCTATGTAACTTGGTTACTCGCGGGGTTCATCACTAGTTTTGTCGCACACTGTATGGGTTTCCTTGCGAACTATTCTAACAGCTGACGAAAATAATAAACAATGAACTCCGTACGGCGAAGAAAGATTGCTGTAATTACACTTCTTTCAGTTTTGAATCATTAAAATAAAAATTGTAGACAAAATAAACGACTGGACAAGAGAATGGTCAGCCTGAAAGAACGAAAACTGGCAATACTTTTAAAAGAATTCAGGTGAGTACACAGATAACCTCAAAACTGCATACAAACACGTTTCTTCTCTGTCAAAACAATAATTCTGCCATGTAAATAAAATCACATGATACGTTTCCTTGCTCTCATTGGCTAAGATCAGAAACTGGTAAAGAAACACATATAGAAAATAGCACCTTTAAAAGTGAATTATTTCTTACTAGCAGTTGCCAAAACATCGCTGGTCTCACTGCTTTTAATTCGAATTGAATACAAAATAAATATTATAAATTATAGAAGATACTAAGTTAAAGTTTAATTTCTTAAAAAATATAATACTTTTGAAGTTAATCAGTGTCATATACTTGAGGTATCAAAGTTATTTAAAAAACAGGTTTACATATTACTCCTAGGGTGATTTTTCAAAGGTTTGTTTGAAAACATCCAAAGAAACCGTTAATGGACTATATGCAAAAAAAAAAAAAAAAAAAACAACTGCTAAAAGTTATTTTCCACTAANTACTTAAGGCTGAGGTCATTACCAGCTTCCACACATGACTGAATAGTTACTTTATTTCTGACAAATTCTGTGTTTAGAAAGTAACTGACAGTAAATACACACCACCTGCAAGGATCTCCCTTGCAAGTGATGCAACACTAAGGAGTGGTGTGTCTACTCTCAATTTTTTTACTTCCAAGTAAAATAAAAACAAAAAAAACTTAAGTTTTCATGTTGGTAGTGCCACCATAACATTGCAAACAATACAGAATCTTAAACCTTTTTTCAAATTATTAAACATGGAGCATCGAGAAAATTTGGTAACATTCCATATCTAACTCAAAATTAAAGAATTTACCCTATCTTTCCAGTACCATGTGGATGACACATCATATGCATCTTTATTTAAAAATGATATAATTTGTAAAGTACTGTCTTAACATCCTTAAAAAAAACAATAGTCAAGTAATAGTGTGGCATATGCAGTTCACCAATGAAGAACCTAAACATTTTATTCAAATCACAGAAAATTGTTACCAGAGAAGAAGAAATATTTACGATAAATCAAAGAAAATAAGCCTACACACGTTTTTACCACTAAATCATCACAGCAAGTATATAGTTAAATTTAGAAATGAAATTGAGTTTCAAACAAACAGGTTTTGCTCCTTGTTTAATGTTATCACATACTTCTTTTGATGAGGAAATTATTTTAATTTGACACCATCAAATCTTTGTAGCTGTTCACAATTAAAAAATATTTACCCAATACTGTACTTAGAATTGTACAGTTCTAATAAAATTCTGATGCTCAAGCACTACTCAACTAACTCCAGTTCACAAATGTGTGCATATTGACAGAGATAAGACAAATATGTTTTTAAAATAATTATAGTACATAATAGGGGTAAGTAAATGACTGAAAAATTACCGTATTATGGGCACACACATGCCATTGCAGAGGTAAATAGTATTTCACAGAATATCCACATTACGACATAAAAGAACTCGTACTACGGCAAGCCTAGATTAGCTACTGTCAATAGAAACGTAAAGAATATAGACATAATTCTGCAGAAGGAATTCATTAATAATTACTAAATAGGACAAAAACAGCAGTATAAGCAATCAAAAAACAAAGTAATGACTATATAGATATGCAAATAACTAGACAAAACCAAGACTACAGATGAACAAAGTATGTTTTCTGTGACATAACATCCCTACTGTTATCATAGGAATCAAATATATCTGTATGTGTTGGCATTATTGTACTGTCCAGTTTTTGTGCATAATATGTATACATATACACCTTCACCCATTTGTTCATCTGCGCTGTCTTCTGTGTGTCATCCACTATTGCAAACATTTGTACACACAGTCCACTTTTATATTACAACATTGTTTTGTCTCATTTAGGAAGGAATTATTAACTTGAGACCTCTTCTCATCGGACCACTGTGAAGCACTACTCAGTGGCTCATTAGCAGTGCCACGGAACATGCATCAGTAGCACCAAATGTGCATTAGCTGCACTATGCAACATACATTAGTAGTGATATACAATGTGCATTAGCAGTGCCATGCAACATGCATTAGCAGCACCATACAACGCACGTTAGCAGAGCCACACAATGCATGTTAACAGCACTAACAATATGCTTTAGCAGTACCACTCAGTGTGTGGGTCATTCTGTTTAAAAACATTGTGAAGTCTCCTGAAATAGCAATAGTGTGCATGTGCAGTGCAATGGATATAGAATCCTATCTCTCTCACTGTAGTCATGGCTATGCCCTGTACATGGAGTTAAGAAAGCACTGCTGCAAACAAATATTAACATAATTATAAGATTCCTTTTAAGACATATTAGTTTCGATAGATTATCTCAGCAAGCAAGACATCCTTAAACTAAGACATTTCCTGAATAGATAAAGAATTTGTACCTTACTCCAAGAAACAAAAATGAAAAATTTTCATCAATTTTATGCACTATTCACTGATAACCACTTACAATAATATAATTAAATAAAGTCTACGATAAAGATGATTGCAGACTTTCACGGCCTTGTGAACGTTCATTTGAAATGTGATTATAGAAATCAAGATTTACTATTAACAATGTAACGTTTAAACATTAAGGGGATAAAAGTGTTTATTTACAAACACTGTTTTTCTTTGCTGTGGTTAAGATCACCAAAGTTTGATACAAATGTACCAATTAAAACTTTCCATGCATTTTTCTTAGTAATTTAATGGTTATTGTCTTCACAAATAATTGGATACTTTTTAATTTTCATCAATGAGGTCCTCAGTGTTTCCAATGACTCTGTGTATCTAATGAAATTTCACTCGTGGAATACAACGAACGGTAGGTTTCCATTTTCATACATACAACTGGCTCGTATGGTAATTACTCATGTACTGGACAGTAGTCGGCAACGTGATCGACATGATACAGCAGCGTGACTGACACGACACAGATCACTGAAACAGTAGCATGGCTGCAGTGGCTTGTGAAGGGTGCCATTAAATTTGTTGTATCGATAGTGGTAGGGTGACTTTTTGTCGCCACCACCGCTGATGAGAATTCACCAGGAACTTCAGCAGAGCCACTTTTCTGTGGTTCTGCACGTGTGTGAGGAAGCCCATTAATCTCTGGCATATACAAATGGTTGCGCATTTAAGACCCAATGGGGTCATGTGAAGAGACCCTTAGTACCTCAAGAATTATTATCAATGTATTACTTGCATATTTGTTCACAATATCTAAACTAACATTTTTTATAGCAGTTTCATTTTTCCCCCTTATATTTTAGGTTTTATGTGACATACAAAGTTCTGTAATAATACATGTCCATAATAGTTTTCATTTAAGGCAAATATGGTTAACTTGAGTTGATAATTTTCTTTATGAGCAGGAAATGAAAGATATAACTTATCCTAGAAACTGTCAGATACCACATACTATAACTGCAACAAATTTTTACTAAAAAATGTATTAACATTCTATTATCTTTAATCCACATGTTTTATATTTTGATGATTAATACCTGCCTTAATGAAAACTGATGTAAAGTAATGGTAAACATAGTCATTTTAAAGCTAGAAGATAAATGCACTAAAGTGTTCCTATACATTTAAAATAAATACTACTCATTTTTATCTATGTTCAGAGTATTTAAATAAAATAAAATAACCTATTAGAGTTTTATTTGAATACACAGATTTATTGTACTTCTATACATTTTTGTGTATGTGGAATTACAAAATGATGTTTGAAGATAAAAACAAAAAAATCCAACTACATTAAATAATAAAATATTTTGGAAGGGTAGTTTCAAATGTGACATAAAGGATTCATATGATATGTTGTAAAGGTGTAACTAGCATATAACAACCAAATAAAAATAAGTCAAAACATTGTGTATAAAAATGATACATACATCAGACAATATCAGACTGTCAGAAAATTCCAACTAACCCATTTTGTTTCCAAAATTTGGTAGTATAGTATTTAACTTTCCTCAATCTATTCTAGTGTCTGCTAAGCATGGTAAAAAAACATCCCATTAACAGACTTGGCACAAAAAAAATTAACAAATAATAAAACTGCAACAATGAGAAATTGAAATGACTTATCATAATACACGACATTCAAAATGAAATAAGGTAAACACTTAATTATATTTAACAATGTACAATAATTAAACACATCAAAAACCATTTCAAAATTTTTTTTTAAATAATCCATTATGGAAAATTTTAAAAGTTCCATTAACACAAAAGCTCATAGTACTTGAAATTCAGCAAAAAATATAATAATAAAAAAGTTTCTGTAATCATAAATTTTCAAAGGCAATCTAAACACACAAAGATCGTCTATAATTATGTGTGTCAACACATGTCAAAACACTGTCTTAAAAACTAGGGGAAAAACCTCATTAATAGCAGTCTTTTTCACCAGGTTCTTATATTTTCAGTATCTGATTTTCCAAACAACTTTCAGATGGAATATCTGATACAGAAGGCTACAGATGATGTAATATTAAGGAGGTTTTTGCTAACTGCTACCCTCGAGCAATGGCAAGAGGCATCCCAAGCACAGCTCTAGTAGGGAGCAAACTTGCTCCGCTCAGACTTGTTGAGCTTGCTGTTGTCCTGGGGCCCCATGCCACCGCCCGGGCTCCGCAGGCGGGGAGTGTAGGTTTTGTGTGAGCGATGGACGCCGGTAGTCTGCACAGGACCGGATCCTGCGCCCCCCAGCAGGTCCGACAGCCCTCCCAGTGCAGTCAGGCTGGACAGAGCGTTGAGGGCACCAGGTTTGGAGAGCAGCTGGGCGAGAGGGATGGCACTGGCGAGGGGGGAGGCGGCCGCGGAGGAAGGACCACTCGAGCTGGAGCCAGGAGTTGAAGAGCCGGGGCCCCCGGGGTTTGCGGGATTTTGGGCCTCAAGGTTAGCTTTCTGCAGTTCGACACTGGTGGGAAAAGAGACACGGACATACGGCAAGGATTAAAATCAGGTTGCAGAGAGAAAAAAATGGTGACTATGACATCATTTGCTCACTTGGCTCCTATGTATGCAATACCAAACAATGTAACTGGTTAATGAACACTCAGCTTTGCAATTCACTAAATAAACCGCAATACCAAAACTTTCTTTCCTTGCTACAGAAATTCACAAGTCTTTAATGAAGTCATAGTACACCAAAAAAAAAAAATTAAAATATTAAAAAAGAACACTGGAATCCTGGGTATAAGGAAAGAACAACAGAAACTTTTTATAAAGTTTTATATCCAAAAAGTACTAAGGGTAAAGAGACCAGGCTTATTTCTACATTGCTGATTGAATTCACTGTTTTGGCCTAACCTGGGTATTTAGGTCTTTCTGTTACACTCAGGATGACCAGCAACCATATGATACACTGTTTTTCGTACCTGGCACTCAGTTGTGGTTGGGCCCTAACCAAAGTAATAAGGTGTGCTTTGTTAATGGAATAATGCATGCATCATGCTAACCACACAAGTTATGCAATGTGCATACGAAAAACATGCTATATTAACATTCAGCAGGGCTAATACATGAAATTGAAGAAAAACAATCAATCACGATGGGGAATCAAATCAAAATACATAACTTATTTGGTAAAATCAGAGAGCCCACTTTATACCCACAACCACTAAACTGTGACCAAGCTAGGTTGAATTAAGCTCTCCAGGTACATGTGCTCATTTAGTTGACTATGTGACTTAACCACAGTCAATCCATATAAGTGCATTGGTAATTTATCTTTATTGCAAAGAGTTTATAAAAGTTTAATTCCTTGTTTCATGGCATTACACAATTTTGGTGTTTACAAATGTTTTTCTTTATTAGCCACACCCAAAATTCTAAATCAAAAAATTTACCTTGTTTTAATAGAATTAACACAACCAGTTATGCAAATTCAAAAATTACAATAAAACCTGAAAACTTTTGTCAAAATTGAAGAAATGTGATTAAGTCTTGAGCGCTTAAAATGTTTTGTTAATACAGGCCACTTAAAATCTTTTAACAGAATAGGCTATATGGGTAGATCAATTAAGTATAACTTACTTTGATTTTAATGTGTTTGAGGTGTAGTACACCATTTTATAATTGACTGCAAAGAATTTGGTGACACAAGATTTGATACAAATAATTTTTGATAAACAGTGCTTGTAATTTTAATTTCATTGTCAAGAATTTGTTTTCTGTTTAATTCAGTTCATGTAAAAATTTTTTTATGATCAGTGAACACTCATTTTAAATCCTCTTAAATGGCAAGATAAAATTGTACTAAATTGAACTAAAATAATTTCTGGATGCATTAATTATTCCTGAAGATGAAAGTAAAAAAAAAAAGAGCCACACACAGTGTGTTTATTTTCGACGTATTCTTATTTAGTGAATAAGGTGTACATAAAAGCAACAAGTAAAAAATGTGAATAATTACGCCATGGACACTGGAACATTACAACAGCACATATTCATCAGTTACTTTGATATAGTTAAATAATAACTTCCACTTGTATTAACAAATATTTTAACTTATAAAAATTGGGAAGACTACTATTTCTACACTAATATTTCATCACACACTGGTTGAGAGGTTGAGATACATAAAAATGCCCAAATTAATTGATGTGACTTCTGTCTGTGTCAACTTCACGCGCAAAGTATAACTTATGATATTAATGGAACACGGAGCATCTGCAACAGTTCCATGGGAATATAATAGGGAAGCATAATTTTATGAAACACCATAAGTACTATGCCATAAAATAGGCCTTAAAAACTTCCCTACCATTAAGCCAAATCCCTACTGCCAAATTTGGACTCCAGATATGTTGGTTCATGTGTCATGATAGACAAGTATGACTCGTAGACTCACAAGTGGTCTATGAGGAAGTACTCCTCTCCAATAAACGTTGTGCAAAACTCATGCAGCAACACATGTAACCTCAGATCAAACTCATTCAAATTGATGTAGGTGAATTGGGAGATACTCTTATGCTATTATGCTAGAACACCATAAAGGTTCCGTTCCCATGAAAGAGCTGCACTCAACACTAAGAGTGTAACAACAAATTTGCTACAAAATTAGTTAACTAAAATGTTTTTTTTAAACAGTGCATTACATCAGACTAATAAGAACATATCCCCATTTGTGCAAATGCTTGCAAATAAATATAAAAATTGCTTCATGCCACAATACATTAAAAGTGATAAAAACAATGTTTCTGAATGATACATATAGAGATGGTAACACACATATTTCTTTTTGGAAATGGTTTAATACTCGATATATTAGAATTGGGACACTCAAGATAGAATGAAATACCATTGAATAACAATACTGAAGTCAACTGAATAGAAACAAACTCATGTTAAAAGTAGGGATGTAACGATTCCACTTTTTTTCGATTCTCAATCTCGATGCCAATAACACTCTAGCTGGATTCTCTATTCCAAAAATCGTGATTCATTTTGTTACAGACAATTACTTTGCAGAACTTAATACTGTACAGGAGGGTGTGAAATTTAATTATTTAAACTAGGTCTACATTAGTAGTAGGCCTATTACTAATAAATAGCCTAGGATGAATAGTGGGAGTATATTCATATGAAATTCCAAAAGTTCAAAAGAGGCATATGAGATAATATTGAAAACATACATATGTATTTATAAGTACACTGAAGAGCCAAAAAAACTGGTACACCTGTCTAATATCGTGTAGGGCCCCCCCGAGCACGCAGAAGTGCCGCAAGACGACGTGGCATGGACTCGACTAATGTCTGAAGGTATGCAGGAGGCAATTCACTCCATGCATCCTGCAGGGCTGTCCACAAATCCAATCTGCGCCAATTTGAGAAAGGGTTGCACGTCTGTCACGTTTAATGATTCTCGTCAGTCGTCGTTTGTCCCGTTCTTTCACAATCTTTTTCCGGCCGCAGTAATGTCGAAGATGTGATGTTTTACCGGATTCCCGATATTCACAGTACACTCTTGAAAAGGTCGTACGCGAACATCCAAATGTTATCGCTACCTCGGAGATGCTATGTCCCATCTCTCATGCGCCGACTATAACACCACGTTCAAACTCACTTAAATCTTGATAACCTGCCATTGCAGCAGCAGTAACCGATCTAGCTGCTGACACGTTGCGTTACTCTGATTGGTTCCATACCTCTGTTATTTGCATATGCACGCCAATACCAGTTTTTTTGGCTCTTCAGTGTATATATATACATATATATGTTTCGTCCACATAGTTTATTCAAAAACATTTCCAAACCTCACTTGATGAAATTATTAAAAAGTTTGCAAGAATAGCATTTTTGGTAGTAAAATGTGTGTACATTGACACAAATTTACTCAAATTAACTTTCAGTGGAAGTTTTAACGTCCGTGAACACACGCTTTGAATCACGTAGTGCAACTGTAATCACAGCCAAGTATCATCGGGCAGGTTATGAATGCAACATACCGAATCTATATGCTAACAAAGCTAATTCCTGTATCGATAACAAAATAAAAAGTAGCTAAGTAAATTAATTATATTTTTTCAAATAGAAAATTTGTTGCGTTTGGAGTTTGTCAACGTCCCGGCGACGAGTGAGCAGAACACACAATTAAAAACAAACACATTCCGAACAAAAAACAAAGAAAATTTGCTGGCTTGTTACGAATCGTTTTAACCAAACCCATATTAAAAACATTATGTTAGATCTCAGTAATATAGTTAAACATTTAGAGTATAATTAAACATTCATCGTGTACTAGCTTATTTTTACGTGAATGTTTAAATTATGTATATCTAAACTCGCGTCCCATATCAACCAGCAATCAATACTTGCCACTTATAGATGTCGCTCGCATATAAGACAAATTCAGTGTGCACGGTTTACTGTAACTTCCTAATAGTGCAAGTTGCAACCAGTTTTAGTTAATTTTCGCAATAAATACGTAGTGTTAACGTTACATAATATATAACGTACAAATTTTTTTTTAGCTTATAAAACGATTGTTGAAATCTGTGAACAGGGGAAGAATCAAAACTTTCTCGACAATGTTTGATACATCAACTCATAATCGCTTACGTAAAGAGTCAATACAAAGCTTCTTGCACAAAACCTGACTTCTATTTTAGTTGGAACAACACATAGAGAAGTGAACATAAATTTTTCTCGAAAATATCCGGAAAAAATTATTTCCCGCCCAACGATAAAATCGTTATGAATTCCCTAAATTTTTCCAGAAGTTCGGGATTCTGCATACCCCAAGTTTTTAGAATGTAACAAAACTTGCTAAAAACATAACTACCAAATCGCGACCAAACTGAAGTTACTAAATACTAAAATGCTAAATGGTAAATTTGAACATAGCCAGTACAGTTTTATTTTCAGATTATTTCCGCATCTCGTATTTTCACGCACAAAATAATTTTCCAAGAGTGATTCATTTACTGGCATAAATAAAGTAATTTTAAATGGGTTTTTGGAGGTGATAGGTTATGTATTTGTAGTAATAGGTTATTATTGTTTTGATTCTTGGACTTCCGATACTCGATTATACGATCCTTCAAAAATCTAGGGTATCAAGGAATCGTGAAATAGTATGTGACATCCCTAGTTAAAAGCCAACTATTACTTACATTGCTACGGTGCCATTATGAATTCTTGATTACCTGGTCTAATGTGGCTAAAGGAAATTTTTTTAAATTTGAAATCCTTGGTCTATTACAAGAGATTATGACATGAAAAGCTTTAGTCATTACATTGTTTAAACAAGTTAGAAATGTAAAAGAAGGACAACCTTAAATAGTGTAGCCTGATGCTCTTCTTAAAAATCAACTAAAAACTACAAAAAAAACAAAATAAAGAATGTGCAGTCTCAACCACAACCAGCAAGTGTGTTAACCTGTGCATTTCCTATCAGAGTTTTTCATTTCCAAAACTAAAGATTTAGTCCGTATGTATTTAGTCAGTCATGTGTGAGATAGTCAACGAGTAATTTTTGAAAGTAGAGATCCAACCTTAATGTTATAAAAGTTACATTTTTCCATGTTAATTCTAATGGTGTGGTNTGTGGGGTGTGTGAAGTGTGTGTGTGGGGTGTGTGAAGTGTGTGTGTGGGGTGTGTTAAGTGTGTGTGTGGGGTGTGAAATGTGTGTGTGTGGGGTGTGAAGTGTGTGTGTGTGCATGCATGCATAAGCCATTAATTATATGGAGAAATGTCAAGGATACAAAATGTTGCAAATATGAACATTTAAATTTTTATTACTTCAGCAAAAAAATATTTTCTACTGATTCCACATAGTTACATTTGGTCCAAAACAGTTTCTGCTTATANTTTATTACTTCAGCAAAAAAATATTTTCTACTGATTCCACATAGTTACATTTGGTCCAAAACAGTTTCTGCTTATACACAAGAATAATCTGTGAAAAAGAAAAATACACGTAAAAGAATTATATTAATGTTTGTGTGTGTGTCAGGGATTTTAATCTATGTCACCCAACTACTATGTTTCAGACACAGAAACAAGGAAGCTTAGAGCTCCCGCCTACCTGGAGNTTTATTACTTCAGCAAAAAAATATTTTCTACTGATTCCACATAGTTACATTTGGTCCAAAACAGTTTCTGCTTATATACAAGAATAATCTGTGAAAAAGAAAAATACACGTAAAAGAATTATATTAATGTTTGTGTGTGTGTCAGGGTTTTTAATCTATGTCACCCAACTACTATGTTTCAGACACAGAAACAAGGAAGCTTAGAGCTCCCGCCTACCTGGAGNTTTTTAATCTATGTCACCCAACTACTATGTTTCAGACACAGAAACAAGGAAGCTTAGAGCTCCCGCCTACCTGGAGCTTTTTTCCCATGTTCCAGGCCGAGAAGCGCAGCAGTGATAAGGACGACACTGCCATGCGCATCAAATGTGCCATCACGACTAAGAGCAAGCCCCTCGACTGGCTTAAAGTGTTTTCATCATGCTGCGTGTATCTGTGAGACTTTCAGCGGTGACCCATCATTTTATTGGTAGCCCTTTAGTAGTTTTGTATGGATCTGACACGTAACTTTGAGATACAGCACTTTGAAAATGCCATTTTTAGCCATTTTGGGTAGCTCTGAAATTGTGTTTCTAACATGCGTGACATCTTGAAAGCACTCCGTCTGAAGTGTGTGTTCTTTTCGTAGATCAGAACAATGGATTCATGTTTACTAGCGTAGTTGAAAAACTAGTATTTCTAACACACTGCAACACCATTCAAGCACCAGGAATGCGGTAACCTTAATAGCAACACTGACACATGCATCAAGTGTCTTACCACTATGTGTAAACTATCATGGAGAGTTTTCTCTTGCTGCATGTATACTATCTGATCAAAAATATCTTGACACCCATGAGAAACTGTCATGTAAGTGTCACTCGGATATACTGCCCAGTAGCCGACTTTATTACAGCTCTAGCACAGCAGGGGAGACTGGCAACCAGTTGTCATAATGTCACTGGGGGAATAACGAACTATTCTTCCTGCAGTGCTGTAGGCAGTGATGTGCGTTGTTTGGGTCTGGCGCACAGTCATCATTGTCGACAAACCACTCACAGACAAAACGTGCTTTGTGGCAAAGAGCATTATCATGATGAAAAAACCCTTCAAACTCATCTTCTACCACAAACAGCTAGACAACATTACCCTATAGCCTGCAATCTCTATAATGTGCCACATAGTATTAATAGAGGACCAAGTCCCTTCTATTTAAAACATCCCCACACTCACCCCAACTCTGCTGAATTTCACCATAGGCACTATACAGACTGGCATGTAATGTTCACCTGGCATTTGCCACACACAAAACCCTCCCATCGGCCTGCTACTTGGTATAGCATGATTCATCACTATAAATCATGCACATACCGTCGTCCACACGTCCGTGGTAGTGCTCTCTACACAAACAAATGTAGAACTCTGCATTCACAGGCGAAATGTGTAGTATATGGGCAGGTGCCTGAGCTTGGAACCCTAGTTATATGGGCAGNAGAACTCTGCATTCACAGGCGAAATGTGTAGTATATGGGCAGGTGCCTGAGCTTGGAACCCTAGTTATATGGGCAGATGCCTGAGCTTGGAACCCTAGTTATATGGGCAGGTGCCTGAGCTTGGAACCCTAGTCCTCTTACCTCCTGGCACANATGCCTGAGCTTGGAACCCTAGTTATATGGGCAGGTGCCTGAGCTTGGAACCCTAGTCCTCTTACCTCCTGGCACACAGTCATGTTACTAACAGCACAATTAGTGGCACTGCAGAATTCATAAGTGATGACATTACTCTGTGACATACAAATGAATCCGTACCACCTCCAATGCTCGACGGTACCTATCTGTTAACACATGTTGACCACTTGGCCATGGTTTTTTTTTGTGGTTGCGCCTTCCTGTTTCCACTTCACAATCTCATCCCTGACAGTTATCTTGGGCAACATGAAAAGNATGGTACCTATCTGTTAACACATGTTGACCACTTGGCCATGGTTTTTTTTGTGGTTGCGCCTTCCTGTTTCCACTTCACAATCTCATCCCTGACAGTTATCTTGGGCAACATGAAAAGGGCACAAATGGCCCTGACAGATTGGTTACTGATGAGGTAATCAACAATTACACCACGTTCAAAGTCACCGAGATCCCTTCATTCACCCATTCTGCATAGCACTGACCAATATCGAACCCTCTGCCACCTTCTATAGCAGCAGTAGTAGTGACATCTGGGCAAGAGTTTACAGAGGGATGCCCTGATACTTTTGATCAGATAGTGTACATATGTAACTTTAAGCAGTGAAAGTCTGTAGCAAGGTTCAGTGCAGTTATCCGTTCCAGTTTTGAAAATTATCAATTAATATACTTTGAGCTACAAAAACCCTAAAAGATATTTAAAACATACTGCGTTAAAATACATAGTCAATAACATAACAGATTTCATGTAAATGCTTGTTAATGTTAACTTTAACCCTTAGGAAACTCTTTTTAATATTGCATGTCAATTTGAAATTATAATTGAAATTCAAAAATAATTTTTCCACTTGCTGTACAACAGCCATAATTTGTAAAGATCTTTGTGGATGTCAGATGAAGTCTTTAAGCAGACTGCAAGGAGCTAGGTATTTTTTCCCTTTAAAAATTTATTTCAGTACAATTTTTTAAAATAAAAAATTGCTAAGAAAAAATATTACAAGAAAATTAAAGATCAGCCATCTTCACTTGTGTTTGTGTAGTATTTTTGAAATTATAAATGCTAAAACCATATGGCCAGTTCAGAACATAGCTTCTATGTACAGCACGCGCCACTTTAAGTTGGCGGGTGACGATCAGGGAATACCGAAGGGAGGACCAGCTACCTCCCCTTACGCGGCCGGAGTGTACTACCCACGCAAAACGTGTAGTGCCTGAACAAAAGTGCACAACGTGGAAGTGGCATGTGACTGTTAAAGTTGTGTTTCCACATCACAGTAACGGTGGCAGGTAATTAGGTCGGCGGTGGCAAGATACATCAGGCGAGCAAGTTGGGCCAATCATGAGTCAACTCGTTCGTCAATGTGGGTAACAGAAATCTTCGGGACACCAGAAGGGAAGCTCATGGTTGTGGTGGCCCAGTAAAAATCTTGGAATGTAAGGTAAGCGGACGGTAAAATTTCACTCGCCTAAGTTAAAGGCCACAGAGAAAGTTTAAACTGTTAACCTCAAGAAATTTAGATCAACATGTAAATTTTTATGACCTACGTAAGACGGCAACAAAGCTTTCTAGCTACGGACTCGAGCCTTAGCTTGTATGGTGTGCATGTGCATGACCGGACATAAGTTTCACTAACTCAGTTTAATTTAATGCAGTAACTTGGTGGTGCAATTTTCGCTAATTGGCAAGTGCCTCCCGATGAAAGTTAACAGTGAATCAAAATGAGGTGCTTCTTGTAACAAGTGTGACGTAAACAAAGAAAAAATAAATGAACTTTAAAAACAACAACATTCCTGGTTTTTGTCACTTCCTCAAAATTAATAACGTTTTTATACATATTTAATTATGACCCAATGAACAGGTAATCATTGCAGCAGTAGTTCAAGTGTGTATTCCGTCGCAGCTGGCAAGCAGGCTGCGAAAGTTGGAACAAACTTCGTCGTCTCCATGATCCTGTTTCTTTGTACACTCCTGACAAGGAGGACAGCAATGTAAAAAACTACCAAACGTGTTAAAATTCTGAAAATATCTGTGTTTACGGAGTGAATATCATACCTAGATAATCAAAAAACGGAAGAGATAGTCACAGCCAAAAATTCAACAAAAACCAACTCAAAATCGTCAAGTTATCATGAAGTACTTAAGTAAGGTTTAGCCATAATTTCGAGAATCATTACATATTTAACAAAACCCGGAGTCAGAACGTAATTAATTAACACTGTACATAATACCACTTAACTTGAACATTTCTAAAGGACACTATTTATAACTATGGCTGTGCTGACTTTAGAACGTCTATCAATTAACTCCACCTATATAAGTACAAGTTACCTATCTACATGGTAATAGACATCTCTCCGCCTCCAGCTTTGAACAAACTCGTCTTCTCGTCGTCATATTCTCATCAGAAGAGAGACGAAGATCAAGAAATCAAAATCACCTAATATTATATATTTATAAGCTCGTGCACACGCGTCACAGGAATAGAAAACACTTTCTCAATGTTTTTCTCCATTATCATATTGCTGGTCGTTCAAAGAAAAACCCAAACAAATATTGCACCGAGTACGCGGGAGTGAGAAAGAAAACACTCTCATCGCCAACACTCGACTCGCACATATGCAGCGCATGTGAAGAAACGCGGTACTCAGAAAACATCACAGACCATCTGTGACACATTCTACCTGTGACAATGTCAAAAGAAATTAGCATGAAGAGCAGTGCTGACTGTATTCACAAGAAGAATAGCAGATCATCTTCCCGTAACAATAGATCCTGACAAAAGAATTACCTGAAATTAAGGCTTCACCAGCCATGTGCAACTTAAGATTTGCATCCAAAGAAAAAACCACAAATAAATGTTTAAGAACCTAAAATTCACAGTAACAATATGATAGCAAATAGTGTTAATAAACTGTCTAATTAAGAGCAAGTATTTTAATTAACACAGTACAAGTAGTTGAGTCTATTAAATCAGTGAGTTGTGTTTTCAGAATAATATAAACATTATTACTGGATACCTTTGGATGTCTATAAAGGTGCGAGCAGCTTAGCCAAAAGGTGGACCTAGTGAAAAAGAGCAGTTCATCAATTGTATGTTGCAGCAAATGATATTACTGATCCAAACACAAAACATGCCATTTGACTCAATTTTGGTGTAGAAGGATTGTGGAATATACACTGCCGGAAAATAAAATCAAAATACGTGGAAGGAGAAAGTCGATGATGAACCGATGCCAGTAAATGTACTGATAACGGTTTCAACAATGTCCGTCAGCAGGTTGTGTAGTGGCCTAGTTACTAGAAGGTTCAGTGTGGGGTACAGATATGTAGAGCAAGCAGACGGCATGCCACGAAGAGACACACATACTTCCTACGGCCAACTGAGAATGTTTGTGGCCTTAATGGCGGTATGGTCCTTTTGGAGAATTGCCGCACAAGTTGGACGTGCCACGTCGGTTGTGCAGCGAAGCTGGCAACAGTGGACAAATTAACATAAGCACACCCATAGATGAGGTCTGGAGGTCCACACAGCACAAATGTTCGCCCAGATCGGCATACTGTAAGGGAAGCAGTGGCAGACCATACAGCCACCGCAGCACGGGTCAGAATAAATGTGGCCCCAGAAGTGTCAACATGAACCACCAGAAAAAAATTGTTATTGGCAGTGATACTACGTGATTCTAGCCCGTCTTCCACTCAAGCCACAGCATCGACATGCACAGCTTGACTGGTACTGCCGGAGAATCACCTGGAGGATGGACTGGCAAGGCATGGCATGGTGTTTAGCGATGAAAGCATACCTGTACACAAGTGATGACCATTTGCACATATGACATAGACCTGGTGAGCACCTTTTCATAGAGTGCATTCATCCAAGATACACTGGTCCCACCCCAGGCCTTAAGGTTTGGGGTGCAATCAGCTACAACTCATGTTCGCCTTTGGTGTTTGTGGAGGGAACGATGACCAGCGCATGGTATTTGTCAAATGTTGTTTGACCAGTTCTTCTGTTATTCTTGCAACAGGAAGGTGTTGTTGCAACAGAGTAATACCCGCCCACACACTGCCTGTGCAATGCAACGTGCTCTGCAAGATATACTGCAACTTCCTTGGACAGCACAATTGCCAGACTTGTCCCCAGTCGAACACATGTGGGACATGATGTGATGACGAAGTGACCCGTGCAACTCGTCCACCGACAACTCTTGCTCAAGAGGAGGAAACGTGCAAAGCATATTCATCAATATTACAGCAACAAGTAACAAAATGTGGGTTAGAAAACATTAAATAGGCTAAGCTAAAAAAAAAAAAAAGAGTGCATTTGTAACCAATTTGTTTAAGGATGCAGAATACTGAAAATAAGGAAGATAGTATTAAAGAAATTATCAATAACTATTGTGGAATTATATTAGTAGGACCCATGAAGTTCTACAATTGATAACTCTTCATTTTAAGAAACGTGATAGTAATTCTAGTAATTCTACCCAAAAGAGGGAGGATAGTGATTCATTAAACAATGTCCACGATTTTTAAAATGTTTCTCCTGATCTTCAGGTGGTTGTTTGGAGTAATGTTGAAATATTGCGAGTCGTCAGTTTTTATTGTGTGGGAGGCAATGTTAGCTGTTATGTTTTGGAGGCAGTGTGATTAAAGATGACGTGTCTTACAGGTTGTGTGTTTTATAGTACATGGCATTAGTATACTTTATTTCATATAAGTTGGCCAGATTCTGACAGTCAGTGATTGGCAACTTGATGTATTGGAAATAAACAACGTACCATTTACAAAATCCTGTATCAGCTGATGCACGAACGAACAAAAATTAATATTACGTTGGCTATTCTGAGTGCACTGCCGACACACATTAGATCAGCTGAAAATATGCGCGATAAGAAAAGAGTTCCTAGGTTAATTAATACATTTTATTGTACGTGGCCATCAAACAGCGGTTTTTAGTGTTAGAAACTAAACTTCGTGCAAAAGTAGAAATGTATAGGTGTTCAAAATTAAAGGCAAGTTAAAACTATCCATATCCAAGTGAAACGCAATTTCAAATGCTTTTTTCACGTTTTAATCGCCCCTCTCCAACCCTGCTTTCATTACGTGCTTGATATTAATTCCAAAAGCATACAGAAATATTGCATAATATTATGAATTATTTTTTGTAATAATTTAACTAACAATATTTCAAATTTGTGTCGTTCTGAGCCGGTAATAGAAGAACAGTACGCTTTAAAAATACGCTATCTATTGAGCAAAATAAGAAGCTCAGACTTCGCTCCGGACAGGATGTGCGCGCTACCTATCAAATTTTTCCTGAAGCATTACCAGCCACAAAAAAAAAAGCGATCCGCGTGCGACATATATAAATTTACAAACAGATACCAATAGTTTTATTTTTCGCGAGTTCTGCATAATTTTTAAAGTGACATATTTCTTGTACAGTGATTTTGAGTACTAGTATTTATATTCGACAGGTAATCGTTCGTATACGTAAATTATATGCCATATTGTTCTCCGAAAATCCATTTCCTTGTTTCCAAAGAAAGTTGGGCACACATGAATAGTTGTTGAGCAATTCTAACGTTATTCCACATCACATATTTCCAACTCAAATATATTAGCTATAATGTCCAACGTGTGATAATAGCTACAAATACAGTTTTGCAAATGTTATCCCAAATTCACTGTCTCGGTCAAATAAAAAGAGTTAGCAAATATTAAATTTTTTTCAAAGTTTCATATTTTTATTTTTAAGACCTACTAATTTTTTTAAAGACAGATGTCAATCTAAAATATCTTAAAATTTGTTTAGCATTAAATTTTATTTATATTTTTGTCCTTTAACATATTTTACAGATTAATGATCTATGTACACATTACTATTACTACAATTGCAGCTACGTATTTCTGAGTAGCAAGCCAATAGTGCAGTCCGGAATTCACCTCTACTAACTACAGAGTATTTGGAATATTTGCATCCTGAAATTGGAATTGAGAAGGGAAGGTGAGAGCGAGGATTCAAAGTTGGACACCAGCATGTTATTCGATCATACTAAACTACAACATCCCAATTCATGGAAGACAACTATATTCAGCAATAAGTTGGGTTTTTGGAGATTCGGGCAGCTCACGTTTGAACTGAACATGAAGATCTGGAGTTCCAGAAACTTACGAAAAATATATTTATGAACAAGAATATTGTGTTTGTTTATACTGATGACAAGATCTTTGGAAGATATGAGAGAGACATTTCATAAGTCACTGTAACTTAATTATAGTTTGTGGACATGTGGCAGCACAGAGAACAAATTATATATACATTTGAAAAGTCTTGATAAATGTACTATTGCCAATAGATGGCGAATGCATGCATAGGATTCCCAGTAGTAGTACGCAGAAATATCAGTATGCTCCAGATCATACTTTGAGATGGATATCAGTAAAGTTGAGCATGATTCATATACAAAAATTGCATTTCTCCTTGGCAGAAATACACAAGTTTCATGCAGAGCTAAAAAAAAAGTTGGGTGATACATCTTTGCCACATTGAACTGGTATGTAGCCGATGGTCTTCAATGCCTTCCTTTGTCTTTGGCAAAGATGTGTACAAACCCTGGGGGATTTTTTGAAGGATGTTAGCTGATTATATATACTTTCGTATACTTACCCTTGTAATTTTTTTCATAAAAAAGCCATGCTTTCGTTTTTTGCCTTTTTTGATTAACTCCACCCCTTAACTGAAAATTTCATGATTTTATGTACCCCACGTGTACTGGTCTTGAGTAATGGAAAACCTCCCAAAGGATGTTCTGATGTTTTTTCCGGCAGTGTATTTTGCTCCCTGAGTAATCTACTGAGTTTATGTACAGGTTCACTCTACAAGGAACGACTGCACACAATGGATCTGGTATTTTGGAGTTCTGCTTTTTCAGACATCCACACAACAGTACAGTGACTAGTGTTAATTATCTTAGTCAAATTGATTCTAGATACATTATATATTGGAAGACGTTTGCTATTAATGGACTTGTATACTTCTAATTCTGTTATTAGTATTGCTCAGTGTCCAGTGTTGTATTCTAGGCATAGACTTAAGTTTGAACTTGGTGATGCTATATGGATATTCAGAAAGTTAGTTGGTACCAATGGTGATGTTCGTGTATTAGGTCATGTACAGTATGTGTATGTTGCTTAAATATATGTATTTAATATACAAGGAGTTTCATTTCCCCATCCCAGATCCCTTTAACAAATCCGAAAAAAGGTTTGACCTTGAACGTCACTTGCAAGAGGGACGTGCCAGCCTGCTCCCGGATGTTATCAGTTGTTGCGGATGTATATCCTTTTGATTATTTAACATTGCTCTTATGGGTGACATCATGTTATTGCTGAGCTTCCGTCGCGGCAGCGCCTATACTTACTGAGAGCTGCCGCGGAGTTTTATTAGTAGTAGGAAAGCGTTGTTCTGAAGCAGTGCCTTTATAAAGACTTGTGAAATTCAATTAGTTTTCACAGCACCATGAGGCGAGGACGTTGTCATAAAAGGATGTCCTACATCATGTCTTACACATGGCCCCGTTTTCTTGGTTAGCATTTATAAGCATATTCAACTTCCCTTAAAATGCATATAGTGGTTTACTTTTGTGGCAACATTACCAAAGGCTATTAAAAAGTTCCAATGACTGTAATGACCCTCATAAGTAAAGCTACTGCACTAAAGCACTGCAGAAACCAAAATGTTTCAGAATAAAGAGGCTCCCTGGGCTTGCTAAACTATGTTGCCTGATTCAACCCCAAGATTTCATTGAAAAGAGAACGTACTTGAAAGCTATCATTCAGATGGAGTTAAATACACAAAGAGACTCTTTAAAAAATTAAAAATTTATTTTCATCAGATTTTGTTGTTTTTTTTTTACCTGAAGGATTGAACAATAGTAATGGATGATGCCAACCCAAATAGCTTGGGGGCAATTCTTTCACAAAGCAGCAATTGAGAAAACATTAGTGTAAAATTTATGTATGCCTCAGCTTAACAAATTTTTAAGTATTTCGAAACTGCAAAAGATGTTTTAGCAATATTGTTTAAGCTTTCGAGCATTAAAAATAATATACGACTGGAGAAAAATGAATCCTTTTTATCGGCCACCAACTTTTATAAGTACTCCAAGTCAAAACCTTGAGCACTAGTTGTTGAGATTTACAATACTAAGAATCCTTTGTCTCAGTTAAGCAAAAATGAAAAAGAGGATATTAAGCAAGATAATAACCTTACGCACTTCATTACCAACACTGCTCCTGTAGCAATATCTTTGGAACACATTGCTGTTACATCAAAAAAGAATCTGGTCCTACAAAAAGTAACATTATTTTTTGAGGAAGAGAGAGAGAGATAGGACTATGCAAATCATGAAATTTCACCCTTCTAGATCATGAAATGCAGCAAAGTGTAGTAAACTACTCGCTGAAAGACGCACAATTGATCATACCTAAAATGTTACAAAGTGGGGTCTTAAAATTAGCAGCCAGGTATTGCAGGAATGAAAAGTCATCATACCGTCTAAAGTTTGGTGGCCAGGAATCCAGAGCAACAGGAAGAAAAGGCAATATATAAACTGATTTAGTTGTGCAGAAAGTAATCTAGGTTGTTCCGTTCATGTGCTGAGTCGGGCCAACCAATCCTAGCGGGTTACATCCAACTGTAATCCATGTAAAATAATATGGCAGATGCTATGCCATAATGAGCTATGCTGACCATAACTAATAAGTTTTCTCCTTTAGGCCATTTTCCAAATGGATTGATGCTGTTCGTGAGTATAGATTACATTAATTAATTCATGGAAATTATGAAATTAAACAACACAAACTCAATTTTGCAATTTTGTCAGTGCAGAGAAAAAAGGTCATATCAAAAAACTTGGAATTTTACATTAGAGTTGCAACCTTAAACCACATGCAAACGGAAAAGTGGAGAGATTTAAATCTCAGAATTACCCAATAATTGAAAATAGCTAACGCTCTCAAATTAGATAAAATGGAATTAATATTTACTTATGTATAAAAACCACATCCAACAAAACAACAAGAGTTAGTCTGGCAGAATTGTCTTTCTCATGGAATTTTTGAGACAAAATTCCAATCATGACGCTGACACTTCTGATAAAATTTTGTAAGAAATTAATAAAAGAGACAGTATCAAAATTAAAAAATAAATATTTTAAAAATTATACTAAGAAGACCTTAAGACAGATGGATGGTATATGGATATTTTGACTTGACAAAGAAGCCCTAACTCAGCCAATTTTTGACATTTGAGCCCACAAACTGAAGAGTTCTAAAGAAGATTGGGAATGCAATAACAGTAGAAACACCAAAGTATAGACATATTCCAAGAAATTCTACTTTCTTTCTTCCTTTTATAAATGAGAAATGCAAGAATGAAAAAAGAAAAAGCTTAAATGAAAGCTGAAAATGGGAAAAGGAGATGGGCAGAGAGAACTACATAAATATGAAACAAGAAAGAGCCAAGGCATATTATGATTTAAACTATCTGGGGGTAAAATATTAAGACTGGCATTTCACTTAAAAAAAAAGGGAGGGGAGTGAAATTAATTTACTAACTCTAAGGATGTTGCTTGCTGATAAGCGAAAATCAGATATGGAAGACAGGGTAGAAGAAATGAAGTATGATTATGAACTTATATGCTAAATTCTGTTAATAAATTGTCTAATTAAACTAAATATTCCCTATATGTCTCAATGAAGTACAAAAGAGTTTGGCTAAAAAACCTAAAATTTGCTGGCACACAGCAATTTCCTTATGGATATTACTTACATCCAAGCTGTGAATAGAATTTTGCATCGTTCCTCTTGCAATCTCTTCCACGCCCAACCCCTACCACACAACCTTAGGAGGAAATAGATCAACAGGAGGGCCACTTCAAATTTTTGATTGTGCCATTTCCACATCATTTGCCCTAGGAACTTTAAATTTGGCACCAAGCCATCCTTTCATGGCGAGTTTTAAATATTCTGCATGAATTTATGATAATTTAAAATTTTTAAAAAGGTACAATTAATACTTTTTTTGGCTATATTTCTGAAACAGTTTAACATACAGCACTCCAATTTAGTATGCTTCTTATTCTTAACCCCATGAATTTCTATCCCCTCACGGTGTACTATCAACTCCACCATAATTGCAAAAGGTTTCAAAATTTAAGTTGCAATATATCCTAAACAGTTTGAGCTACAGTAATAGGACTCTATAAGCATGCTCAAGGACTCAATGGCTTTACCTCATTTAGGCGGTGGGCACCTTTGATCATTTCTCTGTTTTTCGGAATTTAAGGGAGGCAGAAGGCATTTTTCAAAATTTACTCCTTGATCACCAAATTTTTTTTCTGAGTTCTTACTCATCCATGTGTTGTGTAAAAATGTCTTGCTTAATACTCATTTTTCTTAAATTTCTCCTTTATTTGTACTCCTCACATACCAAAAATTGCACAGCTGCTATATTCAATGCCTATTCCTGTCTTTCCTAACCAACTTTTCTGAAATGCCAAATTCTTCTTATATTACCCTTACTTAAACTTTCAAACTCTAGGAGGGCATAGCATTGAGAGAGGATAGATTGCTGCTTTCAACATTGATCACACACCATTTCTACATGGTTCAACCTATGGACTTGAAATTTGGCACTGAGTGATCTCTTTAAGAGGAAATTTCCCCCTACCCTGAATTTTTTTATAATTTTCATTTTAAAATGCATTATTTTTTATTTACTAAATTTTTTAAATGGTTTGACGTATTGCATTCCAACTTGGCAGGTTTCAGTTCCCATTGTCACATGGTGTATTGTCAACCTCATCATAGCTTGGCAATTTTAATTTTAAGGTGGAGTTGAATTTCAAATTGTTACATCTCAAACGGATTGATGTATGGGAGTCGTCACACATGCTCATCAACCCGAATGATTCAATCCTTTAAGGCAGCTGGTACCTTAAACCAAATTAATTTTTTTTTTTTTATTACAAGAGTTTTTCTTTCTTTCAAAATTTGATGCCTGCTTGTCATAACTTCTTTTGTGGGTTATTTCATATACAATCTCAAGTGTTATGTAATAATTTTCTAGGGCAAACTAATTTTGCCTTCCTTAGGATTCACTCGGCTACTGCGGGTTATTTCAACAGTAGGCTCGGTTACTGCAGGTTACAACATCGACTGTGGGTTACATTGACTGTGGGTTCAGTTATTATGGGTTATGTCAACTGCGGTTTCGGCTATTGTGGGTTACGTCGACCATGGGTTTGGCTACTGTGGGTTATGTCGACCATGCGTTCTGCTGATGCAGGTTATGTCAACTGCGGGTTCTGATTTCGCAGGTAACGTCAACGTCTTCACGCACATGTTGACCGATTCATCTGCACAGAATAATTTCATGGAGTATCTTATAAATTAAGAACAAAAGCTTCATGCTGAAAAATGCAAGCTTTGGGGGCAGCACCCCCATAGGGTGGGGATGCCAGCCCTCCCCCTCAAAACCCATTACACCCTTCTTCTTTCCATCCCCTCCTTCACACACACTACCCCCCTCAACAGCATCTAAGACAAAACCTATAAAAGTAGGGAAAATTGTATATTTTTATAGAATAAATGAAAATGTAAGTTATTAAAAGGTAAAACTTAAGTTATTATATAATTTTCTGTCTTACAGAGTTTTGGTTACAATGAGTAAACATTCTTTATATATATATATATATATATATATAATATGTAATACAGTAAGCAAGAAATATGTAACTTAGGATTGAGTAATATGTTCATGACTTCGATTTCAGTGAAATCTGTTTGACTAAGTGAAAAGAAACATCACACACCATTGCACATCATGCTAGCAGTTGGGGCATGTTTACAAAATCAATATACAGCATTCAATGGAAGGGTCACTCCAGGTGATTATGACAGAAATGAAAAGCTTCATTACTGCTAAAATTGCTGCTCAAAAAGTTACCACACTTATATAAATTAAATGTGTATGTGTAGGTACTTATAGTCTATTCACAGTTTCTTCACTCTTTTTGAATAAAACCTTTGAAAATTCACCCCATGTATGATGTGTTTAGTTATTTGCTAAATATGCCATGCATCACAAGGGTCTTATACCTCTGTTAACATAAAAGTATATTACTTTCATTAAAATGAAGTTTTACCTATATTTTATTTACAAATTATAATATATTTTATAATAAATGTTAATAAAACAGTGAGAAAACATCTATGTTGGTAGCGCCTAGTAAGAAATAGTTCTCGTGCAAAATAATATTATTGAGTACGAACAAATTTGGCGCGTTGTCCTTTGTGTAGTTTTCTAAACGTAGTTAAGCTTTGTTTGCAAGAGGCGTAGGAATATCCTGGAAGTAGAACTTAAGCAGGGCTTCAGAAAAGTTTGAAAAAGCCATGACTGGATTATACAGTAGAATCTCTATACGCAGACCCCATTTATAGAAACCATATTTCTATAACAACTCATTTTGCAGGAACTGTAAAAAATATGTGGGAAAAAGTAAAAAAATTTGGCGGAATAGGGAGAAAATTAAAATTGTTGCACTTTTTTTTGGTTTCTTTACCTTCCCTAGGCTCTGCTAGCTAATATATATTTACTCAGCCCACACTNAATTGTTGCACTTTTTTTTGGTTTCTTTACCTTCCCTAGGCTCTGCTAGCTAATATATATTTACTCAGCCCACACTCTACCCCTCAGGCAGTCAAATGTTTCAACATGTCAGTACTGTCATGTTTGTCTTGCCATTGTGCTCTCAATTTGCTTGTGTTATGACTTGGATTTCCCTTGCTTTCTGATTACTGTTTGCTNTACCCCTCAGGCAGTCAAATGTTTCAACATGTCAGTACTGTCACGTTTGTCTTGCCATTGTGCTCTCAATTTGCTTGTGTTATGACTTGGATTTCCCTTGCTTTCTGATTACTGTTTGCTGATGACTTACTAAGCTTAGTTTCTATGGACTCCAATTTAGTAAAGTTTTTGTCTTGATTTTGTGAATGATGATTGACAACCAACTTCTTTTATATGGACTTGCAATTTTGTTAAAATGAGTGGAAAAAGAACCAACTTGTCGCATTATATGTAGACTGTTTACAGTTAAGGGAATACTTTTGGAAGCCCTTTGTAGTTTCTCCTTTCTTCAGTTTACATATCATTCTGTCTCACGTAAATATTAAAAAACATTGCTAGGTGATTCCATTTAATATTTACATAAACTACACAAGTGTGCTGTTTTTTTATTAAAATATATACAAGAAGTTACTGATATAACTAATGAGCCTACTTTCCGCAACATGGGTACAATTAATTTTTCAATAAACTCTTAAAAGCTGAGTTGGTAGGTAGAACTTGACTTTTCTTTGAAAGCAATAAAATTAGAAATTAAACCAGAAATTTATACAACAGTAGTGAGACAATTACAAATACACACGTGCCTTACCCAGGACTTGAGCCCAGAAAACCTCATACAATAAGCTAGCATGAATCCACAGCATTACAGAGGTCGAATTCAAAGCATCAACATCGGATTTAATAAGTCTAATAATTTAAATGATAGACTTTCCTAAACTAAAATATTTACAGGACCATCATTTTGAAAATAAATGAGCCACTTAAAACATGTAAGTATACATGTCCTACCATAGCACTACTTGTGTGAATAATTAGGTGGAAACCAGGTGTTTGGTTCCAGAGATATGACATAATAAATTTTATTTTCTTATTTAATGTTATTGTAAAAAATTGCCAAAAAAAAGTAGCACTATATAAAATGCATGTAATGTATAATGTCTACATACAAATTTTGGTTGCATTTGGTTAAATTGTTATATGTGGATAATTTATCTAAATTATTTATTTATGAAGCCACCATTTTGAATATCATTGTCTGACCCATTTAAATCATGAAAGTTTAAATGGTCTTCTGTAGCATTTATGGTGTTCACAATTTGGTACAAGTTAGTTGAAATGTTCCAGTGTAACATTTGATGGAATTCGGTTAATTGGTCCTAGAGATATGCCATAAAACCTCCATAATTTTCATGTGGCAATCTTCATAAATGGAGGACAAAAAAGTGATGTAGTAACTCATTTGATTATTGTAAACAGCCAACATACAAAGTTAAGTTAAAACAGATTAAATAGTTTCGTATATATAGCACAGAAAACTAAAATGATTTTATAGCCACCATTCTGAAAATAAGTGTCATACTTAAAAACAAATATATTAATATGGTCTACAACAGTACAACATCTTTGCCAAATTTGGTAAGAATGGGTTGATTGTTTCCAGAAATGAAGAAAAAAAAAACTTAACTTTATATTTTATTGGTAGGGCTCTCTTACAATATGGCAGAGAAATGAAGCTCCGCATAGACAAATTTGATGGTTGTAATAGATACTGCTAGCATACAAAATTAAGTTGAATTTTTTTTGTTAATAAAATATATTGAGTTAAAATATAGAGCCACCATTTCGAAAAAAAAAAGTGCCTGACCTACTTGCTGCAATAATATTCTTTGCCACATTTGGTAGGAATCTGTCAAAGGTTTCAGGAGATATAACATAAAAACTTTATTTGTGCATGAGGTGCTATCTTACAAAACAGAGCACAAAAGATGCTCCATACCTATATAGCTGATAATCATAATATCTATTGCCAGCATACAAAGTTAAGTTGGAATTGATTAGATGGTTTCGATGATATAGCATTCTAAGCTAAAAATAGCTATATGGCCATCATTTTGAAAATATGTGTAACATGCTTAAAACATATTACTCACCATTATCTGCCTCAGTACTACTTTGCCAAATTTGATAGGAATCTGTTATTTGTTTACTGAGATACGACACAAAAATTTTCTTTGCATAGGGCTATCTTGCAAAATCATGGACAAAAGATGCTCCATGTAGATACAGTTGATTGCTGTAATATCTACTGCCAGCATGCAAAGATAAGTTGGAATTTATATTGTCTGGACTATATAGCATTCTAAGCTAATAGCTATATGTCCGCCATTTTGAAAATAAATGCCTGACATACTAAACCATACCTTTTTACATCATCTGCCAGAGTAGTACAAGTCTGCCAAATTTGATAGTAATCAATATATTGTTTCCCAAGAAATGACAAAAAACTTTATATATTTGTGTGGTGCTAGCTTACAAAATGGTAAACAAAATATGATCTGTGAAGATACAGTTGATGATTGTAGTATCTACTGCCAGCATACAAAGTTATGTTGGGATTGATTACATTGTTCAGATGTTATATCATTCTAAAATAATATATCTATATGGCCGCCATTTTGAAAATAAGTGTCTCATGCTTAAACATGTAATTTCACATCCTCTACAACAGTAGGCCTACTACTTATTTGCCAAATTTGGTAGCAATCGGTAAATTTTTTAACAATATACAATATAACTTTATTTATTTGTATTGCGCTATCTTCCAAAGTGGCCGACAAAAGTAGTTATGTGTATATATGATGCTTGTAATAGATACTTCCAGTATACAAAATTTGGTTGAAATTGGTTAATGGTATGGTAGATATACAAAATAAAACTAAAATATTTGTATGGTCACCATTTTGAAAATAAGTACTTAATAAATTTCAATCACTTATGTATACTTGGCTTAACATAGCATTACTTACCTGCCAAATTGGGTGAAAATTGGTTTCATAGTTTTTGATATATAATGTAAAATATTTATTTAGTTGTTAGGTGTTATCTGAGAAACTGAGAGACTAACAACCATAGCCATCTCAAGATATATTGCTTAATTGATGGTTTGCCAGCATACAAAATTTGGTTTCAATCAGTAGAATGCTTCCTGAAATGTGACATACCCCCCAAATTTTGGCCTCCATTTTGAAAGTATGTGACAGATGTGGTCAAAAAATATAAAAGTCAGGTGTCCTTACTAAGTATTATATGTGTACCAAATTTGGTGAAATTCGGTGGACGCATCCAACAATTGATAGGGAAATGGTGATGGTGTATNACACACATGGACAGGAAAGTGATCTCATAAGCCTCTCTTTCCTTCAGAAAGTACGCTAATAAAAATGCACCACGCAATCACTGTTATGGTTAACAATGTACACAATAGAACACTTTGTTTCAATAACATATACCATAACCAGTACTAGTAAACTATGGGAAAAAAATTTTTGCACCTCACAGTGTTTTGAAAAGACCCATATATTTGATTTCAGTAAAGTACTTTAAATGTCACATTTGTCCACACTATTAAACAAAATATCCACTGCAGTGGTGTATGCATTTATGTAAGTAGAAATAGTTAACTAACACTGAACATGCAACAGTCAGTGGGTGTGGTTGTAGGCACCTGGTGAGCAGTATTGATTGTGCGCTCAGTCAGCTGGTGGAGGGGAGGCAAGTAAGCCATCCTCCCCTCCTCCGACCAGACCAGCCCGTGTGGCGCCACGTTACTTTACAGCAATCTAACTTTGTTGACCCCTGCATTAAATTTTGATGTGAATAACAACAACTTAAAAAGAGGGTGAAAAATCGTAGAAACGATATTGCCGCGAATAAGTGTGATAAGTTATTTTTTACCTGCGATTAAACACGAAAATCCTATTTTCTAGTGAATTGGAATGAAAAATAATGTCTCAAATATAATTTACCGCGTAAAACAACAGACTACGCCATATTGCAGTAACAATGAATTGCAGCCAATATTGCTTTTGCCAGTGCCAACGATATTTACAAACAATATTAAACAAAGAATATATGGCTGCGGTATATTTTCTCCGTGGAATAATTGAAGTAGATGTGTGTTACTATGGTTCTATATATATATATGCAAATTTGCTACACATAGAGTGTGGCATACTTAACGTGTGACGGGTACAGAAGGTAGGAATTGCGCTGTATTCACACCCTGAGAGGATAATCCCCCGGGGAAGACCCGCCGTATGACACGCGGGGGGAAGAACCGAAGCGAGAGAAAAACAGGGAAAGACCCGAAAATTAGCTGATATAAGCCCTCTACGAAGGAAACAGGGTAACCCCCGCCGAGAATTACTGCAGACACAGCTTACAGTAACCCCCGAGACGCTTGCCGCACCCCTCCCTCCACCCGTTGGAGCGAGCGAGCCGCTGACGACACACTAAATCCTACCAAAAAAACGTGTAAGGTACACAGGGGCTTTCCCGATTTCGCTCTCGTACAAACTGCTGACATCTAATGTTAACATATCGGAAGGCAGGTTAAATTTGGGAGCAGCGAAGAAACGAGGGCAGTTGTGATCAGATAGTTGTGGTCAGTCGTTCGAGAGGAGTTGTTCAGTTGCGATGCGAGACCGAGAAGGCAGTTAGGCGAGAGGCAGTCATATCACCGGGCCGGAGTCGGACCCGGCCCAAACAATCAGTTGTTCAACCGAGATGGGAGTTGTTCGGCGGTACAGCCGCGAGACGAGATAGATGCAGCCGAAACGGGAGAAGCCGAATCAGACACTGGAGTAATCAGTCGTGTGACGAAAACAGTGCCGAGAATATGAGTAAATTCCCGGAAACGAATGGTAGCCCCAGTCCGAGTGGCGCCATTCCCCAAGAAGGCGTAGTCGTGCGCCGTATGGCGACGAGGCGAGCAGTCAGTCAGTCAGTGAGTCAATAGTAACGTCACCGAGGAGAGAACCCAGGAACAGCCGAAACTTAATGTGTAAATACCCGAGACAAACCTAGTAAAAGTATCAAGATCTTATGAGTTCATTTCCGAAAACGTAGTGGCAGTTTCCGTGATGAGGAATGCAGAAACGCGAGCCGGAAGCAGGACGAGGAGGACGCACTCTCCAACCAGGAACGCCAGCCGGGATCGCAGGGAAAGTACAAGTCACGGGAAACCAATCCCGGATTTCAGAGAGAGACCGTCAAAGCCGCAGGAAAAAGCCAACTTAGTACAGCACGCCAACGAGAGCCAGTCCCAGGGCCTGAACAGGGCCACCCAACACACCATGCCTCAGCTACCAACGAAGACAACTCACCAAAAGCCGCAGTCACAGATAAATTGAGAAACATCACCCTTCAACCACCTCCCCCGACGCATAGTATTCAGCCCACCAGCATTCAGACTTAAGACTTGCAAGGGGGCTCAGTCTCGCCAGTGTGTGTAAATAACTATGTGACCTTCTGATCAATAAAATCCTGGTGTGTTAAATAACGGAGAATACGAGTAATTGTTTACGCCTAACGCAACAACCTCAGGTGCCCCTAGTCTGCACCCAAATAATTTAACTATATAAGCTACTGGCCAACACCCTGTATAACTCAGGTGGCCTAGTAGCGACATACTTGCCTATCTTCATCGTCTCTGCTTTTTTATCATGCTGTGTTTATCAACATATATTATGCGGATTTTAGACAAAGTAGTTGTATTTTAATGGCTACAGTAACTGTTTCCATTGCGTTTACGTGAAAATGGGACGGACCAAGTCAGCTTCGGTATATTCGCGGGCAACGGAGTACAAGTCCCATTATTTTTATGTAAGTGATAGAAATATTTTGTCATGCAAGCAGTGCAACCTTTGCATTAACTGGGAAAAAAGTATACGTCGGAAAAACACGTAAAAACATCAGGTCACAATGACAAAATGAAGCAATTTATTGAGCCGGATAACAAAAAACGACAGGCAATATTAACAACCATTCTGCAGAATCAAATAAGACTAAAATTGAGAAACAGGAATTTATTGAAGAGACTGTGAAAATGTTTCTCAATGCCAACATCCCTCTACTAAAAATAGTAGTTTTGCTGCTATGTCAATAATGTTTGTTTTTATAAATAACTAACAAATGTTTTAGTTGTTAAGTTCAATTTTTCTCTCTGTCATAATTAGCGCATATAAAAATGTACAAAATTGGTAATAAATCTTAAAATTAAAAATTTAAAAGCTATAAATGTCATGCATAAATGCTATTTTTCACCCTCCTTAGTAATAATTCATTTTAAAAACTTGTAATTTGAGACACAGAGAAATAAATAAGGTCATTAAAATTTTTTTCTTTACGACCTTCAATAATTAATAACTCAAAGTTGAGACTTGCTGTGAGTTACGGACATACTGTGCTTATTTGGCGACAAAGAGGTTTCATGTAAGTCCTTCCAGGATATCAGTTTATTCAGAACATGTGTGTATATTGAAATTAAAAAAATATTTCAGTAACAAATCCTCTGATTTACCTGCATAAAGCCACTGAAAATGGACTTTGCGCTCAGTTGCTGCAATATTTTTTTACATTTTTGATGACAAGGGGAGGTCAAGTATATGTTTGGGGTATAATTTTATTCAAAAGATGTCTGACTATTGAACTAAATTAATATTCCATGCACAAATTGTGTTGATTTTGTGCCAGAGACGATTGAACTTAGATTTAAATATTTGGTAAAACTTTGCGCTGCTTTTAAGTTTTTAACATTTTGGGAGACAAGGGGAGGTTAAGTATACACCTCTCGCGTAAACTTTTTTTCTTCAGAAAATGTTTGCCTTTTAAATTAATTTATATTTAAAGGAAGTGTCATTTTTCTGCTAGAGATGACTGAACATGAACTTCACGCAAAAAAATTGCTAATATATTAAAGAATGCGGCACTAGGATATAATTTAGTCATAGAATGGATACATATTCATGGAGAATATGAACTTCACTGACATTATAGTTTACGAAATATTTAGGATTATAATATGAATGTATCTGGTTTTGAACCACTATTTTGAATGTATCTGGTTTTGCCACAAAACAAACATTTGTTAGCTCTATGCATTGTTGAAACTGTACGGGCCTACAAAGCCCAAAGGGTATACCATTGTTGAATAAACAATGATACCGGTATTAGTTGAATGCCTGAACGGAGAACATTGTTGAAAATGAATAAATAATCAAATCGTCAAACCTTACAGGCCACTTTGCAATAAGAGCACTAAACAAAAAAATTGTCAATTTCACACGCCTGTTGGCAACAAACATCTTTGTCCTTTGTACTAACATTATCTTCCAAAGGATTTCACATCGACTGCATGTCCTTGAACAATGTTTCTGAAATAAGATAGGGACCCCAAAGACAACCAGTAATCACCAAAATGTGTTGCAAGGAGGTCTGAATGTCTCGTAACTTCAATGAAAATATTTCCACTCTAGGCAGTATTATAGAAGGAGACCTGACATCCTTGATTTGTTTTGACGATTTAACATCCTAACTCACTTCTACACGGAACTTCGGCCTTAATAAGTACATCATCTCCCTTTGAGGTTCACTTGAAGACAAACCGTTTGCAAGGGTTAAACTGGAAGTGCCATTCAGCAAGAGGACGTACTGTGTTACGAACTGTACTTTTCCAATCAAAATGTCTTCATGCAAGAGGAATAACAGTTCCAAACATAGCAAACATATTGGTATATTCCTGTATATCAACCTCAGTTCACTTTATTTATTTTTCAATGTGCGCAAATGCACAATCTGACGGAAGGAAAGAATGTCCTACTATCGGAAACACGTATTCAATTTCCTTTACCGACTGAAGTGCATTGTTTGATTACCATACATTCAGCATACTCATTATAAAAATATTCTTATTTTGTCCTCCGCACCCATCCGACATGAGACAAAGAACACAAACACACTCTGGAATGTGAAGGTTTAGCAAACAGTGATGTACAGCGGAACTTCCCTCATTCGATCTTTTACGGTGCTCACTCTCGTCCCAATGGTAAATGAGAACGTTCTCTTTAGTTTGCTAGCATTTCGAGTCACCAACCACTACTGTTAGATTATACTTACACACCTGTCAAGAATAACAGGCACTTTGATCAAGCACACAAAACAAAACCTGATTATTTTGACAGTCAAACTATATTGTCAGGACGTAGTCACACGTTTCACGAAGACTGGAATAAAAAGCCTGTCTCTTTAGGTTATGACAATTCTTCTCACACATTCAATGTTCCTTTTCTACAGACTGTGCAGCACTTTTTATCCTTTCACATAGGGAGGTGAACATTTATCCATGCTAAGTCCAAACCAAATATTGAATTTGGTTCGAAAATGGCACGTGTTGGATGAACCTGGTTTTGCATGTGAAAAGTTACATATTTGGTTTTGAAACTAACCCCTTACTTCACACCCTTATAAGAATGTGATGTAGCTGGTTGTGAAACTTTCTTTTCTCAGAGGGTGATAGAGACTGATATCGTCTAACGATAACCAGCAATAACTCAATTCTGAGAAAAAGTTATGTATCTGGTTTTGCAACTATACGATATACGACTCAAATATTGATAGGGGACCACAATGGTGTAGTAGTCAAGACAATTTGCCTCCCACCTAGGCAAACTGGGCCTGATTCCCAGCAGGGACGCTCCCGGATTTTCGCATGTGGGAATTGTGCCGGATAATAGCAGTGGTTGGCAAGTTTTCTCGGGGATTTCAGGTTACCCCCGCCCTTGCATTCCGGTCCTGCTCCATACCCAACTCACTTCACCCTTATTGGCTCTCAAGACCTCAATGTTAAGAGTCGCTGAAATCTCTCCACTCTCTCTCCAAAACATTTATAATAACCTTCCCTCTATAACGACTTTATTCTGGAAAATGTGAGGGGTAGTTTTAGAAAGGTTTTACTATAGTGCTTACTTGAAAGAGGGGTTAGGATTAAGCAGTTTTCATTTTTGGCTTCCTATATCACCAGATTCATTCACATCAGGTCATTTGGTGTTGAAATGACAGTGATACCGTTTATAGGAGTTCACTGTTAATTTAACAATTTTGAAATTAACATTTGCAAAAAAAAATTGCTGCCCATTAACTGCATAAATTTTAACATAAGCAATGATTGCAGTACTCACAGTTAAGATAGCAGTGAATTACAAGTAGTTCCACGTCTTAATGCCATGTTACTTATAATTTTAATTTCTTGGCCGCTGAAGATCAGGCAATCTGACTTGCTCCTCCCATTAGCTGGTGCCAGTAGCCTATCATGACTGTGCGCTGTTGCCTAGTTCGCAGTGTTACAATGGCCGCAGTAAGTCGAGCAACATGTTTCTCAGATGCATTCATAAAATCATAAAATATTCCATTAAAATTAGGACACTTTATGAGAGAGGTTCATTTTGCTAACTACGTAGGTGAAAATCTCAAGTCTGTAACTATATCCGTTCATGTTTTACATTAGTAAGGAGTGCATATCACAGGGAACTATATTTCTTAAGTATATCTAAATGTGATTGCCTTGCCTTGAAAGCATGCGGTAAAGAAGTATGAATCGTGCTTAGTCGACACAAAATAATATGTAGCACAATTGCCCCATTCCACCCAGTGTTGAGTGTCTGCTCTGTTTTGTAGTTTCAGTTCCACGACGGGCTTTAAAGATTTCTCGTAGTTTATTAGTTACTTGCGTATCAAGTTTTTGCTGAAAGAATTGTGCTAAGCCAACATTGTGATATCACCAGTAGTTGCAAAAAAAAAGTGGTTCACAAACTATATTGATCTATAATGGTTAGTGCATGTTGATTTAACTAAATTATTAAACTAATAATTTTGCTAAGTACAAATTTTAAAAAAATTAGCAGTTTGATAGCGTGGGGTTGTAATGTCAGTGAATGCACAATGCGATGGATATGCATTACATCTATGGTCTACGTCGAAAGTAATATTTGTGTCACAAAAAAAGTTAGGAAACAAGATACTGTTTTTGACCACTACCAAAGAATGTCTTTGGAGAACTGTGTTAGAATTTTACGATAAGAGGGAAAATTCAGACTACAAATCAAATTATGGCAGCTTTGCATAACGGTTTCAACAAGTTCCATAGCAAAATTGTTGAGATTTTTTTTTGTTTTAAGAAATTGAATGACTAGAGGAAGTTTATAATGAAAAGGAATGACATAATATGCAGACAGAGAGGAGGAACTTGTGCTGCAATTATGAGCTACATCAACAGTCAAATTATTTTTTTCTATGCTACACACAACTGTAAGTAAATGACAACTGTTACATTTATGTCTAATAGCTGTTGCTGGTCTCTAAATTTAAGTGTCAGATAATTTTTACTACAAACTAAAAACGTTAGGTGTTCGTCTGCTAAAGAATTTTCTAATAGATCTAAATTCCCAAATATATCATGCGTATGGTTTATTTTATGTTATTTATATTGACGCATCCTGCGTCCTTATATATTTTTATTCGTCAGAAGACACGCTCTGTCGGAACTCACAGGCGGACGACCGCAAGAAAAACTAAGGGTTTTGCGGACGTGCTGGTAGAATGACGCCAGGAAGGCGCACCGCGCCTCGCAGCTGCAAGGCGTGCTACCAAATGTTCCTGCACGTGCAAATGTTCTTGCACGTGCAGACAATATCCGGAGACAGCGGAAGACACACATGCGCAGGCACAGCTGCGTTTTGCAGCTGCCAAGGGACGCCGAGCTCACACCATCGGCTGCATCTGTCCCAGGCTGGCTACCGCAATAAACCATGAGAGATTTTGGCGAGCGGGCGGGAATAATAGCCACACGATATCTGGGAACAGCGGAAGGAACACGTGCGCCGAACCAAGAGGCCACCCAAGTGTTCCCGCACGTGCAGAACGGAACAATAAACTTCCATACCAGAATCGAGGGGCGACGCCGGGCCACGTGCGAATCACAGGAGCAGCGGCCACGTGTTTTACGACCCAGGGGGCCGCGGCGGTCAGCGCAGCCACGTGCAGAGAGGAGGCGAGTTCAATATGGCGGACGAGCATACAAAACCGCGAGGAAAAGGGAGGAACGGATCAGTCAGCCTTCGTCAAACGAGGAGTGTGGTCCGGAGCCGAGAGAAACGAGTTCGCGAGAATGCATCAAGACGTCAATGTCAGTCGGAGACCGTCAAGCGAGACATGCGGAAGGAAGAGTCCGAGAAAACCGGCAGTCGGCCGACGGGAATCGAGGAGTGCGGAGTGAATCCGGGACGAGACGCCAACGGCAGTCGGCCGTCGTCAATCGAGCAGTGCGGAGTGGAGCCGAGAGGAGGAGTTCGAGACCAGGCGTCGAGACGCCCACCAAGTGCTGGAGCGGTCCCAGGTCGCCAGCTGGGAGATGAACCATCGCCTCGAGACAAGCTAAGTAGAAACATACCGGAAGTGCGAGGAACCTTGCTCCCTCACGGCGCAAATCTCCGCGTCAAGCCTTACGTAGCCTACGTAGCAAAAGGGGAGGGGAGAGTTGTCTCGTGTGTTCCTGTAGAAGTGACCCTGTTAATCATAAATAAAACTGACTTATGGTAACTTAAAAACAAGGTGAATTTATTTGGTAAATTGGACCTAGACACAATAGTGTCGACATATTCCTACGCCCTAACACGGAGGGCTAGCATCAAGTGCTGGCGCCTTACGCCGAGAGCAGATTCCATACCTACTATACGCCATAGCAATAGGGAGGTATCAATTTATATGTTATTATGTTACTTGATCCAAAGAACTTTCTGATACTTTTAACTTGCCGTATTTACTATACTGAAAGCCGAACCTTTTTACTCATTTGGATCCTCCAAAATCACCCCTTGGCAAGTAAATACACACAGCCAGCTTACTCTCCAAGCTATGTGGGACAGAAACACTTCTTACCCTCCAAATGACCCAAACAAAGAGCATTGCAAAAATTCTAGCCATATCTTGTCTTCCCCATCACGTTTTTGAAGAGGAAAGATTCCAAAATTTAATGGCAAATCAAAATGTGGCTCTGAAGTACCATATACCAAGCAGGACAACATTTTCCTATAAGCATGTACCAAAGATTTATGAGGAGGTTAAATCTAATCTCCAGAATTCCATCCAAAATGACTTGCCTTCATTGATGTCTCTTTCGATCACAACTGATGGATGGACATCTGATGCTACTGACAGCTACATCAGTGTTAATGCACATTATCTGAGAAGTGAGCTTTCGTACCAGAATTTTACACTTGAAATAAAACTTTTGATTGAAAGCCAAACATCTGTGAACATAAGTTCAGCAATTACAGGTGTCCTACCAAAATGAGAAATACCTACCAAGTCCAGTCTTCCCATCTTCTGCATTACTGGCAATACAGCCAATTTCCAACATGCTGCTTCAATGTCATTTACAGCTAGGACGTGTTTTGCACATGGCCTCCAACTGGCTTTTAATGATGCTAGAAAGGAGACTCCAGGTGTTGTAGCCTTGTTGTCAAAGTGCAAAGGAATTGTTGAAACCTATAGGAGAAGTAACTCAGCCAGAAAAGATTTCAAGACCAGCAGAAATGACTATTCATGCCAACTTTAGAAGTTGTCAAGTATGTGTGTACGAGATCGTATAATGAGTATGCCATGCTGAAGCGGCTACTTGAAATGCTGTAAACGCTGAGCTCAACAGTGAAGAGAATACGACACACATAAAAACTCTACGCAACCAGGAATGGAGGCATTCATCTGGTTTAGTAGAAATTCTGCAGCCACTTGCAAAAGTTACTGAAGAGTTAAGTACTGAAACTCACCCCACCTCTTCTATGATCATACCAGTTTTGGATTGCCTGATTGTGCATCTCACCAGCTGCATTAACAAGAACACCAATGCACTGTTATTGGCAAGAAATCTGAAGAAGGCAATCAAGTCCAGGTTTTCTGCAGTTGAAGAACNNNACATGCCTGCCTTCCACTGCATTCATTTATTGTTTCAGCAGGTCAAACATGGTTCTCATTTTTGTCAGTCATGAGGCACCAGAAGCACAATACATCACCAGTAAGATGTTTCAAAAGCATTGTCTTGTTTTCGTCATTCATAAGGTGTCAGTTGCAACATGTTAGTCATATTTAAAATAGATGTGTTAAGTCCGTCATACAGTGTCATAAGCATTGTCATACAAGAAAATTTAATCAAAATAACTACATTTCATAAAATTTTTGTGTTATAGTGATGCGAGATATTACAAAAATCAGTTTATCCACAACACCATAATAAACAAAAATTTATTCTCTACACAAAACCTTCAGCATTGTGCTTATAACCTACAAAGTAATGCAAATAAGTATGCAGTTGTTGCACAGAAATTATTTTTGTGTGTTTGTATATATTTACATATAAAGTAAATACATTAAATGTGTTTAAAAGTAACATGTAAACCAATATAGTAGCCCCAGTTATAATGTTCCTGTTTGAAATGTTTTCCCGTCAATAATGTACCATTCTTCTTGTCCTGCCAGTTTGCCTATAAGAACAATGATACACATTCTCAGAAATAATATTTTCACTTTCCAGCGAATAATGTAAACTTTTTGTAACTAAATATTCTGTCTCTTGATGCCTAATACTTGCACATAAAAATGAATTCCAATAAAAATCATTCCATTTTCGTAAGCACATGCTACTTTTACATCAGTACAATATTTACTTGATTAACAGGATGCCACATAGAATAGCTGCAGTCAAGTAGTTACACCTTCAATGTATTTCATGTGGCTGGTCGCTGAGGTATAGATCGCGCCACCTTCATCTTTTGCAAACATTGTCATGGAAAGCCACTTCACCGATGGTGCCCACTATTCTTATCCATTCATCTATGGAATCTTTCCAGTATTTTTTTTTACCTGAAAAGGTTAGCTAGGTAATTATCATTTTCGTCTAACTTTCAGATGCTTTTATTGAAGTCACATTTAAGTTAAGTCTTGAAACAGTGTTAAAATAAGTGGTACCAATAAAAAAAAAATGAACATTTTTATTAGCTGAAAAGCTGAATATCATCAAACTCGTGGACAATAATCCTGGGAAAACACATACTGCAAACACTCGTGAATTGGAAGTTCCTGTGACTACTTTAAAATTTATTGTATCCAGTTGGGACACAATTATAAGAAAATGCTCTACACAATCATCCACTGTAAAGAAGATACATTGCAGGAAGTATTATGAGGTAAATGAGGTGTTGCTTGAGTGGTTTAGGCAAGTGCTTTCTCAAAATGTGCCAGTAAATAAAATGATTTTGCGAGAAAAGGCATTAGAAATTGCTTTAAGGATCGGAATTGATGATTTCACTCCATCCAATGGCGAGGCTGCTAGTGTAGACGAGTCTGCTAGAGAAGATTGGCAAACAACAGTCCTGCCATTGCCATTTCTTTTGCAGGAATACGCCCCAAGAAAAGTTTTCAACGTGGATGAATGTGGATTTTTTTTTAATTTACTACATGACACAACTTTCTCTTTCAAAGGAGAAAAGTGTATTGGTGGTAAACAATCGAAGGAAAGGGTCACCATTTTGTTGGGAGCAAACATGGATGGCAGTGAAAAGCTTCCTTCTTTGGTTATTGCAAAATCTGCAAAACCAAGATGTTTTAAGAACATCAAGAGTCTGCCATGCAGGTATGAAAGCAACCAAAATGCTTGGATGACCTGCAAAATTTTCCTCCCGTACCTACATTTTTTAAATGCCAAAATGGGTGTGCAGAACAGGAAATCATCCCTTTTATTTATCACTGTTCTGCACATCCACAGACAAAAGTTCACTCAGAAATGTTCGTGTAGAGTTCTTGACACTAAACAGTACATCTTGTCTGCAAACCAATGGATTAAGGGATCATAAAATATTTTAGGCATCATTTCAGGTCACATCTCTGAAAAACACCCCTCCGTGACCTAGATGATAAGAAACCACTGAATATAAGCTTGCTGACAGCATTACATATGACTGCTGCATCCTCGGCATCCATGTCATCGTGATCTGTCATTGCAAACTGCTTCAGGAAAGCAGTCTTCAAACATTCGTCAGAGTTGGCCACAACAACAGGCGTAGGCAATGAACCTGAAAAGCTACTCCCATTAGAAGAATGGAAAGACTTCCACGACCACCTGGAATTCACTCTACTTTTGACGACTATGTTTCTGTTTATGATCCAGCACTACCTTGCCACCCATTAACTGTTGAAGAAATGTGTGCCCCCAAAGAACCATTGGAGCTGGAAAGTGAAGATGAAGATGTTGCAGTGAAACTGACTTGATTACAAGCTCGTAAATATTTGGATATCTTACGAAACTTTGTTGCTTCACAATCCAATGATCCTGATCATGTAATGCAGTCTCTTTTTCACTTGAACAATTTTTTAGTGTAAAAAGGAAATGCAGAAATGAAACAAACCACCATAAAATAGTCCTTCAAATATAATTGTAAATTCATGCACACTTTTGTTTATCAGCCAACTGTAAGTATTTTGCTAAGTATAACCTTAAAAATTTGGCATTTTCTTATTCTTTTGTTTATTGAGTAATAACGTGTAGGCCTACATAGCAAAAGGTATTGTAAGGATTGCCTTTATAAAGTAGCTTTCCTTTTCATAATTTTGTCTGTAACTCAATATTATGTATTTTGCCACTTTACAAAAACTACCAAACAAATTTTTTAAATCTATTAAGTTATTTTATATTTTGCAATCAAGAAAGATAATAGTAAATTAAATTTTTTATTTTGTTTATTGAATAATTATGTGTACAGAAAACTCCCGATTATTTGGTTGCAGATTATTCCATTTTGGGTTATTCGTGCATTACTTATGAGTCAAAATAAAAACTTTAGCAGTCATGATATCAAACAAAAATTTATGCTGCTGTGTTTTAGTTTGATTTTCTTCACTTCTATATAGTGCATACTATGTTTAAATCAACAGCCTAAAGATTACATTAAAAACCACTTATTTAAGTAAATTTATGAATAAGTATTTACTTTAAATTAAAAACTTTGGTTCTTGAAATTTAACTAAATTTATTTTAATGTTTTTGTCCAGTGTTTCTTCGTCACTAGAACCATGGTCTATCCAACGGAAATAATTAACACACTTATTTATTTGCGACAATTTTTGGCAACCATTACATGTTGAGTTGTTTGTAAACCATAAATAACCAAACTAGCAAACCATAGTTTCCTATAAAAATCAGTCTTGTCAAAATACTGGCACATCTATAGCCTCATACCAAATTCAATTCACAATAACAAGATCATAGATCCTTCGTTAGTGTCAAAAATTGTGTGATTCATTCTCTTTGACGCCAGCCCACGAGTGCAGTAAACACATACGAAGAAGAATAAAAAAAGAAGTCCACTTAACATGAAAAACTACTGCAGGATGTAAACAATATACTATCAGTAGCACCAGTTGTTCATTATCCACATCGTTTTGCAATCACACAGTGTTAAAAAATGATTGATGCACGCAATCTTTGCAGAAGGTACAGTTGTTTTGAATGGATGTTACGGAAAAACAAACAATTAGCAATCGTTAAATGTGGTCAGCAATTAGCATTGTTTATATGGGAACATAAATAACACGAACAAATGATAAAAAATCCACTGTATCTAAATATATATTTAATAAAATGTGCTTGCTTATCTTCTTTTAGCCTGCTTTATTGCTCATGTTCCGCACTTAAAATATTTTTTTTTTCAGCTAGTTCAATGTAATATCGATTATTTAACTAACAGGCATGTTTTGCAAATTAGTTTGAGGTTAAGAAAAAAATTAAGATTCATTATTTGGATTTTAGACTATAATTTGATTGTTAGGGCGTTCAGCAGTCCCAATTAACACAAATAATTGGGAGTTTACTGTACTTTGATAGGGTTATTATGTTCATTTGCTGAAGGATTATATTTGTAAACTATTCTCTTGTAATTTTCTAAATGGAGACCGTATATCATAAAGAATTAGCTTACAAAATTGCTTGTGTTGGTCATTTCACGAGTGTTTAGTGTTCAAGTTCCTGAATTATTGTTTTCCTCTTATAACGTTTTCCTGGATATAATGCATTTTTCTCAGTCCCCTGAAGAACCTTATAACATGTGGTACGTCTCTCTGATACACTGAGGGTGTCCACTGAAATTCCATTTTAGAATTCCCTTACTTTTCCATTTTCCAGGCAGAAATTCATAATTTTCCCCTGACCTATTTTCAGGGCCAAAACCTTACAAAAGCATATTTTTCCACTGCTGACAGAACAAAATACTATCAGAGAAGCAGAATTAAACTACATTACAATAAACAGAGCAAACATTTTATTCAGCCCATCTATATTTCTTGCGATATACACTGTTGACATCACATAAAAAAAAATTAATTTTTTGTACATATTGGCCTTATGAGACTTGGCAATAATGTATTATTGGCAGTTCACAGATGTAAAAATTGAAATTTTTAACTTACTTATGCTCATAATTACATTACTTTGTATTCACACAACTAACAACTTTTGCAGAGTAGAAAATGATTTACATTTTCCCTGACACATGAAATTCTCTGACTTTTCCCTGTGGGTGGACATTGCGACTATATATAGTCTTCATACACAAACATATACGTATCTAAATTTACTGAAGGGTGTATCATTATACGTATACAACACCCAATGAATTTTACGAAAGTTTCACTAAAATGACAAGATATTTCAGTATTGCTTGTTTGTAAAGTTCAGTAAATAAGAAAACTTTTAGCTAAAATACTGTTTCACAGGTTTCATAAAGGCTAGCTTTGCTCCATTACCTGCATTGTTTTTAATGTTACAAGCATCTGTACTGCAAACTGAAATAATAACCACACTGCAATATTTATGCCAGTTTACAGATTCATTTACAAAACTTGTGCACAAAATACCAGATGAAAATACTGATTAATATGGAAAAGGCAAGATAATAACTAAAAAGAAAAAGGTTAACCTCAACTGCTTGTGTAAGTTACTGTAAATTGTTACCTACCCTCAAATGAGAATAATTTTTTATTAGTGCATGCAAATGCAACTCTGTAAAAAATTAATGTTATTTTTATATTTGGCTGTATGTGACCAAAATAAATTTACTACTTAACTTTTATGCATCCTGAGTTGCACATTCTGAGACAACTCTAAAGACATTGGGAATGACAAAGTAGTGCAAAAAAAAAAGTATATACACTGCCAGACACAAACATAGTGCACACGGAAGGATTGCATCAGCTGGTACTGCAACTTTATACAGGTAGCGATATAAATGAGTAATAGACATGAGCATAAAAAAAGTAGCAGGGCCATTATATATGGATCTGTGGTATGCCATCCGGTCACCTTCAATAAGGCATTGCATCCTCTCGCACAGTGATACAAGCTGCAACATGTCTAGCATGGAGCCCAGCAGACGGGCCCACAATTGTTGAACGGCGTGTTCCAAATCCTGGATAAAGTGGTATGATGGTAGTTGGTATTTCAACTGGTCCTATAGATGTTCGATTGGTGACACGTCAAGCGAGCGGGCAGGCAATGGAAGTGTTTGGACATGATGGAAGCAGTCGTGGGTGACCAGTGTCATGTGTGGTCGGGCGCTATCCTGCTGGAATATTAAGTTTGGAATTCCGGCCAGAAATGGTAGAAGATGGGCGTAAGACCTCATCCACATACTGCTGGGCCCTCAATGTTCCACATAATATGACGAGAGTGGATCTGCTATCATAGGCTATAGCTCCCCAGACCATAATGCTTGCCGTGAGGGAAGTGTGCTGCTTGGCAGTGAGATTGGGATTGTGGTTTTCACCCAGGCGCAATGCTCATCAGTTCCCATAACGAAGTGGCACTCATCACTAACACCACAAATCACCAGCCTGTGGCATTCCACATTGCTCTGGCCTGGCATCATTGCTAACAGAGCCACCACTGTTGCAGAATTAATAGCAGCAAACATGGGTGCTAGAATCACAGATTCGCCTCCACAAGGTGTCGGGAAATAGAATGTGTGCACACAGAAGCCCCAACTATGGCCAGTATCGTGGACCGGGTTACCATAGGATCCCTCTGCACATGCTGCAGCACGATCCTTTGCTCCTCTTGACTGCTATTTGATCTCATCTGTCCTGAGCCAGTCCTTCGTGTGTGGGTGTCTACACGTATCCACTGCTCCCAACACAATCCACATGGTGGGCTATATGGTGATACGACCGCCTTGCTGTTTTAGCCCGATTATGAGCCCTCTCTCAAAGTCCGTCAATTGCGTAAAGCGACGTCTTTGGCGTCTTCCCGGCATTCCTCTTCACTCTGTATGCTTGCTTTGCATTGTCTGGTGTTTCACATGTTAATGCAGCTTCAAATAAACCCCAGTGTCTTCTACCGCTGGTCGGTGCTTGCAGTGCCACTGCTTGATGTGCTGTCAAATGCAAATGCACCAACATATTATGTGTATACCATCTTGTACTCTCATTTACACTGTTTCGTGGGTGTCACATGGTTTCTTCATGGTAAATAATTTTTACTGTTAGGCAGTGTAAATACCTAAGGTCATAGCTTCGTTAGCTATTGTACAAAACCACTACCTAAAAAAATTTCATGTTTATATACTGTTTGCTTTTTGGAACTTATTTTCGGTTGGTTTAATATTATCAGTAACATCTGAATTCAATATACTGCTCAGTACTAACCTCAACAAACATCCTACTTCAACACTGTCATAGATATGACCCTTGCTTATGATGGGAGAGTTATAACACTATCTTGGTTCACATTTCTGTGTGACCATCATAACACATCCATCATTCATATGATGTATCACAGCTATGACAGTTCTGTTTAAAAGAACCATGCTCGGCCTACAGGTGTTGCAACAAAGAAATATTATGATGTACTGACAATGAATTACGTTTGAGAGTCACTGGGATAAACCATTAATAAACAAGAGCTGAAATTTTTTTTTTAATTACTCACAAGGAATAAACTGATAACATGGCCACATTCTCCTGTGCAGCACAGACCATGTACATCCTTACTGCGCAACTCAACTCATATAAATCATTGAACACAGGGACTGAATGGGATAATAGCAGTACAAGCCCAGTAACAGTAACAAAAAGGACCATTTACACATAAACCACATGTCCTAACATTTTCAACAAAATTGCAATGTTCATGTGGGTATAGTCCATTCAGGTTTACTTCCAACTTTTCTGAATCCCTGGTGTTCTTCTTCCAGGGTATTCCTCCACCTCATGCATACAAAGCTTGACTAAGCCTAGAAAATACACCAAAGGGACAACTCACTGCATTTGTGTGCACTAAGTTTAAGAATATATAGCACTGGAACAATTTCTTTCTGGGCAATACCAACACACTTATTTTCTCCCTGTTTTGTTCACACTAATTATAATTGGAGTTTTATAATTTATAGGTAAAATATATGTAAAAAAATTTAACTAAAAATTAGATATTTTTACGTTAACAGAAGTACAAAAAGCTTGTGATAAATGAAACATTTACGGAACAACCAAACACGTCATACATGGGGTGATTTTTCAAAGGTTTGATTCAAAAAGTATGAAGAAACCGTGAATAGACTATATCAAAAACTTTTATGTTATCACTGTAGACAGAAGAAATGATTGTGCCGTACTTAATAATGTGGTTTATGAATCTTATTATTGCAAAACAGCATTCATAAATTTGTCAATTTTCTGCGTGTCCGAGAATTTGCTTATATATAGAAACCTATTTAAGTTTATGCACTATTAAAAAAGGGAAAGGAGGGAACTGAACCTTTCACATTGTTTACCCTGTGTTGTTAGAGATGGTACAATAAACTCTCAACACAAACTAAATGTGAGGAAAGGTTGTCAGAGATGTGATTTGTCAGTATTATTAAAGGGATTATAGGAACATGCAAATTTTGCTAATATACTTTAAAATGACACAAACACATTTGTGTAGGAGTATAAAAATAAAAATGTGCAGTTTTGTTGCATAAAAATCAGTTTTGGCATCAAGTTACTTTAGTATTAAAACAGTAACTTTCGCAGCCGCTGTCATGAGCTATACTTTATGTCTGTGATAAAATAACTACATTATTTAGAAATAAAACTGTTTTAATAATCAAATAACTTTGTCAAAACCGATTTTTATGCAAAAAAGGCGAATTTTTATTTTCATACGCATATACAAATGTGTTTGTATCATTTTCAACAACATTGGCAAAATTTTCATGTTGCCCATTGTAGCAGTACAACAGGAAGATAGCACACAAGTTCAACTTTTCATGTAAAGGCAAAATCGCTTTACATTCACTAGCTGGAGTCGCACATAGCATTTCATAAATTATTGCCAAACGCAAAACTCACTATGTGGCAGTCTTTAAGTGCCAGATCATTTTTCACTAATGGGCATTGTTATAATGAAATTTTTGTAATATTTGAATAATACTACAGACACACATGCCATTATTTTTTTTGGCCCGCATAGAATTAATTGTTTGCTAGAATTTTAACAGTCAAACTAATTATGTCATTTTTAAATTTAAAAATAAAGTATTTCTTAGCAAATTTATATTTCCTGCAGTTTTGTACATTTGTGTAATAAGCAACTGTTTTCTAAACATACACACAATAATGAAAAGTACTTTATACCGAACATGTATTTAATGATACTACATATGGCGGTGATTTGAAAGATGCACCACTTTAAAGTAACGTACTTTATACCGAGATTTTACCTAGTATTTACATGTTTGCATATAAATGATGGATTCATAAGTATTGCCATTATGTAAAAAAATATATTTGTAAATAGACTTAGAGCTTTTCCTATTATGTGTTTATTTGTATGAACTCTAATTTCTCATTAATACTATTATTTATAGCAATTAGAAAAAACACTATAAATATTTATGTATTTCACCAAAACTCACCAAAATCAACAATAGCTCTATCCACATCACGCATGTTACATGGCTAAATTAATGTGATATCTTTATTTTCTGATACATTTTACCCAACTGAGATCTTATGCTATCTTTACATTTTGCAAATTGCCCTTGAAAACTTTCTTTTTTTACAAAGCACACTACAGACACAACATTCTCTCTCTATTTTCATTGATAGTTTCACAACTACAAAAGAGATAACACTTGCATTGCCACTAATTTGCCCTCAGTATTGTTGTTCAACCCACTCCTTTAAGAAACTCCTTGCCACTGCACAACTAACTCATATCTTATTATTTTTCCACCCGTGTTTAGTTTGTATACATTATTTACTGTTTATTACCTAAAGGCCAAATACATTGACACATACTTTTTTTTTCCAGTATTTCACAATCCTTTTAACCAGGTAAGTATACAGCATCATGTCATTACTGACAATTATTCCTATGTAAGTATGTGTGATTTCTGAACCCTCGCACACGTTTTCTTGTCCATGCCATTTTATAGTACACTGAACATCACCTACCATACCATCTGTAGTTAGTAAAATTACGGGTTTGCTTTGCAATTTATTTTTCAGATAAACCATTAACAGTAGTTTTTAAAATATTTCTTCTCCCCTACTTGATATTTATTTTGTTTTTGCAGAACACATGGTAAAAACTTCCTGCTTCAACATTTTTCTTCAACGTAATTATAAAACTGAGGCCACCCACTTTTTCTTTTGTACTATCCTCATCCACATGACCCTTTGCTCCTCTGTAAAAATAAAATCCCATGCAGTAATTGACAACACTATCCAAAAACTTTCAAAATTTTATCCCCCATTTATGATGGTCGTGGTTGGGAAGATATTGCAGCAATGATGTATGGCGCTTTGTTCCTAAAGACTGTTCATTGGTAAATGAACGCTTTTGAAATCAACCTTTGAAAAATGTCACTCACCATACCTGCATACATTTTAACGGGCACACAATGCCTGGCATACGCTCAGTAGTTGGCAACGATGGAGGGGAAAGTAGTTCCATGTCTTAACGCTGAATAAAAAGTGTAAGTAAAACGTTTGTTGACACTAAAATGATTTAATTTTCTTTCTATCATTTTTTAAATTCTTTTGTGTGTAAGACTTAGCAAATTTGTAAAACATTTGCATTTCTAATAATATCACAGTTTTATCTGACTGACGGATGAATAAAGTGATCAGGCCCATTACAATGATAAATTTACACATGGTGGAATAATACAATGTAATCTGAGAAGTAGATCGTAAGCAGGTATTTCAAAAGTACTCAGTTTACCGTGATTAGCCTAGACTAGAATTTCGACAATACTCAGCTTTTGGTGTGGTGTGAAATTATGCTTGAAAACATGATTTGCATGATGAATCAATGGCTTGAATTTGGTTTCAAAATTGTAGTTTGGTTTGCCAGGAACAGTTTTTTTTGTGTTATCATGCACACATATGCATATGCAACAAACAGCACATGCATGCACACATACACACACAACACACTCGGGGAGAGGGAGAGAGAAAGCGGGAGATGGAAACTTAAGAAGCAGCTGAAACATATTAAGTGAAAACATTTTTTTGGAAACCAACGAATACTGTGAGAAGGAATATTTTAAAATTATGAGAAAATACAGTAAAACCACTAAACAATAAAACTGAAGGGACTAAAATATTGTGTGTTTGTTGTACAGAGGTATGTGGTACGTGTTGAAGTACATCAATTACTTCGATATATATTGATTGTAAACAAGACTTACATAAATATTGATTGTAAACAAGGCTTATATAACCTTACAAGCGGGAGGTCATGTCATGTGCACTTTGTTGAATAAATAAGTTGTTAAAGTGTTAGAATAAATATAGTTTTTCTGAAAGACCGTGTTCATTTTCTTACAAAATAAAACTACCTGAACAGGTTATGGGCCCAGGACGTAACAAGAAAGAAAAATGGACAAAAGAAAAATGATACAGTGAAATCCTCCATCAAGGTGGGTCATTTCAGACGTGTTTGTCAAAACCAAAATGGAATCATCAAAGTCCTTTTCCATTCCTCAGATTGCGTTATTAGAAGAAAAACGGAACTGGGAGAATTGGAAAGCAAAAGTAAGAATGGCATTAAAGATGATACTGAGAGCTATTGACATAATAGATGGTACTTATATATGTCCAGAACCCCCAGTGAATGAAAAAGACAAGCAAACTTCTAAAAACTATTTAAAGCAGGTAAATATGTTTAATACTATTGAGAATCAGGCTTTGTTAGTTATGTCAAATAATATGACGTTTGAAAAGGTTATAAGATATGAATCAGCTCGTAGTATGTGGGTAGGACTATGCCAACTGTATGATACCTTTTCTGAAGATAGAATTTTTGATTTATATAATCAATTTTTTGAAGCTAGATGGTTATCAGAAGAGGATGCAGTAAGTTTTATTGCAAGATTATCCAATTGTTGGAACCAACTACAGTTCGAGATTAACAAACAGCCTAAAGGAAACAAAGCTGTTTTGTTGATTTGTAAAATTTTAAAATCATTGCCAGATAAATTCACGTCCTTTGCAACTAGTTGGAAGTTAATAAATGAAGAAAATAAGAGCTTAGAAAACCTAACACAGAAACTTTGTACTTTTGAATGTAATTTATTAGAAAAACCCTCAGAAGAAATTTTAACAGTTAAAGGGTCAATAGATAACACTAAAACAAATAAAGAAAGATACAAACCTACTTTTAAGAAAAATATAATGAAATGTTTCTATTGCGACAAAAAAGGACATTGCATTCAGAAGTGTAAATTTTGGATTGGTTATGGTCGCCCACCTAAGCCTAAATTTGCTCAAAATAATTCAAGTGAAGACTCAACTCTTTTAACGGATACTTCAGAAGTTTTTGCATCTGAGACTAATGTTGAGGCTTGGTTTGTGAGCAATGGTGCGACACATCATATATGCAATAGAAGGGAATGGTTTAATAATTATAAACCATTTAAAGATGACCATTTTATTATTACAGCAGATGGTTCTCAAGTCAAGACACATGGTAGAGGATCTATTTGGATTGAGAATGGCAATTGTAGGATATTTGAACTCTCAGATGTGTGGCTTGTTCCCAATATTTCTAAAAATCTTTTTTCGCTATTAGCTGCTCAGGATCGTAGGCCACGTAGTAAATTTGAATTGACTGCTGCTGATTGTAGATTGTTTGAAGGTAAAGAAACACTTGTCTCAGGCCTCTATAAGTTAGCAATTAGGGTAGTACATGCAACTAGGAACTACACCAGAAAATAATATTTTGTCCATTACTGCAAAAGATCAAAATTTGTTGCAACTATATCATCAAAGAGTGGGTCATCAAAATAAATGCCATGTAAAAGAGATACTTAAAAGAGACCTCGACCTAGACTTACCTCTCGATGGAGAACTCTGTGAACGCTGCATTAAATGGAAAGCTCACAGATTCAAGTTTGGACACCGGAAAAGAGATGAAAAAATGGGTGAGGTTATACACACTGATGTGTGTGGCCCATTCATTCCCTCGAAAAGTGGTTTTAAATATTTTCTGGTTTTCAAAGATGACTTTCCAAAATTTTGAAAAATGCATTTGATTAAGACCAAGGATGAGGTCTTCGGTAAATTAAAAGAGTTTTTGGCAGAAGCAGGTGTATTGGGTCATAAAGTGGTGTGCATTCAGTGTGATAATGGCGGGGAATTTAAAAATGAAAGCTTACAAAATTTTCTTAGGTCCAAAGGGATTGAAATTAGATATACAATGCCTTACACACCTCAACAAAATGGTTGTGCTGAGAGAGAAAACCGCACGATAGTAGAAACTGCAAGAGCCCTTATGCATTCTGGAAAAGAATCTCTCGACAAGGAGCTTTGGGCAGAAGTGATAAACTCAGCAGCCTACATATTAAATTGAACTGGTTCATCATCAGTTAAAGATAAATCCCCTTTTGAACTCTGGATAGGCAGAAAACCAGTAATAAGGAACCTACGAGTCATTGGATCAAAATCTTGGGTCCATATACCTAAAGGAAAACAAAGAAAGTTCGATAAAAGGGATCAACGAGGAGTGCTTGTTGGATACGACGGAGATAATGGGTACAGAGTATTTTCAAATAATAAACTCATAAGATCAAGAGATGTAATTTTTCAAGCATCACTTAAAGCACCTATCATGGAAAAATCACCATCTCAACCGATCAAAGGTAAAGGAATAAGTATATATTATGAAAAAGGGATAGAAGAAGATGAGAAAGAACAAAGAGAAGATCAAGAAGAAGCACCGGGCATTGAGGAAGAAGGAGAAGAAGAGGTATCGGAAGAAAGAAGATAGTGAAGACTCAGAAACAGAGCATGCAGATACAAAATGGGAAAGAGGTATAAATCTTAGGGACCAAAATAAAATAAATAAACCTAAATTTATGATGGATTATGTCAACATGGTTGAGGAGAATGAAATAGTTCCTATAAGTTTCCAAGAGGCTATGGAGTGTGAGGATGCGGAGCAATGGTGTAAAGCGATGGAAGAAGAAATGACTTCGCTTAAAGAAAATAAAACCCGGACACACTGTGATTTGCCTCCTAATAAAAGAGCTATTGCTTCAATGTGGGTATTTATTCACTAATAAATATAAACCTGATAGAAGTCTTGACAGATATAAAGCGCGGCTGGTTGTAAAAGGTTTTGCACAGAAAAAAGGAGAAGATTTTGATGACACTTTTAGCCCAGTTACCAGACAAACTACGGTCAGAACAGTAATTAGTATTGCTGTAGATGAAAATATGGCTCTGTATCAGTTTGATGTATCAACTGCACTTTTAAATGGACGACTTAAAGAAGAGATCTATATTAACCAACCAGGAGGTTCTAGAGACAATTCTCAAAAGGTATGCAAATTGCATAAAAGCCTTTATGGACTCAAACGGGCTCCACGTTGTTGGAACAACAAAATAAAGACTTTTCTACTTGGTCTGAGATTTAAAATTAGCACTGCAGACCCCTGTCTATTTATCAAGGATACCAATGGCAGAAAGATATTGTTAGCGTTGTATGTTGACGATGGATTAATTGCTGCGTCTGAAGAAAAAGAAGCGTTAGAACTCATAGAAAAATTAAAACAACAATTCAAAATTAAGACTAAACCAGCCGATTATTACCTTGAATTGGAAATTAAAGAAGATATTAAGGTCAGTCAAACTTCTTACATTAAAAGGCTTTTACAAACATTTTGAATGGATGAGTGTCTGGTCTTAAATACGCCTATTTTGAAGGAAGAAAATTAATCTGGGAAGGAAACTGCAGATATCAAGACTAGGGATTTTCCATACCGGGATATTGTAGGATCCCTTATATACTTAATGACTTGCGCAAGGCCGGATACTTACTACGCAATCAATGTTGCTACTAGGACGCTTGAGAATCCTTCTGAAAGTGACATAATCAGAGTTAAACTAATATTTTGTTATTTAAAAGGGACTTCTCAACTTGGTATTTTCTACAAGAAAGATTACAAAAAAGGAATTCTTGAATGCTATTCAAATGCGGATCCCTGTGGTGATAAGGAGACTGGCATTGTGTGTCTATACTCTGGAGGTGCCATCTCATGGTTTAGTAAAAGATAGTGTTCTGTCTCTAATTCTACTACAGAGGCAGAGGTCATTGCTGCCAGTGAGGGAACACGAGAGATGATATGGCTGAAAAGACTTATTCAAGAAACGACTGATTATAATGAAGGTACGTTGTTTGTCTATAATAATGCTGCCATAAAATTAGCAGAAAATCCTGTGTGGCATAAACGCAATAAGCATATTTCAATTCAACATTTCTTCGTAAGAGAAAAGGTCCAAGAGGGAGAAATCAAGATCCGAAAGGTTGATACCCAGAATCAATTGGCAGATGGTTTCACCAAGCCCTTACTAGGTCCAAGACTAAAGAAACTTTATCATGGTTTGGGACTTTCTTAATATCTGTGTGTGTGTGTGCGTGTGTGTGCGCATGTGTGTGTGTGTGTGCTATATACATATAAATATTTCTTATCTTTCACAAGTAATTGATGAAGGAAGGTGTTGAAGTACATCATTTACTTTGATATATATCAATTGTAAGCAAGGCTTACATAACCTTACAAGCGGGAGGTCATGTCGTGTGTACTTTGTTGAATAAATAAGTTGTAGTTAAAGTGTTAGAATAAATATAGTTGTTCTGAAAGACCGTGTTCATCTTCNAGAATAAATATAGTTGTTTTGAAAGACTGTGTTCATCTTCTTACAAAATGAAACTACCTGAACAGTACGTAGATTCCCTGAAATGATGCTGAGTTAATCAATTGTGATTTAATTTTTGTCAAAGATAATACTTAACAGATTATGTAACTAAATAAAATGCACTTATTTTAACTTTACAAGAAGAAACAAAAAAAAAAAAACCCTTAGTATTAATAAAAATTCTAAAAATAAAATAACTCCATTTGTTATTTTAAATTACTAATTGCATTTATACCTTAACAAAGCACTTAAAACTGCAACATACATTATGAGGTCAGTCCCACAGTGCAACTATTTAAAACACATTGCAGAAATTACAATAACCTGCTTCATATGGTTGACAAGCAAATATACCAGTTAAACATTGGACAAATTAAATTAAATGCAAGATGTGCAAGTGACACTTTTTTTGAAGTTATTACAGATGGTAGATAGTATAACTGTAAGAAATGTAGACAAAGCATAACATTTTACAATATATAATATAATTTTTTCGCATTCGACTGTTACATTTAAGGTTTTGTGTAATGTGATAATTTGTTATAAATATAACAATATTGTGCAGAAATGCTACTATTTTGAAAAAGGATACACCCTAATTGCCTTAACAGAATATTTCCTATTTTATAAATTACACTTATTTTAATTATAAACTCAATGCTTTTGAAGATATTTGTTATGTCATATGTAACATCATTTAAGTTAACACTTCAAACAGTTTATTAACCGGTTGGCTGCACAAAACCATTTTAAATATTAATAATAATTATTATTATGCATGTACAGGCAGTCCTATACTTTCGCGCATTCGACTTTCGTACAATTCGCGCTTTCGTACATTGGTTTCTTACACCATAAATTCGACTTTCGCGTGTTTGCTTCGTTCTTTCGTACATAACCAAAAAAAAATATCGCGCGCATGCCTCCACGAGAAACGTAAACATCATAGATATATGGATTGTTTATATTCTGTAGGTTTTATCTTCGCAAATAATATTGCAGCAAAGTTGACTTATACTACGTAGAGACCTCTGGTCACTTATATGTCTTGATACATTCCGATATAACTGAACAAATATGCAGTTGTATGTCTGATGTGTTACTATGCTATTGCGATACTACATATGAATGCCGTTTCTGTTTAAAAACAATAATAAAAACGGAAGTTCTAGTTTCCTTTGAGGTTAATTTTGTATCCATTGTTTTTTTTTGTTAATCTATTGGCGCACGTACATAATTATTACACTGCGCAATGAATAACAAACGTAAAAACGAAAGTAATGAAGACTCAGTGTGTAAGAAACAAAGAAAACATGTTGTAAATAGTGTACAAACGAAATTAGACATTATCGCGCAATCGGAAAGTGGCAAATCACTTGCAGCTATAGGACGGTCTTTCAACCTGAGCCGATCCACTGTGCGTTCTATCGTAAAAAGTAAAGGAAATATAAGGGACTATGTTATAAATTCGGGAAATCTTTCTTCTAAAATAATTTCAAAACGGCGGGGTGCAGCGATGGAAGAGATGGAACGGTCTTTAAAAGTGTGGTTAGACGATCAACACCAGAAAAATATCCCTATCAGCCTTGCCATAATTCAATGCAAAGCTCTCAGTTTGTTTGAAGATTGGAAAAAACAGCTTGGTGAGTCAGCTGCTAATGCTCCAGAGTTTAAAGCGAGCAAAGGCTGGTTCGACAAGTTTAAGTCAAGGGCAGGACTGCACAACATAACATTTACAGGGGAATCTGCCAGTGCAGATACTGAAGCTGCCGAAAAATTTATAAAAACTTTTGAGAACATTGTTGACGAGGGAAATTACTCATCTCACCAAATTTTTAATGTTGATGAGACGGGCTTATTCTGGAAAAAAATGCCTTCAAGAACTTACCTGGCAAAAGAAGAGGCTGTTGCACCTGGACACAAGGCATCTAAAGACAGACTGACACTTCTAATTGGTGGTAATGCTGCAGGAGACTGTAAACTAAAACCTCTGTTAGTGTACCACTGTGAGAATCCCAGGGCTTTGAAAGGAAACCCCAAAGAAACACTGCCAGTCATATGGAAATGGAACTCAAAAGCTTGGGTTACTTCAGCATTATTTAAGGACTGGTATGTAAATAATTTTGTCCCTGAAGTGAAAAATTATTGTAAGCAAAAGAATTTGGCATTCAAGGCATTGTTATTGTTGGATAATGCACCCGGACATCCACAAGCATTGAGAGATTTATGTCCAGAGGTAAAGGTCATATTCTTGCCTCCAAACACCACAAGTTTAATCCAGCCAATGGATCAGACTGTTATTTCAACTTTCAAAAGATATTACATGAGGAGAATAATCGACAAAGCTGTCAAGGCAACAGATGGTGATGGAAGACCCACTCTAAAAGAATTCTGGAAAAACTACAATGTCCTTAATGCTGTCACCAATATTTCTCTCTCTTGGAAAGAAATAAAGTCATCTACAATGAGTGGTTGCTGGAATAAATTGTGTCCTTACCTGGTGCCAAATTTCAGAGGTTTTGAGGAGACCCCAGAAAGTGCAACAGAACAAATTGTTAAAGTTATGCATCAGCTGGATCTCGAGGTTACTTCTGAAGATGTTGATGATCTGATGGCCTCACATTCAGAGCCATTGACAAATGAAGATCTACTTGCTCTTCAAGAGACAAATTCATCAGCATCCACAGCTGCTCAAAATAATGGCTGTCCAGGACAACCAACAAAAACCCTTACAGGGAAAAAAATCAACGATGCTTTAAAAAACCTTGAACATTTTTTAAACATCATTGAAGAAAATGATCCAGATGAAGAGAGAAGTTCTCGAGTTCGTCAAGTTGTTGAAGCAGCTACAATGTGCTACAGACAATTGTATGAAAAGAAGAAGGGTGGCGTTCAACTGTCGCTAAATAACTTTTTCTGCAAAGCTGATAAGTTATCTACACCAGGTCCCAGTGATTGTTAAACCGGCTATGTACAATTCCAAAGAGAGCTGAATCTGTATGTATGTATGTACCCACTGCAATTAGTCAAATGTTTGTGTGTGTAAAATGTGTCTTTTCGATTGTTTGAACTATTAGCTATATATTTAAACACTTTTAAATAACTTTGATGCATGATCTTGTTTCTTTGTGTGTAAATATATTGTTTTGAATTTTTTTTTTGTTTAGTTACGTTTTTTTTCCCATCTAGGAACGGAACCTCATTTATCACATTAAAATAAGGGTTCTACTTTCATACATTTCAACTTTCATACACAAATTTAGGAACACATTGTGTATGAAAGTAGAGGACTGCCTGTATATGCACTAATAATAATAATAATAATAATAATTATTATTATTATTAGTGCATATACATGCAAGTATTTTCATAAAGTTTAGTTTCACTGTGAATGCTTTCGCTTTNACTTTCATACACAAATTTAGGAACACATTGTGTATGAAAGTAGAGGACTGCCTGTATATGCACTAATAATAATAATTATTATTATTATTATTATTATTATTATTATTAGTGCATATACATGCAAGTATTTTCATAAAGTTTAGTTTCACTGTGAATGCTTTCGCTTTGGAAAACGCTTTGAAAACCGTTTGCAAAAACGGTTCAAACCGGCATGCAGTCTGGAGTTAAGTAGCACTGTTTTCATGCATCCAAAAATTTACAGGTATTATGTTTTCTGTAAAAGGACGTGTTTATTTCAGTCTGCGGTAATTGCTAATGTAAGGAGAATTATATTTGAAAGTCACAAAATAGACTAAGTTGTCTAAATAATTTAGCATTATTACTTAGACAAGTGAATGCTAGACATAAACTCTTAAGAGATGCATAAGTTACATAATGTATTAATAATTGTTTAAAAGACATATAAAAGAAAACTGAGTGATAGCATTTTTTATATGGCAAGCAAAAACACATCTAACTGCAAGCTATTTTATTTTGCTACACAGCAGTGTTGCAGGCACAAGTGGAAAACAGAATGTATACTTTATACAACAATGCCACATCATCACGTACTTTTAAAGTAATATTACTCAAAATGATAAATTTTTTAACTTAAACTTCTCTTCCGCAACACCACATATTTGGGGATTTGATTCCATGTGGAAAATTAAGTAGGCATGCAAACTTAAAATTTTTTTTATCAAATGGCACACAAGAATTAGAAAAAATCAAACCAATGTTAAAAATTTTTATAATTTTTTACGTTACTCATTTATTAGCTAATAATCTATTTTTACCTGAATGTAGAAGTGCTTCGGAGACTGTTCAGAAACAACTTTGCTACAAGTTTAACATTCCACTGTTGATTTTTAACATCTAATAAATGCCACCATTTTACTGTGATTTCTGAATATTTTTTGCAATAAGAGTAGGTAGTTAAAATATAAATTACTACTGCTATTACCAAGCCATGTTGCACAGAGGATGGGAACATATTTTATTTCCCAAAACATTGCTCGTAGTTCATCTAAGAAGCACTAATTATCTGTGTTTTCTTTGATGACATACCTCTGCAATAATGATGTCAACAATTTTAATTTTTCACAGAGTCACTTTAAAGGCCAGCTGAGATCTCTATATGAGGCATCCAAGAGTATATATGCAGTTCATGTTAAAGTGAGCACTTTTGATACCCTAGTTACTTTCTTATTATCAACCATTATTTATCCATCCACTACTTTTTTTAAATAAATATAGCAATGTAAGTAATAAAAACCATATATATATTTCATTGGACTCAAAAGTTAACATCTAAGACTTCAATAAAATATATTTATTGACTATTATTCCAAATGAGAGCGCTTCAAAAAGTGGTCACTATACTGTGTATAGTATATAATTATGAGTTTTCTGTAGTTGCACCAAGAGATTTGAATAGGATTCAGTCACACATCACAAAGTAAAGTAATTATAGTCCATTCACGGTTACTTCTAACTTTTCGGAAACACTGCTAAAGTTCCACTACCAGGATATTCCTCTGCCTCATACAAACAAAGCTTAACTAAGTCGTCAATGTACTGCATTTTTGCACACTCACTTTAATAATATTTTACATAAGATATATTTCTTACTAGCCATTACCAACACACCCATTTTATACCTGTTTTTATTCATATTTACTACACATTAAATATAACTTATATATAAGTAAAAGTTTAATTTAATCAAAAACAAGATACTTTTATTAAATAATTATAAAGCTACCAGCTTCCATCATTTGTAGAATACTGTGTCAATCAAAGTAACTTTAGGTTCAGTTACCTAAGATTTCCTGCAATTATAGTTTTTAAGCTCGTTGCTTATGCAAATGTCTAGTAACGGGATGTGAAATATGTCACACGTGCTACAGTTTATCACTACTCTGCAGCACGTGGTCTTCACCACACGTCTACGGCGTGGTGTAAGTCTGGCTTCCTACCTCCGCTTACACGCCTGAAAAGAGGGGAAGCGTTTACCTAGCAACCACAGTGGTGACTTTGCATCCTCTCTCTCCGTCTCTTTCTGTCTCTCTCAGCCACACCCCGTCCTTCCTCCCCTTAAAAGCCATCGAGAGAAGAGGCTGTTGTCTAGCAAAAAAATAAAGTGCACCGCCTCCTCTCTCTCTCTCTCTCTCTCTCTCTCTCTCTCTCTCTCTCGGCAATGTGCACTTGCCTTCACACCCCACAAGCCTGGCCGCAGAGCAAATAAAGTGCGCCTGACATCGTAGAAATATTATAAAGATTATCTGTCACTCAAAATAGTTGCACCTATCATCACTAATGTTTCAAAGCAAATGGCTTTGCCTGAAAACATTATGCTATACATTTTAATGAGGAATTATTATTTGCAAAGATGGTTTATTTTGTGATTCAAGTAGTTTTTTTCTATAAAGTTGATGTTTAAGTGCATCTGGCATAAAATCAACATGATTTTAAAAAGAAATAGTAATTTAACTCAATGCACAGCATCTTTACAAATAAAATTATATGTTCAGAAGCATATACATGACCTCCCCTTGTGGCCAAGAACGACTTGTATTACCAAGCTTAAAGTTCATCTTTGGTAACTTCCAGTGTGGAGAAATTGGAGGATTTATGTTAATTTAATTCAATGGACACAAATCTTCTGAATAAACTGATATCCTGCAAGGGCCTATTCGACATCTTTTGTCGTATAATAATGGATAAGCACCGACCAACATATAGCGGTGTGGAGGGGTACTTTGTTTCACTCCTCCCACCGCTCCCCCTTCTCTGTCTTGCCAGCTGTGAGCCCACTGCCAGTGTACTCTAAGCTGATTGAGTGTGCAAGGGACAATCGAAATTTGGCTATCATTCTGTGTCATATTACTGCATTTTTATTTTCAAATATGTTTGAACGTTTTAGGTCGGCTTACATTTGGTGTTGGATTACAATGAATTATATGCAGTATTTTAAGATGTTATATTCTTTGTTTAAACAGGTTGAGGTGAAATGTTTTTTAATGTATTATATACAGTAATACACAGCAATGCTTTTTTTTTAATTTCCATTTTTATTGTGTTTACTAGTTACACTTTAGTTACAGATAATGCAAAGCTCGCAATATACTCAAGTCTAATAAGGTTAAAAGTTGTATTTTATTGATGTATATGTCAGAACCCTCATCTACTCAATTCCTGTATGTATGGAAATTTTTTGACAGTCCCATGAAAAATGGTAGATAGGGAGTCCACTGTATTTTCTAAATTTTCATCACAACTTGCAGGAGGTATTTGGTCATCAGCATGTGGCAGTTAAATAACACGAGTTGCCTCCACTTTAATATTAAACACAGAACCATGACAACTAAATCAGACTTGAAAGGCCCTACAATCATTATTTAACAGCATAATACCATACATATTTTATATTATCTCCTCTAAAGAGAGAGAGAGAGAGAGTAGTGAATGTACAACTCTCTCGTACTAAATTTCAGAGCAACTTGTTTGTACACCTGTTCAGAACACTTATTACTGGAAGAGAAGATAACTTATACCACGTAAAACTGCTGTGTCAGATATGTCCGTGTGTTCATTAGTGGGTTGGTGGGAAATATTCAATGTAATTTCTTTAACCAGTTATCATCTCGTTAGGTTGGCTTGCCTTAAGTGCGACTCAATCTATTCAATTGAATTATCATAATTATGTCAGCCCAGAAAATTCAGTGTTCAAATTAATAAATTTTTATTTTTCTTTATTTCTGGGGTCAATACTGAAGCAGTTGTATTTCACTAGTCATTAAAGGGAAAATATGTGCTTTCATTATGCCATTTTTGTGCAAAAACCTGCCTGACCCAAAAATAAATATTCCAGATATATATATATATATATATATATAAACATAACTTCTTGAAGAGATTAGTGCTATTAACTTCACAAAAAAAAAAATTAAACAGAATATTTTTTCCAAGTTCTATGTTAAATCCGTAGGCAGCTCCTAGATAAAAACTGCAGAATCCTTCATCAATATACTTTATATTTTCAAGATCCCTTCTCTTCTCTTTAGAGAAATGGGTATAATTCCAAAGTATCCGGGAAAGAAAATTATTACACGAGATATCTGGCTGTAGGAATCCATCATAATAATGGAGTAATAGTTGAAGGGTTGCAATGTGTTTCAAGTTATACTTGCTCTGATCGCAAGAGGTTTCTCTTTTGCAATATTTAACCACATTACTTCCGTTACATTCCAATTGTTTATTTCTCACTATTATACTTTCACTATGGGCAAAATGTTTCTGAAATCTGTGGTATCCATTTCTACAACAGAAAACTTTCTAGATGCAAAGGAATTGGTGATTACACACTTCCACCGAGACAGGTGGTATATGACCACACAATCAATTTTTCTCTCTTCATGATTATTGGGAAAGTGTTAAAAATGATTCATTACACACTATACAACTTCTGTCAAATGTCTTTTCACAATAGTCTCATTCCACAGATAGAACGTCACATTTTCTTTACCAAGGTTGTTAACAGCAAAATAGTAACATGGCAACTGGTACTGATAAAGCATGGGAGAGAGTGAATACCTGCTGAATTCCATGCAGCAAACTGCAACATTTGGATTCTTCTTTGCTGTTTGCTCATTCTCCTTTAGGGATTTATATGACTTTTCAGCTTTTGCACAGTGCAATGCACTTTAAAATTATACTTTGCATCTCTCATCTTCATTTCCTACACCTACCATCTTTTGAAACAGTAAGACACTTCTTGATGTTACAATTCATATATTCATGTCATGGAAAATTCTCTGATGAAAGGTTTGGCTAAATGGGGTATTCAGGCATTTTCCCAATGCATGTCCTATACATTTTTGCGAAAGATAAGTCAGGAGGAATGTACTCCCTCTGTGATTTACTTCAGATAGTGACTTGGCTGTCTGGAGAAACTGTTAATATGCCCCTTCAGCACACTGCCAATATAGTTGTGAATAGTATCGGGTCCAGTGTGACATTTCCCACGTTTACCCTTAGGCATTGTTATACCGTTTTTAAGACACATTGCTACGTCTGAAGGCACTTACCATACTGTCAGTTAACCTATTTGTACAAATTTGAAACCTCCAAAATCACTCCTTGGCTTAGAATCAGAACTGACGATATTGCGTACAGTTCCGACAAACATCAATAAACCGGGCATTATATATTTATTTATTCGTACCATTACAGTACTAATACTAAAATTATGTAGTTCTTAAAAACAGAGAGTTATCCTGTCAAACACATCACACAGTGGCCAAGTGCTTCGCCAAGCCTTACCACTAACAAGGTCACGGCAGTCATGGACTATATGACAGTAATCCACTACAGTTTTACATGTTACCAACTCTATCTAATATTACGTAAATTTGACCATGATTATCAGTTGCTTAAAGCATTCACACCTATCATCACCATAGACTGTAGTATTTTAAAGCAAACTGTTTCGCATGAAAATGCTATGCAATAAATTCAAACCAGTAATTATTTTTATACAAATAGGTTTTCTTTTGTGTATAAAGGTAGTTTTTTCCTGTAAAATTAATGTTTGATCACATCTGGCATAAAATAAACATGATTTTTAAACAAAACATTAATTTAACTCAATAGGCAGCATCTTTAGAATAAAATGATACCTCCAAAAGTGTATACTTGACATTCCATTGTCACCAAAATTTTTTGAACATCCAGTGTCTTGCATTACTAGACACAAAGTTCATTTTCAGTGGCTTCTTGTGGGGAGATTAGAGGATTTATATTAATTTATTTCAATAGACACAAGTCTTCTGAAGAAACAGATTTCCTGAAAGGGTTTATTAGGTGCCTTTTGTTGCCAAATAATGCATAAGCACTGAGCCCGATCGCAGCATAGCTCACTACCGGCATAAGTATACAGGAAAATCAGAGGTCGTGGTTTTGAATGATTAATTATTGAAGACAGCAATCTGTTTGCCATATTTTTTTGTATGAAAATCGTATCCTTTTTGAAAAACAAAGCATTATTAATTACTTCAAAAGGCAGACGTTTGCAGTGTGCGCACGGCATCACCAACTTATGCATAGATATGTGGCTTGGATTGAGTAAGCTTCGGCTGTCCTCGGCGATACTCAGCAGAGCTAGTTTCCTCACCTTATACGGCTGGTGAGTTGGGAACTAGTTGCCTAGCAACCAGCAGGGCGTCCTCGCATCTTCCTATGGGTGCTGACCAGTTTGGAAGGGGAGGGGTAGATTTCACTCCTCCTGCCACTGAATCTTCCTTACCTCCATTTCGCTTTCCGTGAACACACTGGCCACTCGTTAACCTCTCCACGTACTGTCAGGTGATGAAGTGTGCAAGAGACTCAAAATTCAGCTTGCATTCAGTGTCGTATTATTTTATTTTTCAGAGGGTTCGAAAGATTGGGGTTGGTTTGCATTCGGTGAGAGCTTACAATCAATTATATACGGTATGTAGAATTGAGAATGTATTCACGAAGGTTCTTTTTTTTACATACCTGAGTATCATTCAAATGGTAGGTGAATGTCACAAGTAGTCATGATGATGTGTCAGCTTTATCTTTCTTGCATCAAGCCAGTTCATGTATTAGCATGCATTTCATCAACAATGTCTGATCACACAAGTCACATTTGTAGAAGTCCATGAAAAGAGACAGTTTTTGTCCACATGCGAGACTTTTACAGCCTGGTTTTCTACAGCCACACGTAAAGTTTGGATCTGATTTTTCTCTGGCCTCTACTGTTCTTACTCTTTTGTTGATATATTGCTGACCACTGTTTCTAAGTTGCTTTTGCTTGACATCATTCTATTTACAATATATTTACTTTTTTCCAGTTTGGTTTTACTCATGCACGTCGCATCCCTAGGCACTGTTTTCGTTCTTACTCTTGCTTATTCTAATAGATACTGATATTTATGCACTCATGATTAAAATAAAACAATAGAGTGGTAACATACAACTGAGCGTTTCATGTTGAAACTATGCAAAACAGCTGGACATACAGACAGCAGCTCTTGGCACATGCTATTACTGTTCATAGACATTTGTTTCAACAACTCATGCGGCGCTCGAACAACAGCTACTGATATAAGCTGCCAGCGCACAGAAAATAAACACAACTAACTTATGGCGGAGGAAATAGGCAGAACGTAGACTTCTATTCCACCTAAATCACAACGTGCAATTGAAACATAGACCCTTCTTCTGCCACACACCTGAATTTAAATTTCATTAAAACATGTCTTACTTTTGTGACGGTATGGTTCAAAATGGCCTAAGCTCACAGCATTTTATTTGAGGTGATACAGCACAGTTGTGTTCTGAGATGTGCAAACATGACAATGCATTCACCAAGTTAGTGAAATGAGCTGTTCTGATGCAATTATCGTGTGCAGAGAGGAGAGAGGGTGCAAATGGTTCAAATTTAGGACATTTTGATTGGAACAAACAAATTTGGGAAAATCGTGTCTGTAAAATTTAAGTTCGAGTGTATACAAAATAAGCTACAGAAAAAATTCTCAGCAAATTGCATACTTAACTTCATACCACCAGAGTAATTTTTAGGAAGCAGAACACAACTCGATTGAAAAAACTTGGTGGTAATATATATATTTTTTGCATATCTTTTTATAGTTAACGAACTACTTTGACACAACAATGTCATGAGAACATTTGCTCATGTCACTCTGCCATCAAAATTAATTACAGACAATATAGTCAGACACACAACCAGTAATTACTAACACTGCAATCAATGTTTAAAATCTCCGAGTTAGAATCACCCAATTCTAGCTGCCCTACAATTTTCTTAAGTACTATAAAATATTCATAACTGCTTGGACTTCTCAACAAACAGTGTTGAGATACTTTTCCATAGATGAATAATATCCCACAATAAAAATGAGTGAAATGTGTATCTTTGTTTCGAGTTATTGTCCCTTCTACAGTTGGACAAATGCGTGCTAACATTTCAGCTTACAGATGAACATTTGAAAAGTATAATAATATTAGTATCAGGTCAAGGTATTTCAAATTAGTTTGAACAAGACATTTTTTTACTCTTGCAATGCCTCTTGTACAATATAATTTGTCATATCATATTTAATTGTGCTAAGTTTCCAATATAATTGACTCGATGATATAACAATTTTAAAAAATGTATAAAGTGAAACATTATTTTACCGAGAGAGAATTTTATCCCCTTTTGATCAGTTTATATGGTCCATACACAGCAGGGCCACAATGTGCCATAATAATAGTTTACTATCAACTTCATAGCAAACATGCCATAATTTCTTTCTGGGACAATTCCAGTAACTGCAGCAATTCAATTGCAAGTAGTGAAATATTAAAGCCATTTTCTGGTAAATAATTACAACTGAATTTACACATTTGTTTACTCATTGGTGCATGGACACCAGAACTGGCAGTGCAAATGCATAGAGAGTACAAATAACAGAAAGGATAGTTCAAAGTCCAAATATTTAGGAAGTCGTTAAAACAATTCAAAACAGATTGAGAAAAGACTTCTTGCTCAATCTGTAAAGCAAGTACCATGGCAGAAATTGCTATGATAAAATAAAAAATACAATACAAACAAGAAGCACATTGGAATTTATAGATAGGTTAATGGTTCATTTTAAAAACTCAAAATAGTAGTGCAAGCTATTATAAAAGTGTGAGCACTATTAAAATTCAAGGGATAAGAAATTTGCTTGACATATTTAATTTTTAATTTCCAAAAAATAATTAGCTTGGAAACAGCTATTAGGTAACACTATTCACACACAAGTTGCACATGTCATCTGCTGTTTTCATACTTTTTCTTAATAGAAATAAACTACACAGCAAGTCAAAATTTACATATATATGTACTAAGGAATAAATACTACTGGAATTCAAACTATGAATTAGGAAAGTGTTAAATTGACTATAATGTGTTGCCAAATATAGATATTCTAATGAGCAAGATGTTGTGTCGATGAAACAATGAAAAAATTATAAAATAATCCAGTAACCAAATCATATAGGCAAACTGTAAACATTTGAAAGAAGAAAACTACACAAAACTATGTATGAACAGAATAACAATTATTTTATTATTATTGTGATTATTACTACATTATTATTGAACCAATGGTATACATATCATATTTACTCGAGTTTATAAGACGCCATCAATTATAAGATGCAATCCAGTTTTAGTACTTAAAAAAAAGTTTCCATGCAAATTTAAGACACAATTTGATTTAATACAACCACCAACATGTAAGGCCTGCGCCTCTCCCCCTCTCAAAACAAGCAACCTTGCCCGTTCTTGACCTTGAGAACAACTGCCGCTGATAAACCCACAGATAAAGCTGGATCAGACATTTGCCAGCAGAGAAGCTTATTTTTGTGAACAAATATAATCATAAACATGTACATACACATGCCTTCTTAATATTTTAATGCTTACATTACTGTCAATAACAGTTTCCTGCCAACAATATTGACTGTCTGTTCTAATTGGTAGCTGCCAGAAAAATTTTGCACAAGATGTAAAATATAACCATTTCTTTTAACATTCAAGGAAATCCCAACACCACACTTGACCTGCTAAGATCAATTGGAAACCAACATATAAGATATAACAACACATTTTCAGTTCTTTTGTCCATGTAATATCACATAATTTTATGCTTAATGTTTCTACTGTAAACTTAGCTCAGTCTGTAAACAGGAACATGATAGTTCAAAATCAAACTTTTCTGTTGATACAAAGGTTTTGTGGGTAATTAACTTCATTTCGCTTCCAAATTCTTGTGCAACGTCAATTTTTCACATCCCATTTCTCATGTAATTTTATCTTATTTCACTCCCCGATTCTTGTTGCCTACCTGGTGCTTGAACTGCATTGCGGTATGTTTGAAATCCTGGCTTTTTTAGGAAACCATTAAACATGCCCCCAAAATGGTTATTTACAAAAAAGACACACACCAGATAAGTTGTGCACGATACTTTCAAGATATCACGCACATTGGAATAATTATTTGAATGCCCTCCGAAATGCTCGAAACAGCTTTTTCTGGAAGCTGTTTTTCGAAATATATGAACCTGATTCAAGTGAAACTACAACAGAGGAGTCCATTGGGCTTTGCTACATTGTCCCGTCCAATAAAATTATAGGGTCACAGCTTAAATTCCCACAGTTCTAGCAGTACAACCGGAACACTGCACATTGAGTTCACAACTTTGCAGGTACAGGCAATACCGCATTACATGTGCCAGCCAGCATCACCCAAAGTGCTTCATCAATTTTTTTCTCACAGGAACACACCCCTCACTAGACAGCAGCCATAATGTAATTTTATTAAGTTTTTCTTATTCTCGCAAAATGTATAGTCGCTACGTTTGTACATCTTTTACATAACCCCTATAAACATCAACATCACAGATTAGATGATAGATAACATTACCAGATACCATTTCCTACAGTGTGGTGTAACAAAATGGTTTCCTAATAGATTATAGTTACAAGTGTGACACTCGAGCTCTTCCGTGTCCACTATTTTTACAATGTTGTGCTACGAAACCTATTCACCTGTAGTAAAATAGTTTATTTACAATTCTGCGACAAATATTTTTTATAAGTATGTTGTTTCAACTGGTGATTTTTGTATTAACAGTATAAAAATACACGTATTCAAAGCCTTATGGGACAAAAATCACTTAATTTTTTTACTGACATTTGTTGAATACGTTGGCGAATGTAAGACACCATCAATTGTAAGATGCAACCCACTTTCAGATCTCAAAAAATGCACAAAAAATGCATTTAGAATTGAATAAATATGGTAATAAAAATTGCTAAATGCAACAACGAAAGGTGGCCAAAAGGCACTTGTTACTTTGTAATCAAAATTTATGTCTGAACAGTAATTAAAACCACCACATACTACATCTGCCACACAAACCTACCATGCACAAAACAATAATATTAGTAAACAAGTAATAAAAAAAAAAGAAGCCAACAGCACAAATCAAGTAGTAAATGAAGTCTGAGGGAAGGGGAAAGGACAACTGCAGACTTTCCTTATTGGTTGGACAGGTAGGTAAAGGAAACAGGAACAACTGGGTAAAGTTGGGACCCATTAAGGGTACTGCTTACCGGCTGGCAGCTGCAACATTTAAATAGGAAATCCTACGTTAAGGAAATTTTGCCTCAGTGTGTTAATTTTAAAGATAGGCATTTCAAACTAAATGAATTTTTCACTAATTTTTTAAGAGAAGATCCCTACAAGTGCATATTTTCCATATTGATAAGCTATATGTAATTTTTTGTAAAACATAAATTTTAAAAATTCCTTGCAAACAGGCTACACAAGTTATGGAAACAACTCCTGTAGGGAACTACCGTTACTCCTAAAACATTCACCACGAGTACATTTTGATTGAAACACTTTTCTTTAAAATTAACGCACTGAGGTGAAATTTCCTTAACATGGAATCTCCTATTTGAATTTTGCAGCTGCCAGCCAGTAGGCAGTGCCCTTAAAAATAATAACCGCTGTTTCTTGCAATGTGTATCAGATGTTCCACAATAAAATTTGAAACTCTTGGCAAAGTTATGGAAAAACGTGAAAATATTATATATTGGTAAAGAGTGGGGAAAATGTTTTATTTTACAAAAGACTGGTGAAAAGCTACATTCTAAGAGCTTGTTTTATTTTAGCAATGTTGCATACAATTGTAATATGTTTTATAATATTCTGTTAATTTTCCCTCACCTGCAGACTATAAAAAGAAAGCAAATACCAGGGAGCTTTAGAGCCTCATAGCACTCACCAAGTGTCAAACATTTTGTAATGCTTACCTCATGTTGATCAAATACTGAGCCAGGGCGACAGAATCTGGGTTACCCGTAATAGTAATGGTTCTGTCTGTGGTGCCACCTTCTCGTTCTTCACAATTTGAAATTCGAATCATGGCACCACTAATTTGCCTGCAACATGGATACATAATAATATTAAATTATATTCAAATATATTTACAATACCAATTTTAAGAACCATTTTAAATTCATATATTTAGATTATTTATTTGCGTTTGTCTCTTTTCATGCCAGCAACTGCAAGTAAATACAATATTATACACAGCCCAATCACCCAAATTTATTTTACTAATAGCAAAGTTGTAAAAATGGCCAATGGATTTCAATTTTTCCAAATTTGATCAAATTTTTCTCTATTTAAATACTTCCTTTTGGGTTACATAAATAAAAAACTGTATTATGAGCAACATTTTATTTCATTGTTTTTATCTCAAATACAATTTTCTGCAACTGAAAACTTAGCTGCAAATCACTACAAGTTCCAAGAAACTGAGCTAATAACCATTCTATTCAGGTAAAGCTAAGTTAACTTTTTAGCTAGAAGCACAGTTTGCCTAAGATGCTTTCTTATTACAAATATTTTCAGTCTGAAATTTACCATTTTATTTGTTACACTCCACTTCATATAAGTTCACTAAATTTTGACACATCTAGAAATGTAGCGCGGAGACCATGTATCCTTCCGCCACAGCGGTTCTATCTATGAGGAAAACAAAGTATGTAAACAAATCAATGTACAGTAGGGAGCTGACGAGAAGGCAAGGCTGCGTGGCGGGGTGGTGGTCGGGGCCGCAAACCCTCCCTTGCCTCCTTCCGGCATTTAAAGACCGCTGTCAGAGTAATGGGTCACCCTCGCTACTAGTCATTCCAAAATATACAGCTCTCTGGAAGTCAGTCACGAGTTAGTGTCGGTTGCGTGTGTATCAGGACGGTATATTATGGCCCAGTCTAGGAAGAAAGGGAAAACTATACATAGCGAAGCGAGGGAGGTGATCAGACATGTGATAAATAAATGTGACGAAGAAGCTACTGATGGTCATATAAAACATTTATTATCTCAATCCAATCTGCGTGCATCAGAATACACTGGAATTTCTATGAGAAGTGTTTCCAGAATTCGCAAAGAAGGTGCCGATGCTTGTAACAGTTCGCTGTCAACACCAGGAAAACACCAAAAGCATCCGCATGAAAGAAATGTGCGCTGTGACTCATTTGATAGGAGAGTAATCAGAGACGTCATTNTCACGAGTTAGTGTCGGTTGCGTGCGTATCAGGACGGTATATTATGGCGCAGTCTAGGAAGAAAGGCAAAACTATAAACAGCGAAGCGAGGGAGGTGATAGGACATGTGATATATAAATGTGACGAAGAAGCTACTGATGGTCAAATAAAACATTTATTATCTCAATCCAATCTGCGTGCATCAAAATACACTGGGATTTCTATGAGAAGTGTTTCCAGAATTCGCAAAGAAGGTGCCGATGCTTGCAACAGTTCGCTGTCAACACCTGGCAAACACCGAAAGCGTCCGCATGAAAGAAATGTGCGCTGTGACTCATTTGATAGGAGAGTAATCAGAGACGTCATTCATGATTTTCACTTAGTACAGAAACAAGTACCAACATGTCGTAAGCTTCTCGTTGCTTTGAAAGAAAAAATTGATTTTCCATGGGATGTCCACACGCTCAGGAGGATACTGAAAGAAATGGGGTTTAAATGGAAACGGTGTAACAGTTCTCGGAAACTATTAATGGAAAGACCGCACATTGTCCACTGGCGTTGTAAATACTTAAAATCAATTCTCCACTACAGAATGGAGGGGCGCCCCATAATTTACATTGATGAAACCTGGGTTGATAGCAACATCACATTTAACAAATGTTGGCAAAGTGATACTGAACGTGGTGTGTTAACCAACAGCAGTTCTTCGAACCGTTTAATTGTTGTTCATGCAGGTGCTAAAACTGGATTAATTGAAAATGCACTGCTAATTTTTCCAGCAGGCAGAGCTACGGGGGACTACCATGGGCAGATGAATTCCGCGAACTTCGAAAAGTGGATGCATTATCAGTTATTGCCAAACCTACCGGAAAAGTATGTTGTTATTATGGGCAATGCGCCTTACCACTCAGTGCAAGAAAATAAACCCCCATCGAAGTATGCAGTGAAAAAGGAAATGGAGTCATGGTTGATCAAGAACAACATTCCCTTTACTCATGAAATGCGAAAAACAGAGCTTTTCGACTTAATTGCGCAGAACAGGAAGCCTGAAAAGGTATTTCGCATTGGCCAACTGTCAAAACTGCACGGACACGATGTGCGAACTTAATCCCATTGAACTAGCGTGGTCTAAAACAAAGAGATTACTGCTAGCTTGTCGTTAACAAAGGTAATGGAAATCACGACGGAAGCAATATCTTCCGTCGCTGAAGAAGAATGGCAAGGATACTGTTCGCATGTCCAAAANTAATGGAAATCACGACGGAAGCAATATCTTCCGTCGCTGAAGAAGAATGGCAAGGATACTGTTCGCATGTCCAAAATATAGAAGCAGACTACTGGCAAAAGGACTGTCGTGTCGAAGACGCAATAGACAGTTTTATGATATGCCTAGACCATGACTCCAGTGGCTCGAGTGATTCATCTGACGACGAATTTTCCTCTTCCGAATCTGAACTGGCGCTGCCACTTCCCGAAAGTGAATAAATTATCACCGAACAAAATCATCCACTGTTTGAGGTGAGCCATAAGAGTATATCCTTTCAGAGTATTTTAAAGTTATGCATTCCTGATCTTAACTGTTTTGCGGGATTTAAATACGGATCAAAATTGTTTTCAGGTCACTATGGTTATTTCGCAGGTATTTAAGTAAAACAATTTAAGTTAAAACAGTTTAGAAATGTTGTTTTTGGCCATACTGAAAGTCTTTAAATTAGTGTTGGTAATGTAAAAGAGGTTTTAACAAGTGTAACTATTGTGAAATGGGATGCNTGTAAAAGAGGTTTTAACAAGTGTAACTATTGTGAAATGGGATGCATTTTCGTACAGGAACAGATTGCGAATATGTACAATAAATAGCTTGCTTTAAAAATGTGTACTTCAAACACAATGCAAAACATTTCACGCATCAGGCAGACGGGCACCTGAAATGGCGAATTTAAAGGTTACTGTTAAAAGAAATAATAGAGGCGTATACCATAACATTATAGAGTATGTTTGTATGCGTGTTGTATGAAAGGAAAATCTTCCTGCGAACTGATAGTTTTAGTACTGGTAGTACAGGTTAGAGGCGACGGTGGCGACATTGCAGACCACCGGGCCCACCCACCCGCAGTAGCTTAGTTCAATTGCCCTAGATCCCTTCAGTACCAGCAGACTCCCGATGCCGCAGTCGATCGGTGCGCCGCCGGTATGGGTTGCGCGAAGCTCTTGGTTCGAATCCCAGGTAAGGCATGGGTGTTAGTTTAAGTTAGGTTATAAGTTAGTTTGTAAGCCGTCCCCTGATAAGCCGTCAAGGCATAACAGCGGCGTACGTTATTAGCGTGCATCACATGCCAGTTAAATCAGTGTTGCAGTCTGTCAGGACGCGGAGGATTATGCAGGCACGTGGATAATTTCTTATCGAACAGTAACGAAGGTAAAGAGAACGTGCGCACTGCACACACGTATAGCATATTGGAGATGCACAGAAATGCTGTAAGCTGATGACTCGAAGCGACTAACAGTTTGGTATCTCGTAAGTGGAGTGCTAAANCCACTACAGAATGGAGGGGCGCCCCATAATTTACATTGATGAAACCTGGGTTGATAGCAACATCACATTTAACAATGTTGGCAAAGTGATACTGAACGTGGTGTGTTAACCAACAGCAGTTCTTCGAACCGTTTAATTGTTGTTCATGCAGGTGCTAAAACTGGATTAATTGAAAATGCACTGCTAATTTTTCCAGCAGGCAGAGCTACGGGGGACTACCATGGGCAGATGAATTCTGCGAACTTTGAAAAGTGGATGCATAAGCAGTTATTGACAAACCTACCGGAAAAGTCTGTTGTTATTATGGACAATGCACCTTACCACTCAGTGCAAGAAAATAAACCCCCATCGAAGTATGCAGTGAAAAAGGAAATGGAGTCATGGTTGACCAATAACAACTTTTCCTTTACTCATGAAATTCGAAAAACAGCTTTTCGACTTAATTGCGCAGAACAGGATGCCTGAAAAAGTATTTCGCATTGACCAACTTTTAAAACTGCATGGACACGATGTTCTTAGACTTCCTCCTTATATGTGCGAACTTAATCCCATTGAACTAGCGTGGTCTAAAACAAAGAGACTAGTGCGGGAAAAGAACATTACTGCTAGCTTGTCGTTAACAAAGCTAATGGAAATCACGATGGAAGCAATATCTTCCGTCGCTGAAGAAGACTTGCAAAGATACTGTTCGCATGTCCGAAATACAGAAGCAGATTACTGGCAAAAGGACTGTCGTGTGGAAGACGCAATAGACAGTTTTGTGGTATGCCTAGGCCGTGACTCCAGTGGCTCGAGGGATTCATCTGACGACGAATTTTCCCCCTCTTCCGAATCGGAACTGGCACTGCCACTTTCCGAAAGTGAATAAATTATCACCGAACAACAACATCCACTGTTTGAGGTAAGCGGTAATAGCATATCCTTTCAGAGTATTTTAAAGTTATGCATTCCTGATCTTAACGGTTTTCGCCGTAATTTATGTCATCAAAATTGTTTTCAGGTCACTATAGTTGTTTCGCAGGTATTTAAGTAAAACAATTTAAGTTAAGACAGTTTAAAAATGTTGTTTTTGGCCATACTGAAAGTCTTCAAATTAGTATTGATAATGTAAAAGATATTTTAACAATTGTAACTATTGTGAAATGTGATTAATATTCGTACGGGAACAGATTGCGAATATGTACAATAAATAGCTCGCTTTAAAAATGTGTACTTCAAACACAATGTAAAACATTTCGCGCACCAGGCAAACGGGTACCTAAAATGGCGAATTTAAAGGTTACTGTCAAAAGAAATAATAGAGGCGTATACCATGACATTATAGAGTGTATTTGTATGCGTGTCATATGAAAGGAAAATCTCCCTGCGAACTGATAGTTTTAGTACTGGTAGTACAGGTTGGAGGTCCTGGTGGCGACATTGCGGCCCACCGGGCCCACCCTCCCGCTCTTCCACCCTGCCCGAATTCCAGAGCCTCGCCTTCTCGTGAGCTCCGGACAATATGTTACCATTCCAGCTTACTTTATTTTTGAACGCCAAGTTATACTGCTAGGGCTCTGTTTATTTTCTTTTGGGTGGATGGGATTGGGAGAGACTAGTTTAACATTTTTTATGAGACAGCATTGTTTTGCAACACTTCTTATGTGACAGTATAATTATGAATTACATTGGTGTTGTTTTAATGGGCAGATAGAAAATTTTTTTTGTACGTAAGTAACATTCAAATTATTATAAACTGCAAAGTTTTAACCTCGCCGAAAGAAAAAAATGTGATAAATATTATGTTGTACCGATGCGAATAATAAACACATTCCAAATGTATGTAAATATTTTTCACGAAGTTAACTTTACACTTTTTGAATTTCCCACATAATAAACGTGTTATTTTTACAACACTACAAAACATCGTTGAAAAGGTGATTTTCTAGGACACGTACATCTAAAACATTCAAATAACCATTTTGAAATGCATTATTTGCAAAACACTTTGACCTACGGTTCGTAATTCCTACTTGCAAATCATGAACACACATTTGGTGGCAATCTTGGACACGTTTATTTGCTACCGATAGCAGAATCATTCAGTAAATACGACACTTCACCAGTTTCCCAAAATGTATAAGCTGCGGAACAAAAATATAAATTGACACTTCAAAATACACAACAGTACCGAAAATAGCGGACTAGGCCATACATATGCCAATAATATTACATTTAACACAAGAAAACTCACTACAAAGGCACCCCTACAACCAAGTATGCTTAATGAAATTAAATACAAAAATCATTAACTACCGATAAAATATTTTGATAACACCAGTAAGGTACTGGCATAAACGTGACTGAAAAAGATCACATGCACAATGGCATTCACAGAGCTGAAAACGTTTCACTGAATGTAACTGTCCATATGCTCTGCCATAAATGCTAAACATATTTTTTAACCAATTCAATAAAAGCCAGAAAAAACTGTACATTACTTTAAAAACAATGTAAATCACAAATATTGTACAATTGTTTTTGCTAAAAGATTTCATGAACAGTTGTATTTCATCTGAGATCCACTTTCTTGATTGGTTGATTTACGTATTACGCGCCTTAGGTGACTGCTCACAAATCACAGACATATACTATAAGAGAAGCCTAGTTCTGATTTGCCAGCAGAGTAAGAAAATGTTTTCTCACAAATACAAGCGACCAATCAGCAACTGTAAACTGATGATATGCATGTAGGATATAGGAATTTAACATGNAAGAAAATGTTTTCTCACAAATACAAGCGACCAATCAGCAACTGTAAACTGATGATATGCATGTAGGATATAGGAATTTAACATGTGTGGAAATCTTTTTGAGAAATTCAGGTGTGTCTACCTATTGCTACAACTTTGGAGGGAACTAGATGGCCAGTCATCTACAGTAACATCACCATGTGATAAGTATAGTACTGAGAAAATAACAATGCACATTATAAAAAAAATATATATATTAAATGTAGATATATTTTCAGTGAGTGATATAAAGATTACAGCTCAAGTTCACCTCTTATGCAGAAATTCTTCACTTGTCTCAATTTCAATTCCACTGTAATTATTTAAAATTTCTGGGTATGGAAAAATTGAAATTTTATGAGTTAATATTTTTGTATTTAATTTTTAACATGTGTCATTTGGTAGTTATAGAAGGCAGGAAATAATTGATATTTCAAAGTTTATATCATGCTATTTGTAACAAAATTTTACATTGATGTTATGGATTGCATGTTTGTACTGCAGAATGAAGCAAATACCTAAACTAGTAGCTACAGTAGCTTTTTTTTTACTTCAAAAAACACTTAAATTAGCATGAAATTAAATAAGCCAATATAATGGGTGATGCCGAGCCCTACCATGGAGATGTACAAAATTATCTAGTTTCTGCACTAATACAATGGCTTCAGCTGTAGTGTGGTGAACAAACAATTTCTCCACCTTAACTAAACACTCAATGGAGTGGAGTGGAGTTGAAATAGTTGGGCAGCTCATAACATCTACGTCTTGAGAGCTGATGAAGGTGAAGCAAGCAGAGTATAGAGCAGAGTCAGAATGCAAAGGTGGGAGAAACGGGAAATCCCTGAAAAAATTTGCTGACCAGTGGCATTGCCCGGGAAATTCCCATATGTGAAAGTTCGGGAGCGACCCCACCATGAATCAAACCCAGTTTTTCCAGGTGAGTGGCGAGTAATCTGACCACTACAACACTGCCCTCCCCCTCAATGGAATGAAGATTTTCTCAAAAACAAGTTTTGGAATAGGTTAGGTATTTCTTTGTACAGCATCAGTGGTAAAAATCTTTCTGCCACGATGTAGTAGAATTATTTTAATCTATTCAATTCGTGTCCAATGAAAAATTATGGGCAGAATAAATATATACAGTATTTTGATTACGTATGTTCAACATCCAATATATTGACGAAAAGTGCCATAATTATTAACCTGTGGGAATGTAACTGGTACACACATAAAGAAGTCTGTCATTACAAGAAAAAATAAGAATGCAAAGAACATTAAAAGACCATTTGTTTCTAGTGAAATACTGTTACAGAAATATGCATGGGTTACTTACTCAAATAATAACATGATGGTATAAAAATTATGCATGAGAAGCTTGGTGGTACAGCAGTGTTTAAAGTCTGTGAAAAGACTGTAAACACGTATTTATATTAACCGTTTCAAGGCAGACAATGCCATACAGCATCAAAAATGTATTCCAGAAAACATTCATTCACACATCATGTGGGCTGCAAGTTTTCTCGCAGTTTAGGCTCTTAGCTTTACTCTACGGCTGTTTCTATTCATTTGACTATGCAATGTTATCTGAAACCCTGTGCTGAGATAGTATCACAAACTTTTGATGCTTACATCTGCTATTGTTAATGCTACATATGCATGTATTGTCAGCAAACAAAATATATGTTGACTTTGTTATGCTATCAGACACCGGTTACAAGGTAACACAAAACTAGCTGCCATTGTTAGAAGAGAGTGTGTGCCACACCGGTCAGGGTTGCCAACCATGTCATAACAGTACATCCCCTTTATCTTATTTATTAAGTCTGGTAGTCCACAAAACAGTAACTCCACCATTTTGCATATTATGCAATTAGTAACTAAACAAATCTGAGTTAACTAATGAAAACACAGTTTTACAATAACACAATTTCATCAACAAAAATACAACTGAAGAACTCAAGATACTGACATCATTCACCCACAATCAATTCATGATACCTTTATCTTACTATGTTGACGCATTCTGCGTCCCTATATTTTATTCGTCAGAACACACGCTCTGGCGAAGCTCGCAGGCGGACGACCGCAATAAAGATTAAGGGTTAGCGGACGTGCCGGAAGAGTGACGCCAGGAGGGCGCGACCGCGCCTCGCAGCTGCAAAGGCGCCTCGCAGCTGCAAAGGCGTGCTACCAAAGGTTTCTACACGTGCAACTGTTCCTGCACGTGCAGACGACATCCGGAGACAACGGAAGGCACCAGGGCGCGGACACAGCTGCATTTTGCAGCTGCCCAAGGGACACCGAGATCCCACCACCAGCTGCGTCTGTCCCGGGCTTGTACCGCAATAAACCATGAGAGCTTTTAGCGGGCGTGCGGGAAGAAGAGCGGCCATATCCGGGGACAGCGGAAGGACCACGTGCGCACCCACGCCGGACCCACGTGCGCCAGAGTACCACACACGTGTTTTATAACCCAGGGGGACGACAAGCACCCCGGGCCACGTGCAGAGACGGGGCAAGTTGAATATGGCGATGGAGCCTACATAACCACGAGGAGGAGGGCCAAGCGGGGCAGTCGGCCGACGGAAACCGAGGAGGACGGAGCGAATCCGCGAGCAGACGACAACGGCAGCCGGCCGTCGTCAGACGCAGAGTACTGCGTGGACCCGAGAAGGAGGAACTTTGAGGCCAGGCACCGAGACACCCACCAAGTGCGAGAGCAGTTCCAAGTCGCCTGCCGAGGGAAGACAGCGCCGCAGTGTCAAATAAGTAGTTCTACACCAAGTGTGAAGAATCTCCTCCCCCCCCTCCCCGTCGCAAAATCGCCGCGCCAAGTATCACGTAATCTACGTACAGAAAAGGGAGGGAGTTGTCTCGTGAGTCCATGTACCAGTTAACCTGTTCAAGCAACAATAAAACATGATTATGTGAACTCGCAAATAAAGTGTAATTTATTAGTAAATTGGACCTAGAGACAACAGTGTCGACGTATTCCTACGCCCAATCACTGGGGGCTAGCATCAAGTGCTGGCGCCTCACGCCGCAGAGCAGATTCAATACCTACTTCCAAACTTCAGCATTGGCAGGTATCAATTTGGTATAATCTTTCCACCACCCAGGTTTGTTGATAGGCCTTTTAGGCCTGTTATGGCTTGGTGTAGTGTTGCCTACTTCAATTGCTCCTCCTTGTAAATAATTGATTTCTCTGCTTTCCTGTTACTGAAACCCCTAATTCCTTGCCTTAAGTCTTTCTCTTCATAATCACTACCTATCTCCAACCCATAATATTTTGATGGCTGCTCACTTTCGGTACTTACCGGTACTTCTAAACCCTCTAGAGGTTTTTCTCACCTTATGACTACTTGCTGATATGGGGCAGGTACCAGAAACCCCCCAGTTTCTCCTACAGCAACCTCGTGCGGTGTCTACTACATATGATATAGGCTCAAATCCTACCTGCTTTATTTTACCATACATTCTCAAGTCCATGATCCATTCTGGATCCCCCTCATTCATGACAGCACGAGATTTTACCTTATGCCTTTTGTGTAATTTTCTGCCTGCTTTTTTTCTTCCCTGTCTTCCCTTTCCTGCACCATCTTTTGATCAACTTGTTTTGACAATTCTGATGGTAGCAAAGGAAGAATTGACCTTATTCTGTGGTTCATAAGGCGTTCAGCTGGGCTAAATCCATTGTCAAGTGAGGTACTGCGATAAGCTAGTTGTTTGGCCCCTCTAACCGCTGCTTCCACCCGTCCATTTGATTGATGATAATGTGGTGAAGAAGTCACAACCCTGAAGTTATATTCCTCTGCAAATTTCTTAATTGAGAGGAGAGGAATTGCAAACCACTATTTGCCCTAAACAGTTCTGAAATACCGAACAAGGCAAACACCGCTTTTAGTAGTTGTATAACAACTTCATCTGACAAAGACATTGTGAAGGAGTGCCTGAAACACCACCCAATTTCACCTACTACGCTACTGAGTTACGCGTCCTACAGGGATAACGGCTATGGGTCATTCAAAATACCTGTAGATGGCCCCCCGTTTTACGCACAGCGGTGACTGACTGCAGGCAGCTAATATATTGGACGATGACGGCTAGCAGGGGTTTTCCCCTCTTGGCACTTGGTCGTCGTTGCCTGGTAACTGTGTGATGCTTTCTACTACCTCTACCTTATCTGGGTTAGAATTCTCCAGCAAGAGAATCAGTGCTACCTTTACGGAGTTTCCCCAACACCTGATGTCATGAACTCTGGGGGCTAGACTACATATAGCATGTCCTCACGACTGGTTGGAAGAGAGCATGGGTGGAGGGGGGTCCCACAGAGGGAACACTAGATAAGGTATGTTTCTTTTTATGGGCAATTTATTACAAATATTGTTTTCGAGAAGTTGATTCTAATTTTTTTTTTAAACCCATGATGACTAAATTTTGTGAATTCAATCTTAATCATTTCAATCTGTTTAAATTTTAGTAATCTTTTAGACNTGTGAATTCAATCTTAATCATTTCAATCTGTTTAAATTTTAGTAATCTTTTAGACTTTTCAATTGGTAAATTTTAGGGCATTTAAGAAGAAAACAATATTAGACCGTAATTACAGTAATAAAAAGGAAATTTGTTTCTATTTTTCATTTCTCACAACTGAGGAAAGCCTACTTTGTCATTTGTTACTATGGGGTGGATTCTTTCCCAGCGTATTTGATATCTGCACAAGGTTTTAAGAGTTTATTACATTGATATGAATTTTATGGACAGAGGAAGAGAGATTGGTCGCTGTCATAAGGCGGAAGAGTTTCGTCAGGGTGCTCCCACCTCATGACAACATAATTGGCGAGAGTTCAAAAAATCTGGAGTAATAGTCTGTAATGATGATGTACCATTTGCAATGTTTGAAAAAAACCACTCTTACCTTTTTCTAAGGACGTGCAGGAAACTGTTCTTTTAGGTGTGTTTCTTTGGGATTTGTTCTTTCTTCCACACATTGCGGACAATTACAAATTATATTTTCTAATTGGGATGACAATTCTATCCACCAAACAGCTAGTTTACCTCTTTCCCTACACTTAATAATCCCCTGGAGACCTATGTGGATGAACTCCAAGCACTTCAGATGTAAACAGGGTGGAATAATCATCCTAGTCCTTTTAAAAAAAAAGACCATCAAAGGAAATTTTGTGTCTGAATTGATAATACAATGCAAGTTTTCTAGAACCCCACTCTTGGTGGCCCAAGTGCCCAAAGAATACTACTTCAATTTCTGACGTGGGATCCTGTTTCTGTTCTGCCTGTATAAGAGAAAGAAACTTATCTGTAATGGGATACGTGACCAAATTTGATGCACAAATGCTTCTACTTCTTGAGTTAGCTGTGAATCCCTGTTTTGTAACCCGAGGAAAGATTTCGAGATAATGCATCTGCAATAATCAACTCTTTCCCAGAACATACTTTAACGTATAATCATACCTCATTAGCATTATTAGGAACCCGTGAAGGTGGGGAGATAGGTTTTTGTCTGCAATACCTGCAGTAAGGGTTTGTGATCCGTTTAAAATATTACATGTAAACCTAGGATTCGGCAACCCAAGCTAAGGCCAAAGCCTATTTCTCAATTTGGAACTATCTCTTCTCCGTAGGTGTAAGTGTTCTTGAACCATATGCAACAATTTGCAGAATCCCTTTCTTTTGTTGCATAATGCAGCACCCTAGACCAAATGAGCTAGCATCCACACTTGTGTACATGAAATGCCAAATGGCAACCTCTTGAAATAATATCTGCCAAATGGTGTGATAAAAGTAATCAATATTTGGCTCTCCTTGACTAGCTCCATTTGATAGAAACCCGAATTGACATCTGATTTAGAGAAATACTTTGCTCCTTTCAGCAGAGCTAGCTTTGATTCAACACTGGTGATAGGAAAGTGACTTCTACAAACATTGTTGTTTAACTCAGTATAGTCCCCACATATACGGACTGTATTTCCTTTTGGAACCACCACAATGGGTGCAACCCATTCTGTTGGTTCAGTCACTGGCTCAATGATATCTAGCTGTATTAGTCTATCAAGTTCTGCCTTTAATTTGTTCAAAAGAGGTATGGCCATTGTCTTAGGCACTGATTGTACAAATGGTTTAGCACCCTCTTTCACTACAATTTTGACTGTGCATTTCATTTTACCCTGTCCATTGACTTACCCTGGGAATTCTTCTGGAACACTGACTTTGGTAATTTTGAGGCTAAATCACTTTCCCAATGTAGTCACCTCACATCTTAAGGCTGAACTTTACCAGTTTTGCAGAAATTCTTTGTTTTTGCATCAATTTTGTATTCATAGTAATAACTGACAATGTACGATTATAGAAAAGTTACAGTTTACGAGTTTTTAAATATTTTTGTACATAATTTTAATTGTGTTATCTGCTTGTTGTAAAAAGTTGATAACATATTTATATTTTAAACTTCCGACTTTTTACAAGCAATAAAACACAATTAAAATCATGCACAAAAATATTAAACTCCTCGTAAAAAGTAAATTTTCTGTAATTGTACATTGTCAGTAATTAATATAAATCCAAAATGATGATGCAAAAACGAAGAATTTCTGCAAAAGGGGTGAAGCAGAGCCTTAAAGCATACAATACCCAGATTCTGCCAACACCTCCTTTTCAACACAGCAGTTTGAAGGCATGAAATAATAAATACTCTGGATTGGGTGTGTTTACCTTTCATTTGCAAAACCAAATCTAGAAACCTGACCACATTTAGACGGTAGCCATCAGGACCAGAAATAGGTTCTATTGTCTTTTTTACAACCTGTAACATCTGTCCTGGCACAACTGAAGTAGGGACACAACAAACATCAGTAGGGGTGTGCAAATATTTGCACAATCCTAGTTACAAGACATTTATCTGAATCATAGTCTTAGCCATGTAGAAAGTTTTATGTTTTTGTCATTCTAGTAATATTGTTTGATACTCCACCATTTCACAATTTATTTTGAAAACAGGTTATACGTCAAACACCAATACATTTCTTGTGCTTGTGTGATTGGACTATTAATATTCGACATGCTTTAAAATACTAAGCCAAAAGTTACGTTGGGTGTTCGGAACACTTTCAGTGAAGCCAAAAATGATTACATATTATCAAACAAAATGGGTATCAGTAACCCGGTCAAATACAAATGTGCCACACTGGTTATTTGAAAATGTTAGTGATGGTCCAATAATGAAATCTATCCGATATTTCTGATATCCTCAAAATTTTATACTGTTGGTTTTATTTAATAATCAAAATTTATTTTTCTTCATAAAAGTACTAAATGGACAAAGAAATTCAAATAATAAAAAATGTAGATTGCAAAACTTGAGCCAATCTAATGTTTTTGTGTTAAATGGTTTCTGATGTTGGATGTATTGAATGTTCATGATAATTGCCCGCCTCTCGGAACATCAGCTTTGCAGATATTGCAACTTACTATCCATAGCTTATCTGTCAGTAAAGAAATATTGCTAAACTGCATTTGATTTCCCCATACACACAGGCACGCTCAAATCAATAATAATTATGTTTTACAAAGATGCTAACTTGGAGAAAGTCACGTTTAATTACTTCTATGGCGTTATAAATTTTTTAATGTTGTAATGACGCAATATTCTTAATTTTTCGGGACACAGGTGTAAAATTCTTTCGTGTGTATTTAGCTTTGGAAAGCATCGTAATATTTTATCAGGTTTAAAGTTAAAGCCGCGCTGGTTCGTTTCTCGTGATAGTTTGTTTATCGAGCAGACGTGTGCTTGTGAAGGTTATCGGACGGACATCTGCTGTTTACGTTGTAACAGGAGTCCGTTTACTGTCTCGTTTCGAAAGTTGTTGTTTTGGTTATGCGTCAGCATTATTCAAAAACTTTCCGGCTGAGTCATGAGAAGTTCGGTTCTCTGGAAGTGGACGGTGTCAACAGTTTTAGTTTCCTGCAACGCATTTTCGGGTACGATAACATGTTGAGAGCGCGGGACACAGCGTAGTTTTGGATGACACTACTGGCAGATGCCGGATGCCATGCACTTATCTTAGGAGAAGAGGGGGATAGGCCTGCCTAATATATACTGGTGGTGCCTATCGCCTAGAGGAACAAAGTAACCAACTGTCGAAGAAGACGCATCGCGCGTGAGAAGACGCACCAGTCCGAAAGGGCGTGGGTCGTTAGGGTGCCAGGAGGGAACGAACATCCCTCCTGCCTTCGTAACTTAGTCTTGCGATGCAAGTTTGAGACATTAATAAACTGTAAACGACTGTGGCGCTGTTTTCTGCACTGGTATAATTAATTGTGAAAGTTCGTACTCTGCAAACTGGAACTTCGTCTGTGAACTGTGAAACTTCAATGATAAATAAAGTATAAAGCAAACTAATCTGGAACTTCTTTTTGTTAATTAATCGGCGTCACTTGGTACTGAGTCTCGTATTCTACCTATGAGCAAGCCGTGGCAACGTAGCCGTGGCAATGTAAACATTCGGAAGTGTACCAAGTCCGGAACGTTACAACATGGCGCCTAACTGCAAGGCTGTAATATATGTAAATTATTGTTAACAAGCCGCGGCAACATTACAATGTGTATCTAGCAGAAACAGAAGGGATTAATCCCCGCAAGATATCTATTTTGCTACAGTGCTATCTTTGGTATGGTGAACCATCCCGAATGTACATAAAAACTCTACGCATAGCTGCCAACTGTTTGGTTAAGCTACTGTTCAAGAGATAAAAATAAATTCCGATTCTGGAAAAAATTCCCTGCGAGACTATCAAATCAGTACTTTTTAACATTTTTTATAAAATTGAAATAGATAAGCAACTTACAATACGTGGATGTAAATGTTGTGAACTTGCGAACAATTCATACAATCTGGTGAAAACATATTTTAAGTGTGTTTAATACTGTCCACTTATAAAACTGTGGCATAGGCCATTAGTCAGCTATATTTTGTTTACATCACAAAGTGCATTTTGGATTTAACAGCTAGAGGGCTGGACCATGGTTAATTACGAATAAAACATTATGTTTTATAATGTTTCTGTCTCTGACATAAATCTGAAGGAAAATTATTATTTTCTAAATGGACATGTTCATTTTTTAATGTAAACATGATTATACAATAGTGCCCCATCACAATTTATGTTACTGCTACATGTCAATTTTTAATAATGACTATGACATATCTTTTATACATTATAAAATTCTGTCAGTAGTCAAAAACTTAAAAAATTGTTGCCACCAGAAATATTGCAATTTTGACAAGTGCCGATAACCGATATAATTAACATTTATATTTATGATACAGATATTTCCGATAACAGTAATATCGGCCGATAAACTGATAACTGTTATCTCTGCACACACATAACTTTACAACCAAAACTCAAATGGACGAAGACATAATTTACATTTTGCATGGTTCTGTCTTATTACATATAACAACAACTTCAAGTAATTAAAATCCCCAACTGCATGCCATGTGGTTAGCTCAAATACAATATAACAACTAATTACAAAAAGTATTTTAAATTCACAAAAAATTAGAAGTCAACAAAAGACAAGAGCATTATTCAAGCTAATCTACAGGAAATGGAAATCAAAACTGTGAAATATTTTTGTGTGAACAATAAGATACTTTCATAACTACCCAGCACTTTGTTTAATCTTATAAGTGTTAATTTTTCCATTTTTACTCATTTTCCCCAAAACACTGGCTAATTATCTCAACCACGAATCTCATTACTATTGGTGAAAATTTATCCTTATGCGTGACTATGTGAAATGGGGAAAATTATATTTCAAGTCAAGATCTTTGAGGTCCTGTTTTTACACTACAACTGCGTTTGTCACAACAAAAGCATGCCAAAGAAGCATTATGGTCACAGGTTATACATAGAGACCTGAAAAAGTAGGTGTTATTTTTGTCAAACATAGCTGTTATTTTCTTGCTACAAAAATGCAGGATTATGAATGAGAATTGCTCCATTTTTTCATGTCCTCTTTATAAAGACATAATCACTTTATTTGTAAAACCTGAAACTGGCAGGGTTTTTTTTAACAATTATTTCCTTGCGAAAATACCTAACTCCCAGAGAAAATACAGCCATGTTTTAAGACAAAACCACTAATTTTCTTTATCAACAGACAACATTGCAAACCATTTCACATTTTCTTACTTAAGATTTTGTATTCTGCCCGACACATGTAACAATGGTCACAATGCATTGGCAAGGGCATACTGTTTCATGAAGAGACTAATGTAAACAATTTATACACAATTATAAAAGTATTATTTTTAAAAAAAATGCATTGTACAAACAGAATTTTTTTTTAGAGAAATCGACCTTTATGTATATAACAATCTGAACTTTCAACAACAGATTTTTTCGTTAGGCTCGCTAACAAAACTTTCGTTTGTTCAAAACGCGTATCCTTTTACTGCACATATTTACAGAAAATATGTATGATTAAAATACAGTTAGCTGGAAGAATACAAGAATAAAATACATTATAATTCAATTTACATATATATTCTACATAAGGAAATGCATATAAAAACCTTTTTGACCACCTCGCCGCTTGGTAAAAAATAAATAAGTGTTGGATAAAACTTGAAGATACTATGAATGTAAACAAAAAGCGAGCTAGTTGGCGCAAATTCCATAGAAAACGTGGTGCATAGTAGACGTGAACATTACAACAACGGGGTTTTCTAGTGACCAAATAAAATTTTGCAGGGCTGTGCACTAGAACGTTAATTCAAAGTGACGCATCATCACTTGTGGTCATGTTATTTATGGCTGTAAACACACGTTGCGAAAAGTAAAACATGTTTTTGTTTATGGTGATAAATCAAAGAAATCTACTGAACAAATCTGCATGCATTCGTATTTGAATATGCAAAAACACAAAATACGTCGTAAGAAGCAACTATGTGACATAAAACAATAAGTCACGAAAACACTACAGGATTTTGTACAATTCGTGAATTACAGCTAGAATTCTCAAAAATTGTAATTTTTTGTTTTTTATGTGAAAATTCGCATTTATAGCATTTGCTAAATTTTAAGGTCTCTACGGCAGTGATGAAAATTTCATCTTAACTCGTGCGCTAATTCACATTCCGATTTTGTTTCAAATATTCTCTAGCCGCGTGTATTATATGGTCGTCAAGGATTTGTAATAATTCCAACTACCTTAACAGTAACACTTTTGTTAGGTGATTATTATATTTTTGAAGTGTGTGTGAAAAAAAATGATGGAAACGGGTGTGTCGTTCAAAGAAAGCTACAAAATGTGATCCATAAATTATTTACAATCAGACATTCAAAATTTTTAACACGCAAAAATAACTAGTTGCTGCAACGAAGACGGCGGACGTTTGGTAATCAGTCTGATGAGTATTCCTAACCTCAACCACAAAACGTGATATAAACATTCATTGCATGTCTGTGTGCATTTTTTTTGCCATATTTAGCTATCAAAGCAACAAAACAGATCATTGTGGAACACTCATTCCGCGAATATAGGTTTAGTTTCAAGTAAAGGTAGATGTAAATTTTCTAAATTGCTTTATTTGAAGTAAAACAGGAAAAATCGCTTCATTCACACTAAAATGCTAAAATTTGCGTTATTTTTCATTCTATCACAAATGCAATTATTTCAGGTCTACAGTTACACATGAGGTAATCAATTGGTGAACAAAACTATTTAACTGGGCAAAATAAAAATATATTGATTTTTGATGGTTCAGGCGAGGAAAATGACTGCACAGATGTTAGCACAGATTGTTCCGACTGAGTATGAAAGTGAATTACAAGTTTGTCGGATTTTTGTCCAAGCACAAGTGATACTGCCAGGACGTTTACTGATGGAAACAACAAGAAAACAGGGAAAGGGAATGGGGGGGACAAAAGAAAAAATAAATATTCCAAAAGCAGTGTCATTCCTGAATGTTGTAATAAAACAGACAAACTTCCATTGTGACGCGTAACGCATATTGAAAGTACAAGCATCTCTGACACCTCCTCACCATCTTACTACCCGCGAGCGCCTACAGTTTACACGCGCGGCCAGGTCAGGTCAACCAGAGAGAACGTACAAATCATTAACGTGTGCCGAGGTAGGCTAGCAATTTTCGCACACAAGGGAATTAAGACACGTGCCATGCCAAGGAAGGCAGCGGCTAGAATATCGCCAACCCACCTGAGATACTCAAAAAAGGGCTGACGGGGTTTGACAGTAGCACCACGGGTCACAACACCTGCCCCCTTCCCAAGTACACACGTGTACGGATCTGGGGGAGGATCGAAAGAGAGTTTAAAAGCCAATTTGCAGGACAAGGGAGGGATAGTCAACCAGGAACTCCCCGCACCGGGAGGCGCTGGACCGGAGTCAGTTGGTCAGTTAAATCGCATCAATCGGGTTGGGTCATCAGTCATCACTCCAAGAGGCGTACGTCAGGTGGGGGGGTCGCCGGAGCCACCACGTCAAGATCAGTCGTTTCAGTCGTATCACCACGCCAAGACACGAGACAGTCGGGTGGGTCAGTAAACCAAGGCCGGGGATCAGACTCCGGCAGAATCAGTCAGTGTACGGCGGCTGCGCCGCGACAGACAGGTGAGGGCTCGCAAGGAGCATCACATCGGGACGCAGAGTGCGATACCGAGAACGGGAGTCGAGTGGTAGCCGGAACGAAAGGCACCACGCCGAGGGAAGAGTCAGCCAGTCGTGGTGAGCCGTCAATTAGAACAAGCCAACCGAGGGCCTGTGAAAGGGCCAAGCAACTTACCAGACCTCAATCTACCGCCGGAACACCCAGGACTACCAATACAGATAAGTACCAGTGCCATCGCTCAGGGACATGTCCCGACACCTAGTGTCCCTCAAGACGTCAGAAACGTTAGCCAGAGTACTTTAATCAAGCCCTTCAGGCTCACAACTCGCAGGGTATAATATGTATTTCCAGTAAAGTATGTGTGAATTTTCAGAAAAGTATGTGTTTGTTTCTGGGAAAGCGTGTGTGAATTTCCGGTGAAATATACACCTTTTAAGACCAAGACGTTATGAAGTTAATGTTTACTACTCCTATTCAACAACATCCCTGGCGCCCATAGTCTGCACCAGAAAAATAACTCAGACCCTATGAACCATCCTGTATCCTATAGATGGAGAGTAGCGTCAATTGGATATACAATTTACAAGCATCAGTGATGTGAAAATTACTACCCCAGAGCAGCTACGTGATATTACATTGCCGCACCTTAATCCCTCCCTTTACTTTTTTTTTCTATAGATGAGTTGCTTGAAATACTTGTCAGCGAAACAAAGACATATTATGAACAACAGTTTCTCACACCAAACGGCATTACCTTAAGTCCATCATTTAGAAACTGGAAACCCACAATCGTGTTAGAAATCTGGCAGTTTTTAGGTTTAATATTGTTGACTGCTCAACTGCCCAAAAAGCCAACTCGCAGATTACTGGATGACGAAGGAAATTTACCAAACACAATTTTTCAGTAAAGTAACGAGTAGAAATGGGTTTCTTCAAAATATGAAGTTCACTTCAGTGACAACTATTCTGATTACACAAACAATAAATTTGTAAAAATTCAGACCATGATTGATTACATTATAAATAGGTTTTAATTTGTTTACAGGGTGGCTAGCAGTATACTGACAACAAATTTCCTGGCATTTCCCTCACTTTTTCAGGTAACCTGTTACATTTCTCTAATGAATACACATAGCAAAAATCGTGTTGTTTCCTAAAAAATTACAAATTTTTTTTACGAGTTATTAACATAGTCTTCTCTTAAAGATGCTTTTTTATGCCGTAACAATTACTTATAAACCTGAAATCATATTTTTTTACTATGTCAATGCTTGCTGTATCAACAAAAAAAGTTCAGCCAAGAAAATATATGTAATAGTTATGATTACACATTAAGCAATTAAATTGTCCCCACGCCTATGAATCTTCCTACATGGGTAGGATAAACTAAAGCAATAGTACAATTCATGAGATGGCATGTAACAGAAATTCTAGACTCTAAAATTTATTTTCTAATAAGAAACATTTGTAACTTTTTGTCTATATTCCCTGATCTCACACAAATGTCCCTGATATATCACCAACTTTTCCAGAATTGCAAAATTCCCTTAATTTCTGTTTTATGCCTTTTTTTTCCTTTGATGTTAGCCACCTTGTGTTTCACATTAACAAAATGCTTTTACCTGATGAAGGCATAATTCCTTGGAGAAGTAAGGCCAAATTCAAAATATATTTTATCTAAGACTGTATGTGATAATTGCTACTCATTTTAGGACTATTCCAGATATGATAAAACTATACATGTCATAGTGCTTGATATACTAGGTGACCTAAACGGTAAAGAATATTGTTTTTTTTTATGGACAATTACTTCAACAGTGTTGCTCTCTGCAAAAAACTCTTGGCCATTAAACGCATACACGTGGAACACATCACCAAAATTGCGGCGCTCCAAAGGAACTTGCAGCCTGTGCCAAGGAGCTAGAACTGGGAGAAGTAGTTTTCTGTCCAGATAATGATGTGTGAGTATTACTTTGGAAGGACAAGAGAGATGCAAAGCATATCAGAACAATGCACACAGCAAGGATGGTGGATGATAAATCCAAAAAACAGAAGCCTTGCTCTAGCAGTGATGATGTGCACCATAAATCTGAGATTATTGCAAGCTACAACACTTACATGAAGGGCTTTGAAAATCTTGATTGGATAGTAAAATTTATCCCATGGCCTGAAAAATAATGAAATTAACAAATAAAATAGTTCTTCACTTTTTTACTGATAGCATTAACCCTGCATTTGTAGTGATGAAGAAACGCACTGGTGTGAAGTCAACATTTAATGACTTTCTCGCTCAGTACATTGATAATATTACTACTCCCATTGAGGGAAAAAGCCACCAGTTGTTAGTTGACAGAGTTGCCAGTATTCTTTCATTTTAAATATCACAAACACTTTCCTGATTTCCAGAAAAAAAAATTTTTCCATCACACTTTTAAAGATATTTTTCTATGACGATTTATCCATTTACTTTGTAGCACACTTTTATACAAAAATAACTATTCTGATCTTATGACATAGTGCAACTGAACAAAACTCCTGTATACAGTATATTGCAAAAAAAACTATAACATTTCTTCCACCATCATTAAAACTTTACTCTATATAATTATGAAAGCCCTGTTTGGTTATAAATTTCATAGTCACTATCTCCAATTGGACATATTAATAATAAAAATTATAATCAAATTTAAAAAATTTTCACCTTCACCAAAATGTGACGAGACTGCTAGACCTTACTATAGTGGAACCCTATTTAACATTTCTCAAGGGCCCCAAGAAATGTTAGCCATATAAAAGGGAAAACTTTATAAGAGGGTAATTTTGCATTGGAAAACATGTTTGTGGACCAAAAGAATGAAGCTTATTGTTCAGGAAAATGTTATAAAAGGGGATTTTATTCTCTGTCTCATGTAACTTGGCAAGATTTTGACAGTTTAACGGAAGTAGGGCTAATGTTTACTTTTCGTTTAAGTATTCTTTCAGCATCAGCTGGTGCATTAAGTGGAGGATGTATATTATATCAACACGCAGTCAGCTAATACACTTGCCATTGTACTGAACCGCTAAACTAATTTTACAGTATTTTAAAAAGATATCTGTCTAAAAAAAATGTATAGGTTATAAAAGTAAAAATATAAAACCTTGCAAAAAATTCAATCTCTCTTTTATACTTTGTCAGAGACAGAGATTTGGGTTTAAATTTGCGAAACGGTAGTTGTAGTTCTTCACACTTTGAACGTCATAGCTAATACACTGGAGAGCCAAAAAAAACTGGTATAGGTGTGCGTATGCAAATAAGAGAGGTATGGAACCAATCAGAGTAACGCGATGTGGTCGACAGTGCCTATATAAGACAACAAGCATCTGGCAAAGTTGCTAGATTGGTTACTGCTGCTACAATGGCAGATTATCAAGATTTAAATGAGTTTGAACGTGGTGTTATAGTCGGCGCACAAGAGATGGGACATAGCATCTCCGAGGTAGCGATAAGATTTGGATTTTCGCGTACAACCATTTCGCGAGTGTACCGTGAATATTGGGAATCCGGTAAAACATCAAATATTCAACATCGCTGCGGCCGGAAAATGATCGTGAAAGAACGGGACAAATGACGACTGACGAGAATCATTAAACGTGACAGACGTGCAACCCTTTCTCAAATTGGTGCAGATTTCAATGCTGGGTCATCAACAAGTGCCAGCCCGCGAACTATTCAATGGACCATCATTGATATGGGCTTTCGGAGCCGAAGGCCCACTCGTGTACCGTTGTTGACTGCGCGACACAAAACTTTACGCCTCGCCTGGGCCCGCCAACACCGCCATTGGACTGTTGATGACTCGAAACACGTTGCCTGGTCTGACGAGTCTCGTTTCCATTTGTATCAGGCGGATGGACGTGTACGGGTATGGAGACATCCTCATGAATCCATGGACCTTACGTGTCAACAGGGGACTGTTCAAGCTAGTGGAGGCTCTGTCATGGTATGGGGCATGTGCAGTTGGCGTGAAATGGGACCCCTGATATGTCTAGATACGACTCTGGCAGGTGACAGATACGTAAGCATCCTGTCCGATCACCTGCACCATTAATGTCTATTATGCATTCCGACGGACGTGGACAATTCCAGCAGAACAATGCGACACCCCACACGTCGAGAGTTACTACCACGTGGCTCCAGGAACACTCTTCTGACTTTAGACACTTCCATTGGCCACCTAAATCACCAGACATAAACATTATTGAGCATATCTGGAATGCCTTGCAACGTGCTGTTCAAAAGAGATCTCCACCGCCTCGTACTCCTATGGATTTGGGGACTGCCCTGCAGGATTCATGTTGTGAAATGCCTCCTGCATGCCTTCAGACATTAGTCGAGTCCATGGGACATCGTCTTGCAGCACTTCTGCGTGCTGGCGGGGGCCCTACATGATATTAGGCAGGTGTACAAGTTTTTTTGGCTCTTCAGTGTATATGTTACTTTTAAAATTATACAGCGCTCGCGGAAAAATAAAACCATTGGTATCTGTTCGTAAATGTTGTTATTTTACAAAAGAAAGATATCTTTTTCTGGCTGGTAATGCTTTGGGAGAAAGATGACAGATGGCGCGCATGGCATGGCAGGACGTGTTATGAGCCGAGCGCTTTATTCAACAGGTTGCAGCACATTAGCCTGCTCTTGATCCCGTCTTTTTAAAAGTTGACTTTTCTCCTATTACTGGCTCAAAACAATGAGTTTAAAATATATTTCGTCAAATTATTTGAAAAAATAATTAAACAATCCCGTGTGATATATCTATAGGCTTTGGAATTAATATCAAACACGTACGGAAGGCATAGATGGAGATGAGTGGGGATAAGACATGAAAAAAACTCCCAAGGTTTGAAGTTGCGTTTTATTTGGATACGGATCGTTTCAATGTGCATTTCATTTTGAAAACCTCTACATTGCTACTTTAGCACAAAGTTTAGTTTGTAACATTAACAACCGCCCTTTTGTGACCACGTAAAATAAGATATATTAATTAAACTACAAACTTTTTCTTATCCGCGTATTTTCTGCATGTCTGATATGCGTCAGCAGTGCACTCAGAATAGCCAACATAATATTACCTTTTGTTCGCTCGTGCATCAACTGATACAGGATTTTGTAAATGGCACTTTGTTTGTTTCGTATACGTCAATTTGCCACTCACTGACTCATATTTTTACCAAGTTAATGAGACTGACAATCTAACGGTATTCCACTGTATTACTGTACCATAAAGTGGTTGCAACATGCCACAACCCAAACGTAGCAATATGGCAGCTCAGCATGCTAATAAAGTAACCATGTGAATTTCAAACTGATAAGCACCAGAACACAACAAATACAATTCAAAAAATGTATTCTTGCTTGGAATGCAAAGTCCGTTTACATGTGCATAATTTATGATAGAAAAGCGACCATATACAGTTTGCATTCCCTGACATTTCATTACTATGTTCAAAATTACCTGACATTTCCCTGATAGCTTTCAAATTCCCTGACATGTCCTCATTTTCCAAACAAGTGACTACCATGCTCCGATGACTCTTAAGTGACTGTGCTACCAGGGTTACACCTGTTGCCAGGCCACCAGTACAGGATACAGTATCTAGATTCCTTGGTGGTATTAAGAACTATCCCATTACGAAAACCACAAGTTGGGAAAGGAAAAAACACACTGAGGCAGTGTCTTATGTGTTAATGCAAGGGTTATAAACCAAAGTGTAATTTTATGTATTCAACCTGCAACATTCCCTGATGTGCAAATGGTTGCTTCTCACAATATCACAATGCAAACACTTTAAGAAATGAAAACCTGACTGCGATAGTTTTTTCATTTTTATACCTACTTTTTTCTTTAAATTTTTTTACACAAACTATGAGTAAAATTGTGCCATTTTTTGGAACTTAAACTAATAATTTCTTATTTATATTATTTAATTTTAAAGAATCTGATATGATAAAATATAACCATTTTTTTTATCTACCTTTGTAATTCTTTAAACACTTTTTTTTTATATCAAATTTTTTTGGAAAGATACAAATACTTTTTATGTATTTCTTACACTTCTACTGTTGGAAATCGTTATACTTAATACTTAACACAAGAATTAACTTCACAGTAATTAAATTAAAAACCTATTGAAAATACAGAAAAAATTCAGTGAAAACTATAAACATACAGTAGTACTTCAGCAGCCCGCTCCATGATTCACAGCACACACTCAGAGCCACCCCGAATTGGTGCGAAAATATGTACTTATTGAACAGAAGTGAATGTCCGACTTCCATAGAGTACAGTACATTCCTATTAATCTGAATCAGTTGGGCCTCAGGTCAGTTCGGATTTCCGTAAATTCCGGATCATTAGTTACAAAACCAGAATATGAGGAAATTTGTCAGAAATCTACATATTTTAGTGGAGTATTTAACTTTGACTAGAAATGCTTTCTTCACATTATCCCATTATTTGCTAGGTCACAAATAGCCATAGAAAAATACAGTGCATATTCAGTTGTTAGCCTTGTGTTAAAAACCAAGCACACAGCTGACCTATGTGCGGAGGTGTGATATGGTCTAGGTCATTTTTATCATTTACGTATTTTCTCGTTACTTTGATTCCAATTTAGTTTTGCCCTCTGCTTTCAAAGTTACATTTTTAACCCAGTGTCACCTGCAGACCCGTGTTTCATGAGAGTTTGTTTCTCTACCAACCAGATGTGCAGCGAATTCTTTCAGTCGCCGTCTGAAGCTACCCCTTCCACTCATTTCCCTGCTGCTGCATATCTTGCAAATTTTCTCGGCGTATCACTGCCGCTTGGCACGTGATTACACATAAAATATTCTCCTTTGTTAATGTGATATTTGCACCCCCTCCCCCTTTGCGCTGTGCACTTCAACACTTTCAGCCTCTTTTGGACAGCCTGTGACATCTAGTGTGGTAACTCTAAGCTTGTCATTTCGCTTTTGTTTCTACTTTCTGTGCACTTCTCGAGCTTCTTCTCGTCACTTTCTGTCCAGCCGCAGAGTAAAGATGGCATATTGCCTGGCTTTGGTGGCTGTGTTTTTCGGAACTTGAGATTCCGGTTTTAAAGTTATAGTTTCATTGCTGTGGTAGCCATAAAGTTTTCTATAATACTTTTTAAAATTTTTTTGTGGTGTGTATTTTTGTTGATGCTTATTAAGCAAGTTACATCAACATGTAAATTGGATATTTTCTGTCTTCCTTCCTCGGTGAGTAACACACTAATTTTATAGTCATTCTCTTTGTGCGTGCACCAACTATTCTCACTCACTAATTCTCCATGGTTATATTTATTTAAGTGAGGTTCCCGCTGCCAGGCTAATCTTTACTGCTACTTTGGTGCACGTGGCAGACTAATTGTTACTGCAACAACCAAGCTAGTCTTTTCTACCAGTGCTGGCTAAATTTTTGTTTCATCATGGTATAACCCTTCTGCCTGTTACTTCCCCTTTCTTTGTTGGTGGCGACATAGTCAAGTTAATTTTCATTAATCACTTGGATTTGACGGTCATCATACAGCTAAGTTACAACAGGATTTATCTAAAAATATAGTCTTTTGAAAATAAATTTTTCTAAGAAACTATTTTCATGCACATGTGACTTAACAATTTTGTATTGTCTATTTTTTTTCAAATATAATCGTAATTACGTATTTTTTGTTGAGATATCTCTGTGAGATTTAATAAATTATTTGCATTAACTTTAAGGTTAATACCTTTTTTTATTTAATACAAATTAACATCATTAGTTGTTAGGGATACATCCCAGGGGCCTCAGTTTAATAATTATCAGCCTCATGAAGAGGAATAATTTCTATTTTGAAAAAGGATGTCAATTTTGTGTCATGAAAGACACTTTTAATTATTTTAATATTTTCTTTTAATGTCACTGAATCACGTTAATTTTTTAGGACTGTTAATGCTGTATTGAGTTCTCTCTTTATGGTTATTTAGACTGTCTGTAATTTATGTTGAAAGAAAGTAATTTTTTTGTTCAGATAACAGTCTTTTGTTTACCTCTTTGTTTTCAAAGAAATAATAAATAAATCTAAAGAAAAAATTTTATAACCACACAACCACAAGTCACGTCTTTGCATTTTAGATAATTAAGGTTTCCTTTGGGCCTATATCTTGTTATATAATTTTTCATTTTTTTATTTTTTTGTCTATTTCGTGCCATGTGCAGTCACCGAGCATGATGATGTATTAACGCTACCTTGTACCTTTTATGAGCATATTTTATTGTGTATATCGCTTCCTTTAATATTTGTTTATTATGCCACTGTTTCCTATGGTTTTTGTGGCATTTTGTTTGTTGTTTGTGCCAAGGACTTGGGACATTTTTGTGTTTATTGGAAATTGATACTACATTTTATTCGTTTCTTATCTTTTGGTCATACATGGGCACATATTGCATTCCAGCATTGCTCCATACTCGCATAGCTTCCCCATGATCGGATCTGAAGACCTTGGATGTTAAAAACTGCCCAAATCTCATCATTCCGCTAGCAAAAAGGCTGCAACCTTCCTCCTCCCCCCACCTTTCAGCGACGTGCTTGCTTCATCCCCTTACACACCTGGCAAGAGAGGAATCTGTAGAGTACGTGAAGCAATTAACAAAAACTAATCATGCTATCTCAATTAACGCTGCACGGTTATCCTATCACACACATCGCACCACAGAGTGGCCAAGTGCTCCGCCTAGTCTGATGTCTTAACAAGGTCACAGCAATCTTGGAGTATGCTATGGTAATCCACTACGAGACTGTGCCATTTACAAGTTCCCAAAACTATCCCAGATCACAGAAATTGCATCAAGATTATCCATAGCTAAAAACAGTTGCATATATCTTTAGGGTAATATTTCAATCAAATGGTTTTTCCTGAAATACTATGTAATAAATTTTAACTATACTTTGTCCATTAGAAAGTGGCAGTATGTATCACACTGTCTAAAATTTAACTTGAAAGAAAAATTGTTACAGTTGGTGCCAGGAACTGAACAAATCCCAATGTTCTATTCAGGAAATGAAGCCCTAATGCAGTATTTCCCAAAGTATGGGTCGCGACCCACTGGTGGGTCGCAGACTAAAACTTGGTGGGCCCCGAAAAATATACTTTCATTCATAAACATATGCATGAGTTATGAATGTTATAATTGAGAACCTACACACATGCAATGCAACTGTCAATAAGACGTAAAATATTACGCAGAGTGCGCAGTGAATGCGACCCCTGCCGCCCCACCACCACCCCCTCGGCCGCTTATAGCGCCGACCGACTCGCATAAGTGGGCCTGAACTTTGGTATTTTTTTAAAATGGGTCGCGGTTCATAGAACTTTGGGAATCACTGATCTAATGCATTATGGAGAAATGGATACAGATATGTTCAAAGTTCTATGGCTAGTCCATGAAGTTGAATGTACTTTATACGAGAAACATGTTAAACAATGAACAAGAAGTCTAAACACACCAAACACACGGAAAGCAAATTCTACATATAAAGTACAAATTTTCGTAAGTAATGAGATATAACAATTACAACAAATTATATTCTTAAGTGACACTGACACTAGCACAAGTGCTCACAGTTTGGTACTGACACACACACAAAAAAAAAAAACACACACACGCACGCACGCACACGCACACGCACACACACACAGGCAACACCAGCATAAATATATACGACAGATTAGAGTGAAAACATTCAAGTGTACAATGTTTCGCTGGCTAGACTAGCTTCTACAGGTAGGAGTTGCTGATGGCATGCTATCGCTCAGCAGTTGTTAGGTTGTTGCTACAGAATCTTTCATCTTTCTGCCGAAAGACAAAGTTTTTATTTTTTCCTTGAACATTCCATGGCAACCATTTTGTTGTGCAAGATAACCTCAGGTGTGTCCCTACGACGACACCCCATTACATCGCTCCAGGCTATGCGGGTACAACAACGCCCCCATCGCCCCACGCGGTGCAAGACTTAATCTAGCCTTTTGAGGGGGGCCCTTGTCATGGAGTGGATGGATAACATATCAAACTGCCTGCTCTTGTATTCCATTTTGATGGGGGACCACAGTGGTGCAGTGGATAGACGACACACTGCCTGGAGCCACAGCACCAAACTTCATGCTCTTACATTCTAAGGTGTCCCCGCAACGATGTCCCTACTTCACGCTCTCACATTTCGGCATATACCTACAACAAAGCCCCATCGTCCCAGGGGGTGCATGATTCTTCAAATACATTAGCCCCAGGCTATGCGGGTGTCTCTACTACAACAACGCCATCATAGCCCCAGGAGGTGCGGGATATGTTCTAGAATTTTGAGGGGAACCGCAGTGATGTAGTGGATGGACGACAAGCCAAACTGCCTGCTCTTGCATTCAATTGCTTCTGTGCGGCTGCGGTGGTGCAGTGGGTAGACGACACTTCTTGGGGTCCCTGTGATGTAGTGGATAGACAACTCAACACTTGGGAGTCGTGGTGGTGTGGCGGATAGACTACTCGCTTCCTGACGTAACGCAGTATTGACAGTACTCAAACTTCATGCTCACGCATTCCAAGGATCCCTACGGCGACGCCACCTTCCTGGTGACGTGGTGCGTAGACGACTCGCTTCTTGGGGGCTGCGGTAATGAGGTGGACAGACCACTCTATTCTTGGGAGCCACAGTGGTGTGGTGGATAGACATAGCCCCAGGTGGGCTCCTTACGACTCCCCCGGGACTTGATCTTGAATTTAGAAGGAGGCCAAGGTGATGGAGTGTATAAGACGTCTTGCTTCTTGGGGGCCGCGGCTGCTTAGCGGATAGACGACTCACTTCTTGGGGAGCCGCGGTAGTGTGGTGGATCGACGCTTCACCTCCTGGTGGCCACGGTGGTGTGACGGATAAATGACTCGCTTCTTTGGTGCCGCAGTAGTCAGGTGAATAGACTATTCGATTCTTGGGAGCCGCAGTAGTGTGGTCGATAGACATTTACCCAGGCGGGAACCTTACGACTCCCCAACTTCAATACATAGCCCCAGGCTACAGGCGGGCTCGCCGCGACAACACGCCATCACCCCAGGCCGTTTGTGATTTTCCGAAAGGTATTGAAAAATTTATATTTTGCTACATAGCCCGAGGCTGTGCAGGTGTCCCCACACCAATAACACCTCATAGCCCAAGGCGGTGCGTGATTTACGAAACATATTATGTTTGCTACATCGCCCCAGGCTGTGCAGACGTCCCCTAGAAATTCTCTTTATCACGACAACACCCCATAGCCTCAGGTGACGCGTGATTTTCCGAAATGTATTGAAAGAGTTATATATATTTTGCTAATACCCCCCCAGCTGCAGGCAGGGGAGGCTCTCCAAAACAATACCCCATAGCCCCAGGCATTGTGTGAGTTTCCGAAACGTATTTAAAAATTTTATATTTTTTTTTGCTACAACGCCCCAGGCGGTTTGGGGCTCTGTTGACACCCCAAGAATTTCATTTTACGCGTGCTCACAAAGATCAGGTAGTATCGTTAGATGCCATGGTGACAACCAGTACGCAAAAAATAATTCAAGCACAGTCTCAAATACGCACGAAAATACGCGTACTTGCGTGACGACGATGTGCCCAACCTCGATTATTCAAAACTAACGTAAGTATTGTGGTTTATCAATTTGCATATCAGTTCAATGGATATTTTGTCACAGACAATCACGCTTCATGTCCGCATCAGTGACGTCGACGATGATGAAACTAACATCTTCAGATTACGTCATGGAAAGCTACTACCTATCACCGTACGGGGTATCATAGCAGGACCGAGCAACTGCAGTAAGACACGTGTGCTTCTCAGCCTTCTGGAGGAACCCAACGATCTTCTGTTCAAGAACATTTACCCATACTCGAAATCACCACAACAGCCTAAGTACTTAAAGCCTAACACAAATACTACAGGCTGTGGTTGTTTGGTGGATAGACAAGTCAGTGGTCCTTACTTCGCACTCAGGGTCGCTGTGGTGCGGTGGATAGATGTCATGGCACACTTCATGCTCTGACATTCCATTTCGACGGGGGGCCAGGGTGGTTTGGTGGGTAGACAACTCCCTGATTTGCCGTTGATCCAGCAATGTGGGGCAGTGACACCATTTTAGGCAATCAGGATTCAATGGATTGAGGATTCAGCTCGTCCCCGCAATGAATCTCTGACAGTCGCGCGTCGGGTCACTGTGGTTTGGCAGGCAGACAACTCCCTGATTTGCCGATGATCCCACAATGTGGGGCAGTGACTCCTTTATAGGCAATAAGGATACAATGGATTGAGGATTTATCCTAACATGCTATGCGAGGCTGTAAAAATGTGCTCGCCTCTGATTGACTACGCAAGAGGGGTTTTCTCAAAATACTCTTACATTCCAAGTGAGGTGGTTATCTCAGTCTCTTCTAAAATTTGATTATAATTTCCTACTAAATCGTATTCTTCATGCTCCTATATTCCATGCTAGGGGTGTTTTCTCCAAGTCTTCCCAAATCCCTGCCACGACTGGTCTATATGTCATGCTCTTGCATTCCAAGCTGGTGGACGACTCGCTTCTTTAGAGCTGCAGTGGGGTGGTAAATAGACAACTTGCTTCTTGGGATCCGCAGTGGTGTGGTGAATAGACGACTCGCTTCTTGGGGTGGCGGCGTTGGTGTGGTGGATAGACAACTCGCTTCTTGGAAGGCTGTGGAGGTGACAGTATTCAAACTTCATGCTCACACATTCCAAGCTGGGGGCTCCCTACGACGACTCCACCAGCTCCCTAAAATGATTCCCCGACCTGCTAAGGATGTTTTGTTCGTACAGCGTAACTGGGAACCGCCTGAGGGCGGGCCAGTAGCGTCCAGAGAAGACAACTTTTTCCTACATGCCAGCCTGTTATGACATGAAAACACTGTCACCTGTTCCCAGACTTTCCGATCAACTCAGCTCTAACCTGTCAAAATTGAAGTGAAACTATTATGTGTTTATTTACCTAAGTTACATTTTACATTGAGAAATTAAGAGAAAAGCCTTTCTTTCATTTAACCATGGGTAGGTTTTTACCCTTGGTGACATGATTTCTACTGTTGTGAGTATCTGTATTGCATCTGTATGTATATACTATACGCATAATATTTAAATAGTATATATATATAAGTATAGGATGACCGACTCAGTTGCTATTCAGACTTCGAAGAGTAAACAGTGGCTAAGGTGAACGCTCTCTTCATCTTCATTGATGGGAAATAATCGGGGAAGTTCTTTATGTCGTTACTGAAAGAAGACTTTTTCTCAAAGCTGCCATGCTCGTCGACATGATAATGGTTGCTTACAAAATGCAAAACAAGTTATATTATCATGTGAAAAATGTAAATAATAGTTTTGAAGTCATGATAGCTTAAAAAGAATATTACAACATGCAAAGATCTCCCTGCACGGGTCGATCAGTATATGCTGAGAATAAAGCAATATATTGATGGGAAGATATCTGGGAAAGAAACATTTGAACCATCAACATCATTAAAGGCAACATAATCTCTCTATTATGAAAACAATGGCTGGAACAGCCACTACTCTTAGACATCCATGCCACTACTGTAACAAGACATTTGCATATGCCCACAATGCAAAGTTACATATCAAGCTTAAATTTAAACTCAATCTGTATCGCAGAAGCTATCAATGTAATATAAGTCAAGGTATGTTCACTCGTATAGAAAGTTCAAACATACATACGGAAAAGTGCAAAGACCTTGTTTCTCTGCATGCTACGCAACAAAGTGCATTGTTAACGTTACAAACTTGTGACGATCAGATGTCTGCTAAACCTAGCATTGGTACACCTACATCACCAACTTCCAAACTTTATGTGAACAATGAACGCAATCCTTCACCAATGTGGAGAAAACAATGCTGCTATTGTGGTAAGATATTTAGTAAAAGTAGAAACGCACGTCAACATGAGAGATGTAAATAAACACTGTGGCGGTGGAGAGAGGTAGGGTTTATTGTTAAAGTGTTTGCCATGATTTGAAACTATAGTATAAACTTTTTCAAGGAACTGTGGGAAAAAACTTGCAGCTGCATGGGGATAAAGTATACCAGATATGTTAGCTGGCTGAATTTATGTTTACAGAATGCATAAAAAAAAAGCTTAAATCTCCACTGACAAAATACAAAGATGTGTGTGTGTATGTGTAAACACACACACACCCCCACATATATGAAGATGATGTAATAACCTTAGTTGTTATTCGAATTTCGAAGAGTGAACATCGTCTCAAGTGAAGATGGAGAATACGTCAGAAAGAAGTCATTTGTGATGTTTCTTCAAGAAGTCATTTACTAACAGCTGTATTGCTCATCGACATAAATCTTGTTGTTCTATGAACACGAAGCAATCTACATGGAACATGTGAACAGTGCAAGTTTCAATTTCAACAACATGACAACTTAACAAGACATCTTGCAACGTGTGATACTCTCTCTCCTGTACCAGCTAAGCGATGTAGTGTATTGCCTACATCTGAAAAAACATGTGAAGCCCAGACACCTGCTGCATTGGATACTGNCCAGCTAAGCGATGTAGTGTATTGCCTACATCTGAAAAAACATGTGAAGCCCAGACACCTGCTGCATTGGATACTGGTGCGCTGTCACCATCGACATCATCCGACCTGGACATGAACAGTTCTCCACAGACATTAAGATATTCATGTTACTACTGCTGCAAGACCTTTAGTAAAAGTTGCAGTGCTCGTCAACATGAGAAATCTGGAAANCATGTTACTACTGCTGCAAGACCTTTAGTAAAAGTTGCAGTGCTCGTCAACATGAGAAATCTGGAAAATGTTTGAATAAGACACAATGGACTTATTATACTACTTGTTGCTATAAATGTGGTAGTGGATTCTGATGTTATGAAGTAACAGGTGTTCCACACAGCATGCGCCACGAAATTCACGACCATCAGGTAAAACTATGTGGCGAGTTGTATTACAACCATGGCAAAATGTGTGTTGTAAAGCACCTACACCTGTATCTGTTGTAAACTTACCAAATGAGAATGGATTCATACTGAAAACATCTGCATTCCGAGGTCTTATNCTACACCTGTATCTGTTGTAAACTTACCAAATGAGAATGGATTCATACTGAAAACATCTGCATTCCGAGGTCTTATGAAGAAGTAAGTAGCATCTTATTCATCAGAAATGGTGGACGATATTTGTACATATCTTAAGCATATGAAACAGAATATTATTGATCAACTTACATGGGAGATGGATAAAGAAGGTGCAGTAAAATATAATATATAGTTGGATTGTAAATATACGAAGGCAGAACCACATGAAGATGAATATAGTGAGAGAGCCTTCAAGACTTCGACGGTACCTTTATTTAACATTTTTCTGAGGCGTTTTGTCAATTTTTATTTTCTTTTTTTCAGGGGTTTTTATAATGTACGGATGAGAGGTCATGTGCAATATCTAGCTGAACATACAACTAAAGCAGCAAATCTGTTCCCAATAAACAGTTATGTATATATATATATATANTGCAATATCTAGCTGAACATACAACTAAAGCAGCAAATCTGTTCCCAATAAACAGTTATGTATATATATATATATATACACACACATGTAAATAAATGTTCCCTTTGATATACAAGTACCAAAGACTTCCAAAGTATNATATATATATATATATACACACACATGTAAATAAATGTTCCCTTTGATATACAAGTACCAAAGACTTCCAAAGTATTGTGTAATGTTTGGTTAGTACCTTTCACCCAACCTCTTAGTGGTGACGAGTCTTATACTCTACCATTCCACCTCAGGTTTCTCATATTCCTTCTAACAGACTTTTTACCTGACACCCGTCGCTCATCCCTCGCCCCTGCCTGACGCCCCCCGTTGTCTTCCGGTCCCCCGCCTGCAGCCAGGCACATAACCTACATTTCCCTACTACTACTCATCAAGCGCTATTATTCCAGCATGGACGTATTGTGTGCGTGCGTCCGTATGTACATCTGTGCATGCGTGCGTGCGGGGTGATCTTTGCATGGTGCAATATGTCTTTTTTTTTAAGTCACTTTTCACATGATAATATATCGTGCATGCACATGTGTGCGTGCATGTGAGACTAGACTCACATTAAAAGAGCAAAACCATCCATAAAGGTATATAAATTACTTAGCCGATAGGAATTAAAAAATTAATAAAAGACATTTTTTTTCCTTTTCTACATTTATACATATGCTTAAACAAATTATATATATATATATATATATATATATATATAAAAATATAATATATCATTCAATATGGGAGGTAGATAAATTACTTAGCCAATAGTAATTTAAAAAAATAAATAAAAAAACATTTTTTTCCTTTTCTATATTTATACATATTCTTAACCAAATTATATATATATATAATATATCATTCGATATGGTCATTAGTTCTGAGTTCATCAATAATCATATTTATCTCTTCGCTGACGGAAAGATATCCACTTCTGTAATGCAACCAGCACACGTAGTCTATGAACCAGGTCATTGGGGTCTTCAGAAAATAAGTAGCTAAGACTTCAAGACTCTCTTCGCAGAAGGTTCACAATACATATCTGCATCTATGTTATTCCGTGATGAGTAGTTTATGAGATACCTCTGGGCCAGAGTACTTGGTTCGAATCTGCATTTATTCTGTCTCAACTTCAAGTAGCCATCTTCTTCAGCATTTTGTTTACGCCTTTGCTTTGCAGACGCAGTTACTTCATCATCGTCAGTAGGATATGTATATTTTCCATCATCACCAGCGGACTTGGTGGTCACACTTTCGTGCTTGATGTCCTGGATAGTTGTAACATCTTCGTTTTTCATCTTACATGATGGCAATACATGATTGTTGTTCACATTGTTGGACGATCTGTATGATTTATGATTTGCACTCTTCATAGTAAATGTCTGCAACAGTCGTATTTCCTTCTTCACAGAATGTTTTGGAACTTGGTGCATGTCCGGATAATGTTATGGGCGATGGAACAATCAATAGATTACACGATGAATCAGTATGATGGCCAGCCATTGTATTGTCTTGCATCAATAATTTCAATGCTTGCTGTCGTGTGTGAAGTAAAGGTGTGTTATCTTTACATATACCAGTATGTATCTTTAGATTGCCACTTCTACCAAATGTCGCACCACACATATCACATGATAGTATTCTGGAGGCCGGTTTCTTTTGACACTCGCTCTGTTCATGTCATCGTGCATTGCAACTTTTACTGAAGGTGTTGCCACAGTAACTGCATTATTTTCCATGTAATTGTTCAATGCTTGAAGAAGTTTTGCATGAAGGCATACAGGACATTTTCGATTGCATGTTCTCCACACTTTTCATCATCTTCAAGTATATGCAAACTTAAACACATGTGCTACTTTGCAGTGCAGACTCCACCCTTCTGCGGACTCCACCCCTCTGCGGACTCCTCCCCACTGAGGACTCTTCCCCTCTGCGTGCTCTACTACAACGTAGACTCCTCCACAATACTACCTTCATCCTGTAGTGTTGCTATACACGATAGCTTAGCAACTACGTGAATTTCTGCAGTTGCGCTAATTTATACCTCCATTCTGTAGGTTGAATACGAAGTTAGGTTGTAATTTTCTGTGTAGTGGAGTAGAGGGAAATAGGCATATGTCTATTAGTCAAGTGGCTGAAGTAAATTTGTTCTCAACTACAGCTGATATATTTTATATATAATGCCCAACCGGAACCCTTTCCCATATATTCTTCTTCCTCGCGAAAAATCATCTGTATACTAGCCTCAACATTGTCTTCAATTTTGTACGCGTTATATATTATATAAGTACATTTAATGTCTATATATTCATCATATAAGTCACTATATTCATCTTCATGTGATTCTGACTTGGTATATTTACAGTCCAACCATAGATTATATTTTGCTGCCCCTTCTTTTTTTTATCTAGCTTGTAAGTTGATCTATAACATTCTGTTTCATATGCTTAAGATATGTACAAATATTGTCCACCATGTCTGACAAATAAGATGCAAGATATGTCTTCAGATATTGATATCTATGCAATGGAACCACCAACTGTAGTCTTTCAACCAAGCCATTGAAGTCTTCACAATACAAGCAGTCAGACTTCCCGTCACTCTTCGCAGAAGGTTCTCGATATGCGTCTGCAGGTATGTTCTTCCACGATGAGTAGGTTGTTAGATATCTCTGGGTCAGGGTACTAGGTTCGAATCTGAGTTTCTTCTCCCCTACCTTCAAATAGTTCTTATCTTCAGCAACACATTTATGATTTTGCTTTGCAAATGTAGGCACTTCATCAGTAGAATATACGTATTTTGCATCGTCATCAGCAGACTTGGAGGTCACACTTGCCTTCTCAATGTCCTGGATAGTTGTATCAACTTCGTTTTTCACCTTACATGATAGCAATGCATGTTTGTTGTTCACATCTTCTGACGATCTGTATAGCTCTCACTCTTCATAGTAAATGTCTGCAACACTCGTAATTCCTTCTTCACACTTATTGAAGGTTTTGCAGATAGTCATACTGAACATTCTCGATTGCATGCCCTCAATATACATACAAATATTTGCCAAGTGACCTAAGTAAATTTGTTCTCAACTGTAGCTTATAAATCTTATATAATGTCCAACCGGATCCCTTTACCATATATTCTTCTTGCTCGTGGCAAATATTCTGTATACTAGTTTCACCACTGTCTTCAATTTCATATGTGTTTTACAGAGCTACATCGATGTCTTAAAGGCTCTCATTCCATATTCATCATCTTCAATGGTTCTGATTTGCTATATTTACAGTCCAATCATATATTATATTTTACTGCACCTTCTTTATCCATCTCCCATGTAAGTTGATCAATAATATTCTGTTTCATATGCTTAAGATATGTACAAATATCGTCCACCATTTCTGATGAATAAGATGCTACTTACTTCTTTATAAGACCTCGGAATGCAGATGTTTTCAGTATGAATCCATTCTCATTTGGTAAGTTTACAACAGATACAGGTGTAGGTGCTTTACAACACACATTTTGCCATGGTTGTAATACAACTCGCCACATAGTTTTACCTGATGGTCGTGAATTTCGTGGCGCATGCTGTGTGGAACACCTGTTACTTCATAACATCAGAATCCACTACCACATTTATAGCAACAAGTAGTATAATAAGTCCATTGTGTCTTATTCAAACATTTTCCAGATTTCTCATGTTGACGAGCACTGCAACTTTTACTAAAGGTCTTGCAGCAGTAGTAACATGAATATCTTAATGTCTGTGGAGAACTGTTCATGTCCAGGTCGGATGATGTCGATGGTGACAGCGCACCAGTATCCAATGCAGCAGGTGTCTGGGCTTCACATGTTTTTTCAGATGTAGGCAATACACTACATCGCTTAGCTGGCACAGGAGAGAGAGTATCACACGTTGCAAGATGTCTTGTTAAGTTGTCATGTTGTTGAAATTGAAAATTGCACAGTTCACATGTTCCATGTAGATTGCTTCATGTTCATAGAACAACAAGATTCATGTCGTCGATCATTACAGCTGTTAGTAAATGACTTCTTGCAGAAACAGCACAAATGACTTTCTGACGTATCTTCCATGTTCGCTTAAGACATTGTTCACTCTCGAAATTCGAATAACAACTAAGCTGAATCCATCATTTTCGTGTGTGTATGTGTGTGTGTGTGTAAAATACTTCATTTTTCGTCAGTGGGGATTTAAGCTTTTTTTATGCATTCTGTAAACATAAATTTAGCTAGCTAACGTATCTAAATTACTATATATCCATGCGGCTGATAGTTTTTTACCACAGTTAATTGAAAAGGTTCATACTATAATTTCATATCATGGCAAACACTTTAACAATAAACTCAAACTCTCTCCATTGCCACACAGTGTTTTTTTACCTTATCTCTCATGTCGACGTGCATTGCTACTTTTACTATAGATCTAACCACAATAGCTACATTGTTTTCTCCATATTGGTGAAGGATTGCTTTCATTGGTCACATAAAGGTCGGAAATTGGTGATGTAGGTGTACCAATACTTGGTATAGCAGACATCTGATCTTCACAAGTTTGTAACTTTGACAATGCACTTTAGTGCTTAGCACACAGAGAAAAAAATTTGCACTTTTTCATATGAATGTTTAAAATGTCTAACCGAGTGAACATACCTTGACATATATTACATTGATAGCTTATGCGATACGGTTTCAGCTTACATTTATGCTTTATACATGTCTTGGCATTGCGGGCATATGCAAATGTCATGTTACAGCAGTGGCATGGATGTCTACGAGATGTGGCTGTTCCAGCCATTGTTTTCATAATGGAGAGATTACGTTGCCTAAAATGATGTTGATGGTTCGAACGTTTCTTTCACAGATATCCCATAAAAAGTATGCTTTATTCTCAACAAATACTGATTGACCCATGCAGGAAGGAGATCTTTGCCTGTTGTTATATGTCTTTTTAAGATATCATGTCTTCGAAAATATGATTTACACTTCTCACATGATAATATAACACACTTCGTATTTCGTAAGGTACCAGACTCATGTCAACGAGTATGGCAGCTTTGAGAAAAAGTCTTCTTTCAGTAAAGACATAAATAACTTCCCCGATTATTTCCCATCAATGAAGATGAAGAGCGCGTTCACCTTAGCCACTGTTTACTCTTCGAAGTCTGAATAGCAACTGAGTCGGTCATCCTATACTAATATATATATATATACTTATATATACTGTTTAAATATTATGCGTGTAGTATATACATACAGATGCAATACAGATACTCACAACAGTAGAAATCATGTCACCAAGGGTAAAAACCAACCCATGGTTAAATGAAAGAAAAGCGTTTACCTTAATTTTGCCATATAAAAATAAAACATATGTAAATAAACAAATAACAGTTTCACTTCAATTTTGACAGGTTAGAGCTGAGTTGATCGGAAAGTCTGGGAACAGGTGACAGTGTTTTCATGTCATAACAGGCTGGCATGTAGGAGAAAGTTATCTTCTCTGGACGCTACTGGCCCGCCCTCAGGCGGTTCCCAATTACGCTGTACGGACAAAACATCCTTAGCAGGTCGGGGAATTATCGTAGGGAGCTGGTGGAGTCGTCGTAGGGAGCCCCCAGCTAGGAATGTGTGAGCATGAAGTTTGAATACTGTCACCTTNACGGACAAAACATCCTTAGCAGGTCGGGGAATTATCGTAGGGAGCTGGTGGAGTCGTCGTAGGGAGCCCCCAGCTAGTAATGTGTGAGCATGAAGTTTGAATACTGTCACCTTCACAGCCTTCCAAGAAGCGAGTTGTCTATCCACCACACCAACGCCGCCACCCCAAGAAGCGAGTCGTCTATTCACCACACCACCGCGGATCCCAAGAATCAAGTTGTCTATTTAGCACACCACCGCAGCTCTAAAGAAGAGAATCGTCCACCAGCTTGGAATGCAAGAGCATGAAATATGGACCAGTCGTGGCAGGGATTTGGGAAGACTTGGAGAAAACACCCCTAGCATGGAATGTAGGAGCATGAATAATACAATTTAGTAGGATGGAATTAAATTATAATCAAATTTTAGAAGAGACTGAGATAACCACCTCACTTGGAATGTAAGAGTATTCTGAGAAAACCCCTCTCGCGTAGTCAATCAGAGGCGAGCACATTTTTACAGCCTCGCATAGCATTTTAGGATAAATCCGCAATCCATTGAATCCTTATTGCCTATAAAGGAGTCACTGCCCCACATTGCGGGATTAACGGCAAATCAGGGAGTTGTCTACCCACCAAACCACCCTGCCCCCCCATCGAAATGGAATGTCAGAGCATGAAGTGTGCCATGACATCTATCCACCGCACCACAGCGACCGTGAGTGCAAAGTAGGGACCACTGACTTGTCTATCCACCCAAACAACCACAGCCTGTAGTATTTGTGTTAGGCCGGGTAAATGTTCTTGAAAAGAAGATCATTGGGTTCCTCCAGAAGGATGAGAAGCACACGTGTCTTACTACAGTTGCTCGGTCCTGCTATGATACCCCGTACGGTGATAGGTAGTAGCTTTCCATGACGTAATCTGAAGATGTTAGTTTCATCATCGTCGACGTCACTGATGCGGACATGAAGCGTGATTGTCTGTGACAAAATATCCATTGAACTGATATGAAAATTGATAAACCACAATACTTACGTTAGTTTTGAATAATCGAGGTTGGGCACATCGTCGTCACGCAAGTACGAGTGGGTTTGTGCGTATTTGAGTGTGTGCATGAATTATTTTTGCGTACTGGTTGTCACCATGGCAGCTAACAATACTACCTGATCATTGTGAGCACGCGTAAAATGAAATTCTTAGGGAGTCACCGAGACCCAAACCGCCTGGGGCGTTGTAGCAAAAAATATATAAAATTTTTAAATCTGTTTCGGAAACTCACACATTGCCTGGGGCTATGGGGTGTTGTTGTGGAGAGCCTCCCCCGCCTGCAGCCTGGGGGGTTGTAGCAAAATATATATAACTCTTTCAATATATTTCAGAAAATCGCGCGTCACCTGAGCCTATGGGGTGTTGTCGTGATAAAAAGAATTTCTAGGGGACGTCTGCACAGCCTGGGGTGATGTAGCAAACATAATATGTTTCGTAAATCATGCACCGCCTGGGGATATGAGGTGTTGTTGGCGTGGGGACAACTGCACAACCTCGGGCGATGTTGCAAAAAATAAATTTTTCAATACATTTTGGAAAATAACACAGCCTGGGGGAGTATTGTTGCGGGGAACCCGCCTGTAGCCTGGGGCTATGTAATGAAGTCAGGGCGTCGTCGTAAGGAGCCCGTCTGGGACGATGTCTATCCACCACACCACTGCGGCTCCCAAGAATCGAGTTGTCAACCCACCTCACTACCGCGGCACTCAAGAAGCGAGTCGTTTATCCGCCACACCACCGCGGCCCCCAGGAAGCGAGGCGTCTATCCGCTAAGCTACCGCGGCAAACAAGAAGCGAGACGTCTATCCACTCCGTCACCGCGGCAGTCGTAAGGAGCCCACCTGGGGCTACGTCTATCCACCACACCACTGTGGCTTCCAAGAATCGAGTGGTCTATCCGCCTAACTACCGCGACCCCCCAAGAAGCGAGTTGTCTACCCACCACGTCAACGCGACCCTCCAGAAAGGTGGCACCGCCGTAGGGAGCCTCGGAATGCGTGAGCATTAAGTTTTAATACTGTCAACACTGCAGTCCCCCAGGAAGCGAGTTGTCTATCCCCCACAGCACCGCGACCCCAAAGTAGTGAGTCGTCTATCCACCTTTTTCACAGCGACCCCAAGATGTGTGTCGTCTACCCACTGCACTCCCGCAGCCCTACAGTTGCAATTGAATGCAAGAGCAGGCAGTTTGACTTGTCATCTATCCACTATATCACTGAGGCTCCCCTCGAAATTCTAGAACAAGTCCGCACCACCTGGGGCGATGGGGCGTTGTTGTAGGGACACCCACATAGTCTGGGGCGATGTATTTGAAACATCACGCACGCCTGGGGCAATGGGTCGTCGTCGCGGGGACACCTTGGAATGTAAGAGCGTGAAGATTGGTGCTGTAGCCCCTGGCAGTGTGTCGTCTATCCACTGCACCACACCGTGGCCCCCCCATCGAAATGGAATGCAAGGGCAGACAGTTTGGCATGTCGTCTATCCACTCCATCACCGCGGCCCCCTTGATATGCTAGAACAAGTCCTGCACCGCCTGTGGCAAAGGGGGCGTTGTAGGGACACCCGCATAGACTGAGGCTTTGTGCATAGCCTGGGGCAATGTAATGGGGCGTCGTTGTAGGGACACGCCTGAGGCTTTGTTGTGCAACAAAATGGCCACCATAGAATGTTTTAGAAAAAAATTAAATTTTTTTTAAAAACAAAATGACCGCAATTGAATTGGAGTGCAAGGGTAGGACATTTATGTGCTGGCTGACAAAACGGCCACCATCGAAGAGAAATGCAAGAGCTGGATGTTTAGGAATTGCCTGGGGCGATTCGGTGTCTCTCCAGGTCCCCCCCCCCCTTCCATATTTCTGAATATACTATTTCTAGCTACTGATATTAGCACTGTTACAGTGAAACCAGAATGTGCTTCAACTCTGTAGTTTGATGAAGCTGGCCAAACAGCAAAACACTATAATTGTGGATCTGCTTATAAAAAGAGTACTGTCCTACTTTTTGTGCGCTTGTAGACAGGAATATGTGTGTTTGTTTGTTCTGTCACACACACACCCACATGCGCACACACACGCACGTGCGCGCGCGCGCACACACACACACACACACACTTCACATATCAACATAGAAATTGAGTGCGTGTGATTTTTTCACATTAATATTATTACTGTTGTTATGAAAAATGAGTATATACAAAAGCTTACCTGATTTCTGCAATTTTGGTACCACCCTTGCCAATTATACAACCAATAAGCTCATTTGGTACAGTCATTTCATGAGTCTGTTGGTTGGCCCCTGGCTGATTTCTGTTTTGATTATTTGTTCGTAGTTGGCTACCAGCCAGAGCTGCAAGGGCTAAAACACATTTTAAAAAACCAGACAGCGTGTAAATAAATGCATTCATGTCACATATTATCAACATGTTAACCTCTTAACATATTTAAGGACTCCAAAACAATCATGATGGAGAAACACAGGCAATGGGCAACATGCACATTTTTTGCAGGCACTTTGTTTTCATTCATTTGTGTGTTAGAAATGTATTTACAAAATATCACAATTAAAAAATTTGTTATGAAAAAGTTATGATTGAACGAAAGTTTTACGTTTGAAACACCCGTCAAAATGAGTCTGTTGCGCCTGCTCACTCCGTGACGTCACAAGTTTTATACAACCTCGGCCGCCGCGTTTGTTTACTTCAACGGTGATGCGTATTTGGTTAAATATAAATTGTTTGAAGTAATGAAAAGAGAAAATAAACAGTCAAGTATACCAAAATCATTGAAATGTTTATTGTAACGCAGTGTACTGGTACATCTCACAAAACACCTGATAAAATATTTGTTAGTTACAAAAATACCAAACAAAAAGGAAGACGTGGTTTAACGCAGTTAGGCGGGACATTGAATATGTTTAGATAAAACCAGATCTTTCTGTTTGTGAAGAACATTTTGACGTACGTAATTATATTTAAGGTGTTTATGTTTCCCCCTATGTAGGCAGTGTTAACACTGAACTTCTTAATATATACTATTTACATCTGACCTAACCTTTATTACAGTACTATGGTATTGTTTAATACAGACCACAACGCGTTTAGCAATTCGTATGTGATGTAGACATGAGCATCAAAAAATTTGTTAATGTATTTCATAATAGTAAAGGCATATAAATATGTTTACAAAAATTTAGTTACACAATGTAATTTTTACATTTTGTAAGCTTATACATTCCAAGTTAGGCCTAACGTACAATATTTGGTATATATATTTTTTATTAATTTAATATTACTTCTAACATTTGTTTCAAGAGCACAGCTATCATATTAAGGCTATATTCACATTGTATGCCTAAATAATAACATGTCACGATGTTAAGCCATGAAAATTAAACATTACATTATATAGGCGGGGTTCAAGAGTCTCTCTTGCAAAAAGTTGGGTTTATATTATACTGTATTTTTCAAACATCGCAATTTCTAATAAATTTAAGTTGTTTTGATTTTTCTCCAGTTAGCTTTCAAAAGCCTAACTATTACAGTAAAATAGCAACTTAATTTTTACTTTCAAAAAACTAAACAGCATGTTTTTAGAAATGTTTATAAAGGATGATCTTACTTTCATATTTGCCCTTCTCCTTTTTTCTTAGTTACTGAGATGGATGTTACAAAAAATTACAAGGCCCACAAAATTGACACTAATTAGCCTACGCATTTTACGAAAGTAAGCTTTGTTACTTTTATAACCCTTTCCCTTAAATAAACAAAAAAAAAACAGCTTTTGAAAATAAAACAAATTCTTAAGCCTTTATTACAGATTATCTTTGCTGTATTTAATCTCATCCCAGGTACTAAGTGTTTCTCAAACTACCACATCTGTATTTTCAGCTTATGTATACAGTTTTTACAGTTTAAAAATAAAGTGCAAAGACAGCTATCATGACGTCAGAATAATAAAAGGTATGTTAGGTACACAAAACGTAAGAAACAATACGATAAGCAAGTTATTTTTTAAATAATTTTTTGGTTTCTAAGCACTATATTTGAGGTCTCAATATAGTGATTATAAAAGAGGTGGAACGCGGAAATACAGGTTTGCCGGCCGGCAGCACATCTTTCTGCCCGCCACCAGCCCGAAGCTGCTCGAGAAGTCGTATGGTGTCGGGTAGTGACTAACGTGCTAACTTTAGGCCTACTGTCACCATAGTGCTCGTTATTTGAAATCTATAAAGCTAAAAAAGTTTTTTATTAATACTACAAAGTGGTTTAGAATCCGGAAATATTTGTAACCTTCTTTCTCAACACAACATTACGTTTCATTTCTAAATAATGTAGTTAATTTATCACAGTAAGCTCGCTGCAGTCACAGTCATTACAATTGTGTTATTCTTGTGAATGTAATACCTATTCCATATTTTAATTTCCTGTTTTGAATCTTAGCAATAGCAAACATAAACACAGATGATATAATAATAATACGTAAATCAATAAAACATACAAACAAATAAGTTTTAACATGTGATGTAGGCCTAGTCACTTTGAAGATCATGACTGTGCAATATGAGACATGTTCCCACCTTTGTAATTTTACACCTCTTATTTCAGATTACACAAAACAATGGGAATTTAAGTAGTCAATAGCATATCTGTATCAACTCCTAGCAGATTGTTCGACTGCACTTTCACAAAGTTGCCTTCCATTTTAGTGCTGCGTGTTTGCACGTGCCGGAGCCGGCCGCCGGCGTATAACTAGTTGACGTCAAACCAATGAGAGCGCGTTCTGCATTCATGTGACAGCGGCCGCGGAAGTTACTGTTTTTATACTAAAATAACTTTGTCAAAACAGATTTTTATGCAAAAAAATTGTGAATTTTTATTTTCATACACGTATACTAATGTGGTTGTATCATTTTCAACAAAATTGGCAAAATTTACATGTTGCCCATCGGGAAACAATCAAACAACTCTACAAGTTTAAGTTTATGTTAATGGGAAAAAATCACTTATTTATAAAACACTGTCAAAAAAATAATAATAATATAGCCACACAACCTAACATACCTGACAAATAAGTTTTAAAAAAAAAAAAACCAGAAATTACACTCCATAGCATAAATTGTGTCAAGTTATGAAATTTTATTAGGTTGATTATAAACTTTCAGTTTGTTCATGCCAACTAAATCTGTTACCTAAAACAACAGCAACCTTTACTAACCTGTAATGCAGAATTGTTAATTAGCAATAACCCTATTAATTTCATATAATTCATGATCTTATCATTAAATCAAATTTTATATTAATATTTTTTGGAAGCAATAAAGATTTGATACAGGTGTATATTTAGAAACAGTTATTGCAAAATAACAAATATTACATTATTTCTCAAAAGAATTTTGTCTAATTCATCTCAATTACTGGATAGTGACAAATTGGAAAAAAATTCCCTTGCACGTAACTGTGTAAACATTATCTGATCAAAAGTAAACGTAAACCCCTCTGTAAACGTAAACTCGGACCTAGATGTCACTATGACTGCTGCTGCCACTATAAAAAGAGACAGAAGGCTCAATGTTCATCAGTGCTATGTGATACCAGCAGAGTGGGTGGAGCAAGGGAGCCCAGTGACTTTGAGAGTGGTGCAGTTATTGGTTGCCAAATCAGTAAGCAATCAGTCAGGGGCATTTCCACCATTCTTAAGTTGCCCAAGTTAACCATTAGGGATGTGATTGTTAAGTGGAAATGGGAAAGCACAATAACAACAAAATAACAACTGAGTAGGCCAATTGTGTTGACAGATAGGGACCAGTGAGCATTGAACAAGGTGGTACAGGAACATCGCATGTCAGAGAGTGGTACTATACCCGTGAATTCCGCAGTGCCCCTTATTGACTGTGCGCCAGGAGTTATGAGGACTGGGGTTCAAAGCTCAGGCACCTGCCCACAAATTGCACACAGACGAAGCAAGCAGGACCAATATTTTATTCAGCCCATCAATATTTCTTATGATACAAATTGATTTCACATGAGTGCCCATTGCAAACACACAAATACTTTATTATGTATGTATACGCCCTATGGCACTTGGAAAATATGTATTATTGCCAGTTCACAAACTTATAAATTTAAATATCAAAATGCATATGCTCATAATTACATTATTCTGTATTCACACAACTAACAATTTTTACAGAGTACTAATAATTTAAGTTTTCCCTAACCCAGGTGAAAACTCCCTGATTTTCCCCTGTCCCATGAAATTCCCTAACTTTTCCCTGTGGGTGGACACCTTGATATTGTCCCTATTGTGATTGGCCAGCGAGATCAGGTGGCGCAGTCATATACCATGCAAAAACTAGACATCAGTAAGTTTTTCCATCAAGTGAATGTTATGTAAAATGATCACGATAAGTCACCTTGAAACACATAAGTCAAGGTGTAGCCAGCTTACATGAACATGTTACTTGTGTTATGTGAAATCATCGTAATTCCGGCCAAAATCATAGTCCGTAAGTGGTTTGTGGACAATAGGGTTCTTTCTAGAAACAGCCTGGCCAGCCAAGAGCCCTGACTACAATCCTATTGAACACCTCTGGGATGAAATGGAATGGTGATTGTGCCTCAAGCCTCAATGCTCTAAATCACTTAATAAACTTGCTACAGCGCAACAGACAGAATTGTTGGCCATTCCATCACCTGGTTGGCAGTTTTCCCCACAGGATTAGAGTTGTTGTAATAAAGACCAAGGGTTGGTTTACTCCATATTAATGTCTGCAACTAGGCAGTATATCTACGGTACACATAGGACAGTTTTGTGTGGGTGTCCGGATATTTTTATTACATAGTGTACATATTTAATAAAAACATAGACTTGAATATTTGCTTGTAAAATGGTGGCAAATCAAGGTTATTTCTATGCAGAGCACCTCATTAAAATAGTATTTTGAAATAAAAGTTGTTCAAATTTATTCTTTCCTTATAAGTACAGGAGTATAATTGGTTGAACTGTTACATATTCACATGTTATATTTGCCAAAATTTTACAGTGATACTTGATTCATTTATAGGGCGTTGGGTAGATTCTGTTTTTATCCTGATGTTTGTCAACAAATCAAGTGGTGTTTAACAAAGAAGTTTTAAGACACCAACTTTAGATTTAAAACATCAAATATATTTACTTATATAACAATGAAAACACTAGTTCTAATTACAGAACTACATTTCATAACCCTTTGTTGCTATATCTCTATTCAATATAAGTTCACAAAATTTTGACAGTTCTAGAAATGTAGCGTGGCCACAATGTATCCTTCTGCCACAGATGTTCTATCGATGAAGAAAACAAAGTGTGTAAACAAATGCTATTATCAATCTAAGTTACCATTCCAACTTACTTTACTTTTGTTATGGCCAAGTTATACTGCTGGGGATCTGTTTATATTATTGTGGTAGATGGGGTTGGGAGAGAACGTAGTGTAACGTTTTTCATGAGATGGTATTGTTTTCCAGCACTTCTTATGCGACAGTATAATTTTGAATTGCATTAGTATTGCTTTAATGGGCCAACTGAAATTTTTTTTCGTATGGAAGTAGCATTTAAATTATTATTACCTGTAAAGTTTTAACCTCACCAAAAGAAAAAAAAACGTGATAAATATTACATTGTTGAACCGATGTGAATAATAAACACATTCCCAAAAACATTTGCGAAGATAACCTTACACTTATTGGATTTCCCATATAATATACGTGCTATTTTTATACTACAAAACAGCGTAAAATGGTGGTTTTCTAGGCAGCATACATTTCAAATATTCTAATAACCAATTCAAAATACATTTACAAAACACAATGACTTAGTGTTCATAATTTCTATTTGCAACTCCTGAACTCGTGTTTTTCTATGGCAATCCTTGGACACATTTTTTGGGACTGATACAAAACAATTTGCAGAATCATTCAGTAAATACGAAACTTCACTGGTTTTCCGAAACTAATAAACTGCGGAAAGAAAATATTGGTTGACGCTTCATGACAGTACCGAAAATGGCAGACCAAGCCATACACATGTCAATAATATTAAATTTCACGCACAAAAATTTACTAACAAGGCACTTCTACAAGCAAATATACTTAATGAAAGTTAATAGGAAAATCATTAACTACCAATATAATATTTCAATAACACCAGTAACACATACTGGCATAATAATTATCTACAACTCCGCCTCATCTTCATGTGATGTCACGTCACTCCCAGCAGGGTTTGAACCAGAGCCAACCTGCACACTCCTACGCAAGATGCACCCAAAAATACGGCAGCCATGGTCGTCTGTGCCATTATGTCAGACGTCATGTGTCCGGTAATCACCCCCGCGTGCGACAGAAGCCAGCAACAAAGCCCAGTGCTGCACCTAAGCTTGTGGAAGCGACGCAACCCGCACATAAGGAAACTGCTACTTTTAGCCTCCCCCGAGAGAATGCGGCCTGCGCTGCTATGGGAGGAGCTCTCGCACAAAGATACCTGACCAACCGAAGGGAGTCAAAGGACCTGCAGCGTAGCCCCAAAACTGCAGTTGTATACTCAGCAGCTAGCTTCATCACCTTGTGTGCTGGGGCTCTCTGAATACAGCTTTCCTTACGAAAGCTCAACCAGCCTTCCAGAAGTCTTCCAGACTTGCCCAGCAACCCCCAAAGAAGTCTTCAACCTCCCATACACTAACTACCATTTTGGTAGTAAACCCAGAGTCCCTTCTGGACAACAGTATAGAATAGTTAGGGTCAGTTGTCATAATTGCCTTTACTGCTCTTGTTTAGTTTTGCCCCAGGTCCCCTTCACCTGGTTTACCATAGCTTACTTCCGCCGGTTTCAGTTCAACTGATAGCTAGGAGATAGTACGGGCCACTGTGTCTATTCCTCTGGAGAATAAACACGTATTATTACCTAACAATGTGTGCTTATTGTGACTTCCATTCTCGTAGACATCAAACCCACCAAGGAGAAGCAGGAGACCACGTCTTGAAACCACTTTGCCAAAACTAAAGTAAGATTGTGGACTACCCTTAACTGGGTGCACGTACATTACAAAAATATCACCAAGTAGACGGCCACCCATACTGTGGATCAGGTACACAAAGGTACCTGGTGTGCATGTACGGTAGAGCCCAGACCACTAGGAACACACGCGACGAAGCAGTTATACATCCAAATCAGCTAACCCACTCCATCCACTGTGTGGAACTTCGCCGGTTGGAGTGACAGGAATTATTCTGGATGGTCTAACCCTTTTTGGTTACACTTTTAGCCAGGGAACTTGTCACCTGCTCCTCCTTCGTTTGGTAGACCGTAGTACCTTCCCATATGGCCTTCACTCATAGAAGCGGTACAAGGTGGAGAGCTAAGAGGGCAGCTACTGCCTCTAAACCTAGTCAGTTGCTCTGCAACCCATTACAATCTGCCCTCAACAGCCCCTCCCCACGGGACCAAGCTCACGCGGCCCGACAACTGGTGAGGCCTCACCTCCCAGTTCCCCCTAGCTCCCTTTTCCCTCCACCCCAGAAGATCGCCGGAGAGCCTCACCCGCTCATAGTATGCCTATGACTGGACCTTCCAGTGCCATTGGATATCGCCTGCCCCTACTTCCAGCCTGTAAGGACCACTAAATTGCCGTCGGAGCCCGACCATCCTAGCCAGCAGCACCACCGCCACCCCAGAACAGGGCCCCAGTACTAGCCAGCAACCGAAGAGCCAGGGTCCACCCCAAGTAAAGCTCACTGCAGGTAAAAGAGTGCCTTTGTCCAAACCGTCAATGCGCAGAGCCGTCATAACCACACCTGCCTTTGTGCCATGTCGACAGGCCTCACCCTATACCGCAGCAGGGTTACCAATAGGCAACAGATAATTCAAACTTCCCCTCAGTGAGTATAGCCAGTGTGTCTGTTGTTTTTTTATCTAGCCTCGCAAAGGGTCCTTCGCAGCAGAAATTGAGGCTTATTTTGCTGCCAATGCATGTTTGTCTGCAGGAAAATTCGACTGTTTCTTGTGTGGAAATGCATTTTAAAAATATGAAAAATTACACAGAGCTGAAAAAACATTAACAATTCTACTTGTAAAATACAAAGACACAATAGAAGTAATGCGAGGTCCACATATATGCCGCAAAGCCGCAGCGAAAAGCTAAAACCAGACTCATTATTCATAATTTCGACACTAAAAGAACAAATTTCATGTATAGTTCAAGTTATACTGTTTGACATAGTTTATAACAATTAGGGCAGAATATAATCATGTAATGTCACAACAGTCTTCACAGTTCAAATTTATCTATTGGAAATATGCAATTGGTTTGTACAACAAACGTAGATTAAAAATCTAAGGCTGTATAGCGATAAATGTTAATATATTTTGGAAACATAAAACAATATTAAACAAACATTACTATCTTTTGCATCAGATAAACTGCATTAGAAATAATTTTGCTGTAAACTATTCTAGCAAAAAAAAAATTATTACTGCTATGCAGTGCGACTTTTTGGAAATAAAAATGCCGCAAATGCCAGTGTAGTATCAGACGTTTAACGTGTATTTTGTTATAATAATCGTTTTTATATTAATCACAAAAAAACCTATGTACATATTTTTACCCATATTACAAGGCAAATCCATTTTCACATTAAACTGCAACCAAATATATTAAATATAACCTAAAACAGTTCATAAATTTGAGTCTAAAGTGACCTGTAGACATTAATTACGTGTAACGAGATTTTTGTGGCTCTTGAGACTAGTTTCAGTGACTGTTAATAAGCGGTAGTCAAAATAACACAAATGACTTTTTGGCTACGGGTTTGGTTAGAATCTTAAAGGTCTGGAAAACACTTCGCAAATAATAATTGGCAAAAATTGACTCAAATAAATCAGTTGTGGTAATTTTAACCGAGGGATTGAGTATTGCTCGGTCAACAAAGAAACACTGGACCAAAATATTTATATAATTAAAAATTAAATTTCAAGTATTAAAGTTTTTAATTTAAAGAGAATATTAAATCTTAAATTGTCTTAAATAAGATGTTTTTAATGACATCTTTATGCTGTTGGTTTGAACAAACGTACATTTTGAGGTTATGTATGTTATTTCTCAGGTCTAAAATTCAAGTTCGCCTCAATTTTTTGCCGCATACTTCGTTTTTTTCTTGTTGGTCCACTGAAACATGAATTATCGAGAATCCACGATATAATCAGTGAAGTGGACAAAGTGAGTAAAACTAAAATTGTAATTGCACGATAATTTGATATTTTACAGTCACCTTTTTTCTACAATTTTAAAAAATCCATTATAAAATTTAACTTGCTTGTGACAATGCATCTGCACTCTCAGCAAGAAAAAGACTGCATAGACCTAAATATAAAGGAAAGGAAGCATACATCTACAGTAGTATCTCAAAATGGATGCAGCAAACAGAGCTATTTATGGTCTTTTAATCCATCAAAAGGAAGATTACCTGGCATTATGGTTAGAATTTTTTCTGGCTAAATTTAGCAATGGTTGGCTTCAGCAGTTTCTTGCTAATGTTGAGTGTGGTGAGTCAGCAGCCATTAACATTGATAAGTCAGGATTGGTTACACTCTGTGCAGCCAATACTTCATCAGTACACTCCAGATAATATCTTCAAGATGGGCGAAACTAGTGTTTTCTATAACGGCTGCCAAATAAAATACTAGCTGTAAAGGGGGAGAAGTGTCATGGAGGAAAATGCAGCAAAGAATGTGTAACTTTATTATTGTGTAATAACCAAAATGGTAATGAGAAATTATATTCCCTTGTAGGCAAGTTTCAGAAACTCCCATGTTTTAAGAATGTCTTGAAGCTCCCAAGTGATTAAAAAGCAAATTCTTGTGCTTGGGTAACTATCAAAATATTTCAGAAATGGTTTATGAAATTGGAACGACTCAAGGTATAAAAAAATAGAAAGTTTTTACTTCTTTTGGACAGATGTGCAGCATATTCTGCTGTTGGACTTGAGTTGTCACAAGTAACGTATCTTATAGCTAACACAAGCTTGCTACTACTTTTTGATCAAGCTATCATCCACTGTGTGAAGAAACTACAGAAATAATATCACGTTACTTAATTCATTGGTTGACGGAACATTTTGGATGCCTTGAGGAATGTATTTGGGACTTGGGATGAAGTCACATTGTCTACAATAGCCAATTGCTTCAAAAAAGGTGGTATTGGTGCCAAAGAAAAAATGGCCAGTGAGGAAGACACTGATGGTGACGTGGAAGGATGGAGTTTACCTTCAGGAACATCTCCAATTCCATGAGCAGTTTCATCACTTTGTACAAGTGGGTGATGGTTGCAACATCTGCAGCAACTGTTGTGGAATAACTTATGTATGTTGAGGTTCAGTCAAGTTCTAGGCTGTTGAAGAAACTGAAGATGACAATAGAGGAGATAATGACTGTGCATTACTGCCAACAAAGAAGGATGATAACCAGACTTTAGCAACCATGGAAAACATGCTCTAAAATATTGATGTTGATAAGGCAATACTTCTGGGATTTGATAAACTGTTTACTGTTGTTGGTATTGCCTAAAAAGAAAGAATAGTACAAAGTAAAATTGACTTGATTTTCAAGCCACAAGTTAAAACTGAAAACTGTAAAGGTACTTACTATTTGTCATAAAGTTCACACTGGAAACTATGCAAATATGTACATACTATGCAGGTATTCTAAAAATGTGTATTTATTATACATTTTTTTGTATAGTAGTGAACATATTTTACTGTTCTATATGAAATATTATTCAAGTATTATACTGAAAAATTGTGAATCAGCAAATTCTTGAGATAAGTTAAGTTTTTTTAATTTGAATAATTTTTTATTTATATTTTTGCAAGTGCAAACCTAGTTACTACAACAAAATTTTTCTGTGCGTTTTACATGAAAACGATGAGTCCTCGACAGTTGCAACAAGAGAACCATTTTAGGTCATACTTCTCAGTAAACCAGCATACAATATTCATAACTCTTGATGGTAAAAAAAATTGTTTACAAAAAGAGGCCACCCTTTTTATTTTCATTATGGTAGGAAGTATTAATTATTGTTTGCTATTAGGTTTAATATCTCAATAACATAAAATAATGCTCGGGTAATAATAACAGAATTTTTTTAGTTTCCAATATTTTGAAAAAAAAATTTGTTTACAATTTTAACTTTTAAGAGCTCATATCTACCTTAATACAGTAGAACCTCAATTTTACATTCCCTTCAATTACATTTTCCCCATAAATACTGTACACCAATGTATTCACATCCCATCATTTACCCTATATTTCAAATATATTTATTAAATTCCTGACATTTACACTGCAGTTCAATATGGTTTACCTTGTTTTACACTTTTTCTTTTTCATTCCATGTTGTCCACAAAATTTTGAAATTCATAAATTACATTCTTTAGAAAACACATCCATGAAGATATTGAAAGTGCAATAATATATGTACAACACAGTTTCATTGAAAAGTAAAAGTGTAACTTCTGAAAATGTTTACACCAGAAAAAATTAATTTACCATATCTGCCACTGGATTATACACCAAAGGATAACTTAAATGGAGACAAATATAGTAAATGATTTAGTTCGAAATAAAATTTAAAATTTAACTTGGGAAATCAAAGCAAACAAAGGCTTCCAGTTATTATTTGCAAACAGTAGTAAAAACCTATCATAAAAGTTGGTAAAATATCTATAGATTATCACTAAAACTAACCTAAATAATACAGTGCTTATTTAATATACACTTTGGCAGCTTAAAATATTAAACTTGTACATGCTGTAACAAAGCTACTTGTCAGGCTTGGCTGTAAATTTTTTCCCAGGGAGTTTTTTTGTAATTTTTTGTCAGATTTCAGTATTTAATTTGTTTAGGGTTTTTTAGATTTATTGTGTACTGTCTAGGTTGTAAGGATAAGTTTTTTTGGAGTTGTTTGTTGCGATATATTCAGTATGGAGCTGGTAGGTTCAAGACTGTTCTATAAGTTTACTGTTAATTCTTCTAATGGGCATTTTTTTTTTGGAATTATTGTTTTTGGACAATCCAGGTACGCGAGGCATTGATTGGGCAGCTAGAACAGCGTGTCTCGATGTGCCAAACAGAGAGCTGGTGGAGCGACCACCCTGGGAAAGCAGTTTGTCATGGCTACTCGTCGAAAGGGAAATGATTACAAATCGCCATGGAGATGAGATGCGTGTCTGTATTTCTAAAACATTTACTTGGGTAAGGCAGTAAGATGGGGAAAAACCGGCTGCCCCGAATTCGTTGCATTGTCATCTCATATAAATGTTTATGTAACAGTAAACCGTTTGATGAGTGTCAAGTCTAAAAATAAAATTGCCACAAAAAGTTACTTGTTGTCTGCTTGTCAGCAACCTAGTGAAATGTCGCATTTTATGCAGATCCATGGGGCATGAATTTCGACACATGCCTGTAGATATTTCATCAACAAACAACAATATCCTGGAACGGAGCACCAAGTGACACCGTCATAGCCACCCGCCTATCGATATCATCGTAACTACAAGACACCTAGAAATGTGAGGTTAAGGAGGGCTGACGAATTCAACCACAAAACTGCAATTTACATCATCCGTTTCAACTCATCATTTGTTCGACAGAATAAGAAACTTATAATAAAGTTGAAAAAAAAAATTATTAGGGATGGGCCGATTCAGATTCTCAATAAGATACCCTCGATACTACTGGTATTGAGAGGTATTGACGATACCGATTTTTCACACTGAAAAAATTTGATTGTTTGTTGTAAACACTGCTGTTGGAAAAAGAAACATGTCAAAAAAAAAAACAAGTCCAGCATTTAAGTTGTGATGTGAATGTTATTTGCTGTGTTTTATTACAGTGTCTACTCAATTCTAATCATACATTTTCCTGAATATATTTTTGAAAAACAAGGTGTGGGTTAAAATGAAGTACCGTAAATTTTTTGATCTGGAAAAAATTTCTAGTACATTGGTAATGTTTATTGGAATAATAATTTTTAGTTGTTATAGCCGTGTCATTCTTGGTGTACGTGTTAATAAATTAAAATATTAATTTTCCCATTTTTTAAAATAAGAGAAGTTTTTTAAAAAATGTTTTTAAAGATCCGTAGTTAAATGTTTTAAAGTTTACGTACTACATAAAATTGTTTATAAAAGTTACTTTTCTACAGACTGAATTGTATGCAGGACGTGGAATATGATATTTCACGGTACTTCCATACAAATCATATTGCATACATGCTTCGTAATGTGAAATACATCCTCCAGAAAACAACTGAAAATTCTGTAGTAGCCATCAAGACTATCAGGCGGATACGTGTTTACAAGAACAGGATCTAGTAACATCTAAACAGGATCTAGGGTGAGACGCCATCTAGTGCAAAAGCTAGCAACTACTATATGCTGGCAAATGTGCGCTGTGCTGCACGGCCATCGTTTGTTGCGTTAGCACATAATTTTTACAAGCTATAACGCTTCAATATAGTTTACACATTATAATCAAATGAAAGCAATCCGTAAATGATATGACTCAAAAACTTGAATTACAGCTGCAATATTCTTTCAAAAACGCCATGAATGATACTGGAAAATAAATTATGGTAGTTTACCCTGTGATTCAGGTTTAATACAAAAACTGTGATGGCTGCAAATGCAATTTACATTTCAAAGGATTGTGTGTGCTTCCGCTGTGCCTTTTATTTGCTTCCAAAAACACAATAGTCTCTTTTGGCAAAGCGAAATATATTTGTTTTGATGAAAGACCATTCCCAATAAAGGCAAACTGCAAGCATGCACAAAATAAAATTTCCTACTGAAGTGGTTCAACTAGTGGCTTCATATGTAATAAGCTGTTCACGGTAAACTGAGCACTTTTGAAAGCCCTTTTAAGATCTACTTGTATGCACGTTGTGTACTAGTCCACCAAATGTGAAATTAACATTAGCATGGGCCTGGTCACTTTATTCATGTACTGGTCAAATGAGACAATAAAATTATAAAATAAAAAAAGTAAATATAAAAAAAATGTTAATTAATACACTTACATGCATTAAAGAAAACAGAAAGTAAAATAAATAATTTTGGTATTCACAGTTGTTTATCTAACACTTTTAATTGAACGTCAAGGCATGGAACTATTTCCCCTCCATCGTCAACTTTACTAAGCGCATGCTAGACAGTGTGCCTGTTAGTCTACACACAGGTAAAGACAACGACATTTTTCAAGGGTTGATTTCAAAAGTGCTTATTTTACCGTCAATAGCCTTTACCAATAATTTTCAAAATAAGTATTGGGTATCAGTAAAGGTATAGCATTGAAAAGCTAACTTATGGAAACTTATGGACAACAGGGTCATGTGGGGAAATCAGTTAGTGGACCCCTCAGGGTCTGTTAACTACTCATTTGAAAAGGATACCAGTACTCACATATTAACAATGATTTTAAATTCCATACAGGTATGCAAGGAGTTGGGGAAGGATGTTGTAAAATCACAAAATGAAATTAAATTACAGTCACAGAAAACAGAGTGGCTTTGTGAAAAAGTGGAGCAAATGAGGGCAGGGCTGACACAACAATGTGATGGGAGAATTCGAGAAACACAAGACAGAATTAATAGCGTTGAAGTGATTAATGGAAAATACCAAGTAATTGAGGTAAATATAGGACAACAGAACCCAACTATAACTAATTTGTGAACTGAAATAAATGACGTCAATGGATAGGTAAAAAAACAGGAATTTGGCATAGAGACAGTAAAATCTCAAATTGGAAAACAACAGGAAGTAAACGAAAAGGTAATAAGTTCGATAAAAAGGCAAGGACAAGAATTAGGGAGAATTACAGGTTAAATTAGCCTGGAATTTCAAACGATGAAACCAAATTCAAAGAATTTAGAGGAAATAGTTACAAAAATTTGGGAAAAACAAACAAGACGTTAAGGAACAATAGGAAAAAATTGACCACAGTATTTCTAGTCACGAATTTGGGTGTAGTATGAGGCACACAGGACTTACTACTGATGATGTTAATACATTTGAGAGACTAGTCCCGAGGTTTTATGGAAGTGAAGGGGGATTCATACGATTCTGTTTGTTCAAAAATGTAACCAATCCATAAAGCAGATTTCATAATCTACAATTTGAATCTCTATTTATCCCATCTAGCAGGTACAGCACAACATTGGGCAACCAACAAGAAACTGATGTGGGATGATTATGCTACCACTAGAGCAGCCTTCTTACAGAAATATTGGAGCACATTCGAGCAAGACGAGTTCCTTCAGTACCTATTTTTGGACAGGTATTCATATAGGGCAGGACCGAAGGCTGAATACATTCAGGACCTACACTTGTAGGCAAAATTTTTGGATTCACCAGTATCCGAGGAAAGATTTTTAACCCATATTGTACACCACTTCCCCGAGAGGGTGCAAGACAGTATTTTGGTATTTTGGGTCTTAGGGCCAAGCATGTTAGTGGGGTAGTGGAGCTTTTGGAAGCGTTTGGCATGCGGAATGAATGGTATTACCGTCGTAATCCCAGAAATGATGAACTGAGAACCGAAAACCACAAAAATGAAAACCAGGGAACTGAAAACCACCTAAGAGGGGAGGACTGCGGCCTAAAGTTTGCCCCTAATCATTTAGGTTGGGCAAAAGGCAATAAAATTAAAGTTTCAATCATTACACATCAGAACTTCATAAAATCCAGCGCCGAGTCATTAGGAGGGGAATGCGAAAAGGAAAATGTGGTGAATGATGGAGTGCTGTGTCCTACTGTGACTGTAATACTTTCAGGCCAACAAAAATTTGTTTTACCATTACTCATTGATTCTGGTAATGAAGTCACAGTAATGTCCGAATGATGTTAAAGTTCTATTCTAAAAACTACAGAACTAAATTTGGCAACTATCACAGTTTCAAATGTGACAATTATCGGGACAACAGGAGTGTGAAACAAAAATGTGAAAAGGCAGATATTAATGAACATAGTTTTATGAGAGTAAATGTGTTGAATATCTTTTTTGATGGAAGTGTTGAATATCCTTTTTGGTAGTGATTGAGTGTGGCTGCAATTCTAGTGGTGGATTGGCTAAGACAACATAAAGCACTGATAAATTTTGAGAGGCAGATAATACAATTAATGGGGAGTGAGATAGAAATTGACTTTGATCAGAAAAAGGAGGACTCAAAACCATTGTAATTAAGACTATTAGAAGGTGCGTGTGAACAGATAGAGGAACAACAAATTTTCTATAGTTTGAATGTATTGATGGAACCAAGGGAGACAGAACAGGGATATGATAAATTTGATAGAGTACTCGAGGGGGGGAGGGGGCGGTCACAAAAGAGATGGCAGATAAAATGAACTTGGTGTTAAGGTCAGAAGAGCAGGTTTTTTCAAGTTCCAGGAGTTAATAACTGCTATACTTGAGAATTGATTGTAAAGGAGCATACACCATTTATGGTAAAGTCTTACCCAATTCCATATGCCGTCAGGTCAGCAGTAAAACAAGAAATCCATAGATGGATGGGGGTGTTTGTCTATGTTTGGATGCTAGGAAACTCAACACCATTTTAATACTAGATAGGGAATCACCAGTTGCAATGGAGGAATTATTGCAGAAATTTGAGGGATGCAATAATTTTTCGAAAATTTACTTAATAGCATCATATTGGCAAATCCCACTAACAGAAATTTCCAAGAAATACACAACATTTACCATTCAGGGAACACCATATTGCTTCAGTAGACTTGCTGTTGGGTTAAACGTTTCCGTCAAACATTTTATTTGAGGATTGGAAAAGGCATTGGGACCAGAAGAATTAGAGATTACTATGATTTATGTAGATGATAAACTGATTGCATCACAGGATTTTGATGATAACTGTAGACCAGCCCAGATACTGTTGAGGAGATTAAATAAGGCATGGTTAACAGCAAATTTAAGAACGTCCAAGTTTTTAAAAGAGGAAATTAATTTTTTTTGGGAAACATTACAACACCAGGAGTCATAATTGACCCTGGGAAAATAAAACCAATTGTAGAATATCCAGCATCATCAAACTGAAAACAATTAGAATGGCTGGTTGGCTTCTTCAGAAAGTACATTGACAGCTTTTGTGAGATTTGCACACCATTCAGAGAGTTGATGCAAAAGGGGTAGTGCTGGGCTTGGGGTGAAAACCCAAGGAAGTCACTGGACAAATTAAAAGCAAAATTAAGTGCTCAGGTTACGTTATTTCATCCCAATTTGAAAGATAAATTCTCTATAGCTTGTGATGCATCAGAGAATGCTGTTGGGGCAATGTTGTTCTAGATTGACGAGGGAGGGCAAAAACCAATCATATTTGCGAGTAGGGATTTTAATCAAGCCGAAATAAATTACACGGTTACCAAAAAGGAATTACTTAGTAAGGTGTTCGTAATATCAAAATTCAGAATCTACATTTTTGGCAGGGCTACCGAAGTATGGACTGACCATAAGGCACTATGTCACTTATAGAGTCCTGTAAATTTTTACACGATAGAATTACGGGTGGGTTTTGGCATTGCAAGAATATGATATCACTATTGTCCATGTGCCAGGCAAGACGATAGTTGCTGATGCACTATCCAGAAGTCAGGGAAACAGTGATAGGGGACTAGAAAAGGAATTTTTTTGTGAGGACAACCAAAAAACGAGTAGAACTGTACAAGGGAATGGGAAGTCAACTGAACCAGGAGTTACTAAGGGATTCAAAGTATGGAAATGTAATAAAGGAAATACAATTACAAGGGAATGGGAAGTAAACTGAACCAGGAGTTACTACGGGGTTCAAAGTATGAAAATGTAATGGAGGAAATAGAATCAAGTGCAGAAAGGTGGTCTCAGATCTGTTTCTCATGCAAGGAGGAATACTACATATTTAAAAGAAAGGCTATACGGAAAAAGACGTAGGTAGCATGTATTCGAGACAGTATGGCAAAGGAAATTTGTAACGAAATGCATATTGTGTGTGATCATTTCGTGTTGGAAAAACTGTGAAGTTCCAGCAGGAATTTTGTTTAATATGAAATGTGTATCAAAGAGTGAATGAAGTGGTAGATAGGTGTTTGGTATGTGTGCAGACCAAGGTAGAGAACTGGAAAGTAAAAGGTTATATGCAACACGTGTTGGCCAAAGAAACTCTAGAGTTAGAGGCAGTAGACTTATATAGGCTGCTGCCAGCAGCACATAGGGAAATTAAATATTTATTAGTGTTATTGGATGTTTTCTCCAAGTTTGTGAGTAGGGAAGCAGAAGATAATCATTTCAGATAATGGCACTTAATGCAAGAGAAAGTACTGGCAGTCTATACTTGAGAAGGTATTGGGAATTAAGCTAGGTTTCAATGCAGTATACCATCCTTCCGCCAACCCAACCGAAAGAGTAATGAGGGAGTTCGGAAGGCTTCTCAGGGTGTTTTGTCATAGTCATCATGGGTCATGGGTTGGAAAAGTAAAGGACCTAGAATATTTGCTAAACCATGTGGAATATGCGAGTACCAGTTACACGCCTATGGAACTTATAGAAAGGGGAACTACCGGGGTCAAAACTCTCACAATAGATCAAATTTCCACCAAGGACCCCTGAGGGTCTAGCAGAGAAATTTGAAAGGGGCAATAAGAGATTATTACTTAAGGCAGCAAAGAGGAAAGACAGGGCAAACATGAAAGGGAAGGTGACTGTACTTAAAAAAGCAGACCAGGTACTTATTAGGAATATGGGATGATCATCTGCAGAGAAAAAGGAATTCAGTAAATTTTTCTTGATATTTGAAGGCTTGTTTGCTATTGAAGACCAAGTGGGGGACAATGTGTATAGGATTCATTAATGGGACAGATTATCACATATCGCTCTTGAAGCCATGAGAGAGTCATCAGTAACACTAAGGATGGGGTGTGAGTTACATTTTATATTGTAAAAAGAGATTGGTTGTTATATTTGATTGTATTTCTTGTGTTATAAGTTTTGTCTATCGTTTCTGTTAAGATATTCATTTTTGTATTTAAACTTACCATCTATGCAATTCAAATAGTTTAAGTATGAATGTTGAAGTACTTAGCAGGTCACTGAGGCTATCACCAGTGTCTTCCAGATACTGACAGCATATACATTGTACCCATGTTTATATTTTTATGGAAGTAAAGTGTATTATAATACCTTTGTTTGGTAAACTGCAGAGAGTAAGCTACCAGATTATCCATGTGGGTTAATATGGAATAAGCTTTAACGGCAGATAAGAATACAGATGGATGGAATGTAGCAACAAATGGCCATAGAGCAGTAATTTCCAATTGTTAAATTGTCCACCAATATTGAAGTAAACTGTGAGTCCTGTGAAAGGATTAGGTGTCAGTTGAGTTGTATAATATAGTACATGCGGTAGATTGTCAGATGTTAATGTAAGGCTACTCATTTTATAACGTGATAAGTTTACTGTACAAGAATATGTTCTTAGTTGGGTATTGGGTCAGTAATTTCCGGCAAGTAGCTGGTGTATTCGTCAGTATTTTATAGAATAAGATCACAGAGCTTGAGTAGTGATTTAAAAAAAAACAGGGTTTTTATATGTATGGTCAAATATTACAGTGATGGGCTGTGGGAAATGATTCTATGACATTCTTGTGTGTATATGTAGATTGTAGTTCTGATTTTGTCTGATTTCAATGGAAGTAAAAAAAAATATATATATATAGCTGTGTCCAGAATGACAAGGAAGAATTTGTCATATTTTCACTGGATGCGTAAGGCTACATTCAGCATGATACGGTGCAGTGTGTGTTAATGGTAGTCTTAAAAAAAACATTGCTTACATTGGGATGTATAAAGCAATACAATGTAAATAATACCTGCAATGTATGAATACATTGAATGTCTATGCAGTTGTGAGTAACTTGGTAGGAACATACTGATGTCGATAAGAGTCTTTTTAGTACAAATTGTAGTTGAATATTTGGGAAATATTTTTGTAGGCAATAGGTAACTGTTATTTTATCTTGAAAATGTTGAGTTGTAAGGGAAAACAGTGCAGCGATCAGCAGTTGAAATTTACTCAGCCAATAGAAGATTTTGATTTCGGTCAAATTTCTGGAGAAATCTTCCCTAAATCAGGGGGTAAAGTAATGAAGCTACTTATCAAGCTTGGCTGTAATTTTTTTCCAGGGATTTTTTTTGTTTATAGTTTTTTGTCACATTTCAGTATTGAACCTGTTTAGATTTTTTTAGATTTATTGTGTACCGTCTGGGTTATTACGATGGCAAGTTTTTTTTGGAGGAGTTTGTTGTGATAATTAAGAATGCAGATGGTAGGTTCGAGACTGTTCTAAAAGTATACTGTTAGTTCTTCTAATGTGCATTAATTTTTTAGTTATTGTCTTCGGACGATTAGTCACGTGAGGTCCTGGTTAGGCAGCTAGAATATAATCTGCCAATCAGAGAGATGGTGGAGCGGCCCGCCTGGGAAAGCAGTTAGTTATGGCTACTCGTCGAAGGGAAAGGATTATTAATTGTCATGGAGGTAAGATGTGTGTCTGTGTTTCTTAAACATTTCCAGGGGTAAGGCAGTAAGATGGGAAAAATTGGCTGTCAATTCGTTGCATTGTCTTCTCATATAAATTTTTATGTAATCGTAAACCGTACGATGAGTGACAAGTCTAAAAATAAAACAGCCACACAAAGTAACTCGTTGTCTGCTTGGCAGCAACCTAGTGAAATGTTACAATCTCTATTGCCCATTAATCAACATTAACATTAACTGCTCAATGAAGGCCGCATTCCACTTGGTACAGACAAGCGTGCTGATCAGTAACTGACAATTGGTGTTGTAGCAACTGGGTTGGAGGCTATACTTCTCGCTGAAGCTACTGACGTGCAGGAGGTCAGGCACTCTCAGTAAAAGCAGATGACGCAACATGGCAGCGATGGATAACCNCTTCTCATATAAATTTTTATGTAATCGTAAACCGTACGATGAGTGACAAGTCTAAAAATAAAACAGCCACACAAAGTTACTCGTTGTCTGCTTGGCAGCAACCTAGTGAAATGTTACAATCTCTATTGCCCATTAATCAACATTAACATTAACTGCTCAATGAAGGCCGCATTCCACTTGGTACCGACGGCAGCTGAAATTACAGACAAGCGTGCCTTTACATACTAATTGTGCTGATCAGTAACTGACAATTGGTGTTGTAGCAACTGGGTTGGAGGCTATACTTCTCGCTGAAGCTACTGACGTGCAGGAGGTCAGGCACTCTCAGTAAAAGCAGATGATGCAACATGGCAGCGATGGATAACGAACAAGTTACATTGTTGTTATCTGCAGAAGATGCAGTAGGAAAGTACATTTTCACAATCTTCAATCTCATCATTAATTGGCGAGTCTGAATCAGACGAAGATAAATCGAAAAACATATCCATTCCTGTTGATAACATGTTAGACCTACCATTGCATCACCACGCATAGCAGATGCCATTATTCCTGCTGAAAACTCTGCTGACGAGTGTTCATCCTTGTTCCACTTCTGGTCAGTGCTGTCAGTCCAAGTGGAATGTGGCCATAGTCTTCAAGTTTGTTTCCCCCTCATTTACACTTTTCTCTCCACTTACACAAAAATGTAAAACAGGGATTCTACTGCAATTAGTTAATATAGAAAAAGTCCTTTATATGTTGCAATAAATTTTGTATAAAAAATCACCTTACAAAGTTGTTTGTCAGTCAAATTATGCTGCCTCTTCTCTCTCTCTCTGTGTGTGTGCACGTGCACGTTTACGCGTGTGTGTGTGAGTGTGTGTGTGTGTGTGTTTGTGTAAAGGTGGTAGACAANCTGCCTCTTCTCTCTCTCTCTGTGTGTGTGCACGTGCACGTTTACGCGTGTGTGTGTGAGTGTGTGTGTGTGTGTGTGTGTGTTTGTGTAAAGGTGGTAGACAACCTTGAAGATGGAGCAAAAGTTTCTTGAAAATATTTCAGAAACTATATTACTATGTTCAGAGTAACATTTCAATGTGGATTGAACATCTGGACTGAAGAATCCCAATTGAAACTGTATCTTAAACACACCCGGATTAGACTGAAGTAGGATGAGTAGTCCACTCCAGTCGGCAAAGTTAACTGGAGTGTTGAATTCTCTTTGAAGTGTTGAATTTGAATTGGAAGTTTACTTGAAACACTGCAGACAGGAGTGCACTGGAAGTGAGAGAAAAACAAATGCCACCATTTTGGAAGTATATTGTTCGCATCTTTGCATGTATGAAGTTTTAAGATTTGTTTTTAGGAAATTCTAAGGTACAATGTACACCGAAGAGCCAAAAAAACTGGTACACCTGCCTAATATTGTGTAGGGCCCCCGCCAGCACGCAGAAGTGCTGCAAGACAACGTCGCATGGACTCGACTAACGTCTGAAGGTATGCAGGAGGCATTTCACACCATGAATCCTGCAGGGCAGTCCACAAATCCATAGGAGTACGAGGCGGTGGAGATCTCTTCTGAACAGCACGTTGCAAGGCATCCCAGATATGCTCAATAATGTTCATGTCTGGTGATTTAGGTGGCCAATGGGTGTCTAAAGTAAGAAGAGTGTTCCTGGAGCCACTCGGTAGGAACTCTCGACGTGTGGGGTGTCGCATTGTTCTACTGGAATTGTCCACGTCCGTAGGGTTGGACATGAATGGGTGCAGGTGATCGGACAGGATGCTTACGTATCTGTCATCTGTCAGAGTCGTATCTAGACATATCAGGGGTCCCATTTCACGTCAACTGCACACGCCCCATACCATGACAGAGACTCCACCAGCTTGAACAGTCCCCTGTTGACATGTAGGGTCCATGGATTCATGAGGATGTCTCCATACCCATACCCGTACACGTCCATCCGCCCGATACAATTGGTAACGAGACTCGTCAGACTAACGTGTTTCCAGTCATCAACAGTCCAATGGTGGTGTTGGCAGGCCCAGGCCAGGCGTTAAGTTTTGTGTCGTGCAGTCAACAACGGTACACGAGTGGGCCTTCGGTTCCAAAAGCCCATATCAATGATGGTCCGTTGAATAGTTTGCACGCTGGCACTTGTTGATGCCCCAGCATTGAAATTTGCGCCAATTTGAGAAAGAGTTGCACGTCTGTCACGTTTAATGATTCTCGTCAGTCGACGTTTGTCCCGTTCGTCACAATCATTTTCCGGCCGCAGCGAAATCAAAGATTTGATGTTTTACCGTATTCCCAATATTCACGACACACTCGTGAAATAATTGTACGCGAAAATCCAAATTTTATTGCTACCTCTGAGATGCTATGCCCCATCTCTCGTGCGCCGACTATAACACCGCGCTCAAACTCATTTAAATCTTGATAACCTGCCATTGTAGCAGCAGTAACCGATCTAGCAACTTTGCCAGACGCTTGTTGTCTTATATAATTACTACCGACCGCATCGCGTTACTCTGATTGGTTCCATACCTCTGTTATTTGCATACGCACGCCTATAACCGTTTTTTTGGCTCTCCAGTGTATTAATGTCCAGAAAAAAGAAACACACTCTGCATCCCGACGTAGTGCTCCTGACGAGCCCCCATTCAACCGTCGCCTTCCGGCGCGGATTACAACTGACTCTACATCACTGATTCTGCCGGGGTCCGATCCCCGGCCTCGGCTGACTGACTCACTCACTTGACTGCCTCGCGTCCCGGCGTGGTGATACGACTGACTCGACTGACTGTCCGATCCGACTGATCCACGACGTGGAGCTCTTGGCGAGCTCCCACCCGATGCTCGTCGCCTTCCGGCGCGGGGTATTACTGGTCCGACTGACCCCTCCTTGTCCCGCAAGTTGGCTTATATAACCTCTCTTGTTGCCCCCCCTCCCCAGATCCTCACACGTGCTTCACTCGTTGGGTGAGGTGGAGGGGAGGGGGGTGACCTGCGCCCCTATGACCAAACACTGTCAGCTCTTCTTACTCGTTTAACTAGAGATGTGTTGGCTCCACTCTAGCTTACCTCGGCATTTCCTTGGCACGTGTGTCCATGTTCTCTCACGTTTTGCTAGGGGAGGGGGGAGAGAGACCCGCGGCCAACACCCAAACACTGTGAGCTCTTTTCTCGTGTACCTCTGCATTACTTTGGCAAGTGTTAATATTTTCACGCGTGTTCCTCGGTGCGTCTGCGATTTGCTGGTTTAACTCGGCATAACCTTGGCACGTTGTAATTACTTGTCCACCCTCGGGCCGACTTGGCCTCGTTGCACACGTGTCTACTTGTGGCTCTAGCAAGGGGTAAGATGGCTAAAAAAAGGGAGGGGGGTGACAGCGGCGCTTCTAAATACTAACCATGCGGCACGCGTCAAGTACAGGCAGAACCTTATTATGTCCCTGGCATGCTAGCACATGTATGTTCACATAATGAAACCTGCTCTGACAAAGTTACTATGGTTAGCGAAGTATACCAAGGGGAGCAACCTTCATTCACCCACAAGTGGACATGCATGAACCTTTAATGACTTACGTACATTACAGTACATGTAACAATGTACTAAACACATCTCTAGAAACAATATTCCTTGATGGGAAAAAGGTATTCAAATTGCCAACCATCTACTAACACATCTGTAGAAACAATATTCCTTGACTGTATTCAAAATGTGTACCATCAACTTAAATGCTCAGGTTATATAGCATTGCTGCAGGTATTGTCAAATCCTTTCGAATACTGAGGAATAGGGTGTGATCTTCAAACTCATTCTGTGAACAGTGACATACATCGTCACAATTGTGGCAGTTTGCAAATTGAGAACAAAACATACATTTTTATCACACAAACCACACCTATTTAATTCATTTGAAGACCATTAATGTGTGTTCTGTGGACATTTGTTGATGTACAATTGCCATGCTACACCCTATCACAATATGTGTGACTAGTGTTGTTTGCGTGCCATGTGAAGTAAATTAATGGTTTTGAACTTTATTTATGAATTCTTCCAAAATTGTGGGGCTTAAATTGATAACAAAAGACAAAACATTTTGTTAGTTTTAACTTGCTGGTAATAATAGTGTCGTTGGAAAACCTGTTAAGCTTCTGCAACACATACTTTTCTGTGACAAAATAGTTAGCCTATGGCTATTATTTTTTTCAACGACAAAATTTGATGGCTGTAACGGATTTCACATTGGCTGCAGATATTTTAAACTAAACATTATTCAGAATGTCATTGTACCATTTCAAATAATTTCTGTAATATTTAGAATAAAATTTTCTTTTAGATCCACTTTCAGGGAAGCATTTTAAGCCATAGGTCAAATGCATGATATCAAATTATTTCTTTTGGAAGGAATATGCGGGTGGAGTTTATAAGTGTTGTTCTTACTCACCCAGTATGCATATAAATATAGTGTATGCATTCATAAATTGGATGATTCACAGCACCCTTATAACCCATTTTTTTCGGACACAACACGACACCGGGGGTTCACAACAAAAGTGTGATAACTATACCCCATATGAAGCATCGATTGGTAGTAATCACATTCCCCCTAACAACATGCCAGTGATAGAGGAATGGGGGGAGGGGGGTGAGCATTGAAATTGAAAATCGGAATGTGGGTCGTATAAGGTATCGTTGGATATATCGTTTAAAAGGAAACAACATTTACAAAGACATTTCTTTTCTGACTTGTATAGTATACGCACAATAAATTAAATCATCTAAGCATATGGTTTGTGACTTGCGTAGTTTGCTCACAATGAAAACTGATTGCAAACGTGGTTTACTTACTACAATCAAAAGGAAATCCACGAAACAGGTTGTTTTTCAGGCGTGCATACCTAGTATACGTACAATCAAAAGGACGTCTGGTGTACTGTAAATACCAGTAGGATGTGAGAGAACTATTGTGAACTGGGAACTGGGTTAACTCATTCACACACAGCACTCTTCATAAGTGTTCTAATTGTCGACCAGCCTGTATCAGACACTACTCTGCTCTCAGTCTTACATTCACGGATGCTCGGTAAACCTCAGCATTGATGAGAGATCCACATGTTGCTCTCATTCATGCAATGAAAAAAGAATGACTGTCTGAATGAACGAATGTTCGATTGTCACTTAACTTCCATGCAAAACCTGCAGTTCCTGTAAGTGGTAGATGGCTTATCTGCCTGCTGCTTAGTGCTGCCCTATTCTCCGCGTTTGTTCAGAAACAGTCTTAATAATAACAGTTTTAAATGTATCCAATTATCATTGGTTGAGCATAAATTATGCATGTCAGATACACAATGCGCGCCATTACGGTATTGCCGGTTGGAGTGTGAGACTCGCTCTGATACTAGCAGTGAGTGACCTGTGTGCCTTACTGCATGGACTCGTGTAGTAGGTATTATACTGTTTCCGAGCAAAGCGGTGAATAATGCAGCATTACGCGGCAAGCAGATAAGCCATCTACCACTTACAGGAACTGCAGGCTTTGCATGCAAGATAACTGACAATCGAAAGCTCGTACAATCAGTCATTCGTTTTACATTGCAACCATTAATCGTGTGTTGTTTCAGTGTCAGACATTGTCTGTCTGTGGTGTTGCTTTCTGAATGTAATGCAGTTTACAAACGAAGAAGCATTTGACATGCTGATGATACTAAGAGAATGTCGTCGGAACTGCAGAGCTGCTGCCCGTTTGTATGCAGAGAGATATCCACAGCGCGTCCATCGCTCGTACAATGTCTTCCAGCATCTTGCATGTCGCGTGCGCACAACCGGGCCAGTGCAACCGACACGAAACAAACGTCGTCGCATCAGACGACCTGCGAGAGACAAGAGGGCTGTTGCTGTACTTGCAGCCATGGTAGTTAATCCTCATGATTCTACACGGAGGATTTCCCGCGACTCAGGATTGTCTCAAAGTACAGTGTGGAGAATCGTCAATGATAATCGTTTACATCCATACCATGTACAGCTGCACCAAGAACTTTGGAATAATGACATTCCTAAGCACATTTATTTCTGCAACCAGTACCTGAGCAAGGACCGTGCTTCCCATCACAACATCATTTTGTGGACTAATGAGGCCATATTCAAGAGTAATGGTGACGTTAAGATTTATAATGCCCATTACAGGTTCGCAGGCAACCCACATTGGCTCCGTAAAGTGGATAATCAGCATGTGTGGAGCCTTAATACTTGGCGTGGCCTTCTTGGGAATCGTGTCATAGGACCATATTCTTTTAAGGGCACTTGAATGGTGCAACGTAAACTTCCTAGAGAATATTTTGAATCAACTGATTGAATATGTCCCTCTCGCTCTGATACACACACTGTGGCTTCAATAGGATGGTTGTCCTGCTTACTTTTCATGCAGAGCTTGGATATTTGCTGACATGTTATCCCCCAGGCAGTGGATCGGACAAATGGGTCCTGTAGCTTTACCACCACATTCTCCAGAATTGTCTCCAAATGACTTCTTTTTTGTGGGGGAGAATTTAAGACATTGTCTACTGCGTGCATCCAAAATTGAGGGAAGAAGACATAAAAGACAGAACCAGAGCAACCAGAGCAGCATGTGGATCTCTCAGCTGTGCTGAGGTTCGCAGAGCAACTGCGAATGTAAGAAGGAGAGCAGAGTCATGTCTGATACAGAATGGTCAACATTTCAAACACTTATGAAGAGTGATGTGTATGAATGAGTGTTCCCAGCTCCCATTTAACAGTAGTTCTCTCACACCATACCGGTATTTACAGTACACCCGACATCCTTTTGATTGTACACTGAAGAGCCAAAAAAACTGGTATAGGCATGCATATGCAAATAACAGAGGTATGGAACCAATCAGAGTAACGCAATGCGGTTGGCAGCTAGATTGGTTACTGCTGCTACAATGGCAGGTTATCAAGATTTAAGTGAGTTTGAACGTGGTGTTATAGTCGGCGCACGAGAAATGGGTCATAGCATCTCCGAGGTAGCTATAACATTTGTATGTTTGCGTACAACCATTTCACTAGTGTACCGTGCATATTGGAAATCCGGTAAAACATTGCATCTTCGACATTGCTGCGGCCGGAAAAAAATTGTGAAAGAACGGGACAAACCACGACTTATCATTAAACGTGACAGACGTGCAACCTTTTCTCAAATTCGTGGAGATTGAATTTGTGGACTGCCCTGCAGGATTCATGGTGTGAATTGCCTCCTGCATACCTTCAGACATTAATCAAGTCCATGCCACGTCGTCTTATGGCACTTCTGCGTGCTCGGAGGGGCCCTACACGATATTAGGCATGTGTACCAGTTTTTTTTGCTCTTCAGTGTATGTAAACTATGTATGCAAGCCAGAAAAACAACATGTTTAGTTGATTTTCATTAGATTGTAAGAATGAAAATAGTTTTCCTTCCGTTGTATGTCCCAAACTATATGCTTACATAATTTATTTTATTGTGTGTAAACTATGCAAGTCAGAAAACAACTGTCTTAGTAAATGATGTTTTCTTTTCAGCTATCTATCCAATGATACCATATATGGCCCGTGTTCCCATTGGCAATTTCAAAGCTCACTCCCCCATTCCCCTACCTTGGTATGTTCGGGGGAATGGGATGACTACCAATCAATAATTCATATAGGGTATAGTTATCACAATTTTTCCACGAACCCCCGGTGTCGTGTTGTTTCCGAGAAAAAAAGGGTGATACGGGTGCTGTGAATCTTCCTGTATATATGTATATTTGCATATGCATTCAAGTGTAATTTTTATTAAATTGTGCATATATGCATGTATATGTACAATGGCATGATAATGTTAGCATTTTCTTTAAATACTCGTTTCTATTGTTTTTGCCTTAACACTTCCTTCCCAGTAACTTGATTATTCACAAGCTAATTTCATGAATCTGGTAATACAGGTAGCTGTTAAAGAAGATAATACTGACAGGCCATGTATAAGAACTTGAAATATGTCAAATTCCAATTTCTCTTCTGTTTTTAATTTTTTTACCTTTATATGTTCAAAGGGATGGTTATCACATTACATTAACTTTTGTATTAAAAAATTTGCTTCAGCTCTGTTTGAAAAGTAAGATTTTCAGAACCAGCAATTGAAGGAACAGTATGTGATTTTAAGATATTTGATCCTCTTCTACATTGGCAGTGATATAAAGATGTTATTAGTGGGAATTGTGACCAGCAAAAACAATTTTCTTGGTACTAAATAAAACTTAAATAAATATAAGATTTTTATGAGTTTTAGCAGTGGTTAAATTTTTGTAAATACATCTGCCCCCCCCCCNCCCTTCCCACCTTCCCTAGGTATCTATCATAGATCAGCCCAGGTATTTACTAGCAGAATAATAAGCAGGTTTACAGATATTAAGAGGTAGCCACATATGCTACTTTCTGGCAAGATGTGGAGAGTTGACAGAAGTAATGAAAACAATATTTACATTGTTAGAAACATTGCAATATCTAATTTTAAATATTTTTATTTAATTAGATTTTAAACAATTTAATGTAGGGCTATGTTTTTTCACTAATTTTTTTCTTATCAGGATTACGGTTTGTACCTTCTAGAATTTCAAGTACATATGCTTGAATAATGATCCTTATTGTATTGCCAGAGAAACAAGCATGTAAATTGAAATTTGTAAAAATAATAAAATTAATTCAAGAAAATTGGAACTTTAATTGATATGGATAGGAAAAATTATAGTTTATGTGTTTGCTTTTGTTTACATCTCAGTTATCTGTTTATCACTGTAATATCAAAGTTTGAGAGAGAGGCGGGAGAAAGGAGTAGAGAAGGGAGACAGAGAGGGGAATGAAGAGAG
>NQII01000315.1:622003-632564 GCA_002778355.1 Clitarchus hookeri | reverse complement strand
GCCAAGAGCAGGTAAACAGACACTCCCTAACCTCAAAAGCTAGTACAGTATACACAACTATATAGTTGTGAAACATTGCAATTGTTAACAACCACGTAATTTATTTTTGATAATTCAATCACTATTTGTTTTGAAATTACTCACGTCGAAAAACAGGTAAAACATAATAATTGCCGGCATTTCTTTGTTTCAAGTCAGCAAACGAATAATCGCGCAAATAAAACACGTATTATTATTGGATTGCGTACGGACCATAACATGACCTTATTAATGGACGGAACGGATTTGAACTTTACTCTCGTGCCACAATGGAAACGTTATAATTTTTGGGTCAGTACGGTAAATAACCATGTAAATTATGAGCATTATAGGGGAACAGTATTTTTTCACTGATTAATTCTGTTAAGTTAAAATTACGCTAGTAACTTTTTTTAAGAGTAATGCAGTATCAACTGTCACACAAGATGGCGAATGTTGTTTAATTTGGAGAATTTAAAAACATTTTGCGGGCAACGGAATTTTTAGCGAAGTAAAATATAATTTCAAAAAATCGGATTTTTACATGTCAAACTCAACAATTTTTAGCACGTTTCTTTTTAAATCAATGTTTTTAATTAAGTTAGTTTGATTTTTGCCACTTTTGTTACATTTGGCAGAAATTTAGTGAACATTCGGCGAATTTTCGAAATTAAGTGCATTTCAATATTTTATAATACAATACTTATATTGAATGATTGAGATATCTTTTTTCATCCAGTATTTAAGATATGCCCGCTGTTCATTACAGGCAATCAACTCAGTATACCCAAGGATGAAAATAATTTTCTTTTTCAGGTTAGGTTTTACTTTTTGAGGAGAGAGGTCCACATGCTGAGTTTTTTTGCAGTAGGTCCCATGAAAAACGAATAATAGAGGTTTCACTATTTGGTTTTATTTAATTAATCATTATTTTTAAATTGGTTTTTATTAAAGTACCCAACTGGCTGTCTTTATTTTCAAAGCAAAATTAGGCACGTTTTGCATGATTGCAAAACTGTTTACAATATTTGCACATGTTTGGTTTCGAGAGGCGGTACATCATCGAGGTTCTATAGTACCACAAACTTAAAACGGCACGTTGAATGTACNCATGTTTGGTTTCGAGAGGCGGTACATCATCGAGGTTCTATAGTACCACAAACTTAAAACGGCACGTTGAATGTACACACCATTTGAAATGTTATGTTTTTTTTTTTAGATTTTCATTGCTTAATGACATGCTTTTGGAGGTTATTTTTGTGTTATAGATATGCTTAAGCTTAATATGTGGTTCTTAGATTTATATTTATCATAATATTTAGGTCTATCACTGAAACAATAAAAACGAAGACAATTAGAATTTTATTTAGGTAAATGTTAAAAATTAAGTTTTTATTTTTTGAAACTTGCAATAATGTTGTTTTTCCTGGTCAAGGCAGTATCGGTATTGGTATCGGCAATATCGGTAAGTTTGTATCGGCAATATCGGAAAAGGCCCAAAAACCATATCGGCTCACCTCTAATTGATACACAGACCAAACTAACCCCGGTCAGGTTTTATAATGCGCACACAAGAGAACTAAGCTTTGATTACATGACAAAGCAAAGATAGACTACAATGGTACAGTACCCCACTGGAGGAGTGAACAGACCATTCAAGTGAACAGTTGTGAGGGGACCTGTGTGTGTGGTGGCACAACCTCACGTCCACCGTACTGTTTTATGCTCCATATCTACCACTGCACTGGGTGTGCCTCAACCAACAACGCAAGATGTCGAGGACACTGGTTGTCAGGGGGATCAAGCAACCAGCTCCCACCACGTAAATACTTACCAAAATGCATCAACTAGCCAAGGGGGTAAGCAGGCTACTGCGAATCCCAGCGCAAGTCAACAGGCAGTAAACAGCAAAGTTAGTCAAAACAGCTGTGAGTCACATGTTAATAACACCACGCCTTATATCAGACAGGGACATCTGGCGTCACCAAGGTGACGCATCACTGGTAGGGCAATGTGATTGGTCAAACAGAGGTAGAGTTGAGTGAGTATTACCAGGTATCGCATACACCAGGTCAACCAACCCTGGCTCACCAATCAGGACATTGTGATCAAGATGAGTCTGGCATACACACACAGGTAAGATCAAGCAAGATACTGTATGCAGCATGGGACAACAGCCACACACCCAGAACTTCCTCAGCTTGAAAAACTTTGTATATAACATCCTACAGTCACACCAGGATGTGTTTGCGCCGCTAACCCACTGCGATTATGCACTGGACCGCAACCACCCATTACTGGCCCATCTTTATTTATGAAACTGTGGCGCTATAATCTGCGGGAGCATCGAGAAATTCATCACCAGGCACCTTAGGTGACCAAATAAGGAATGGTGTTAGGCACTTCAGGGTTATGTGGAGGACTTTGTTTTGGAATATCTTGATGACATTATAGTATGGCAAATAATTGAGAGAACCACCTCCGCCAACTTGATTTGGTCCTTGAGAGGTTAGCAATATCGCCTAGTGCATGTCCTTTATAAATGTCATATCTGCAAGCTCCACCTAGAATTACTGAGCTACACGGTGGATGAGAACTGACATGCGTTGCAGCAACAGTATACTTTTAACTTATTTTCATTTGTCACAGAGAATAACGCAGGTAAGGTACCAAATATTTGCTTCAGTCAGGATATGAACATATTTTGATGGTGATTCATACATGAATAAAATCGTAACATTGAAATTTAACAAAATAATGAAACCACACTACTGAAAAGATAAAATAAAATTTAAAGATCAAACTGGCAATTGTTTAAGCTAAAATCTGTATTTAATAAGAAAGCATGTTATAGATAGAAAAAAATACAAATGAAATAAATAATGATTACGAATAACTTCACCTCCAACACAGTTTCCAGCCTGTTTCCACATCCACAAAAAAATATCTCTCTATCTATCTCTCTCTATCTATATATATCTATCTATATATCTCTATATATATCTATCTATATATCTCTATATATATCTATATCTAGCTATGTATCTATATATATCTCTATCTATATCTATCTCTTTCTATCCATCTATCTCTTTCTATCCATCTATCTCTTTCTCTATCCATCTATCTCTTTCTCTATCCATCTATCTCTATCTATCTATCTCTTTCTATCTATCTCTTTCTATCTATCTCTTTCTATCCATCTCTTTCTATCCATCTATCTCTATCTCTATCTCTATCTCTCTCTCTGTGTGTGTGTATATATATTATATATTTATATAGTCGGTTCACGTGGAAGAAACTTTTGAAAATCAACCTTTGAAAAAACAATCTAGCCATTAGCTACATGCATATAATATTACAAACAGCGGCGAGCACGGATACATTTATGCCGTTAGGTTGCCAGCACAAGGAGAGGAAATAGTTCCAAAGTTTTAACATAATTGGTAATTTATCGCTTACAAATGGGTTTCGAAAAGACCTGTATCTTATTATGCCAATTATTAATGACGTGATGCTAACGTATTTAGATTTCAACGTTTCTTGCATAGTCACATGATCACGCTCAAGGTGAAAGTAGCGCAGCCATTTGTTTACAAACCTTCGTTCCATGTGTTGTTGACTGGGTGTGGTTGACACACGTGCCAGAGAATTTGTGCGATTATCTTGTTTAACCTATAATAATTCATTTATCGTTTTTTTTTTTTTTTTACTAATATCCTATCTTTATTATTTCTCGTTGTACTGATTCTTTGCATTTCTGAAACCTGTATAAGAGATTACTTGTAGTGCGTTCTCACGTGTTTATATTTTTTAAATTTATTTCAGGTTTGCTTAAAATTTTATTTACTGTATTTTACGTTTTATGTTGCGATACTTTTTGTGTGCAGTCATGAGTTCTAGCAAGGTGAAGAAAAGAGAAGTCACCACTCATCAATGCCAACAAGACATCATTAACCTCACCGAATCATTGTATTCCCTAATTAGGCGAGGGGAAATGAAACCGTGCAACGTCGCGGAAAGAGCGGAAGAAATGTTGAAACTCTCCAGATCCACAGTGCTAAGGTATGTTAAAATATATATAGTATTAACCATTGCGTTTGCAAGTTGTGTGTGTTAAGGTCAATTATGTTGGCTTACAAAATGTGTTTACAAGAATATAAAGAAAATTTGTTAATAACTTGATAACATCGTCGAACGTTGTCTACGTGTCTTTTTAACCTTTTATTTAGGTAATTATTAAGTTTAAGGGCTTGTCTGTAAAAATTAAAATAATCCACTGTACTAATGATGCAGAACACGAATATACGAGGGGCATTAACGTCTGACTAATTACGTAACATGTACCCACCTAACCTCCTAACCCCACGATGGGTGAATCACTATTTTACATTTTTAAACTAACCTAGGATTGTTGGGTTTTACACTAACCTAGGATTTTTGGATTTTACACTAACCTAGGATTGTAGGGTTATATAGACTCAAATGTGAGTGTATGAATCACCTAACCAAAAGGTGGTATTGCAATGTNCACCTAACCAAAAGGTGGTATTACAATGTATAATTAAAAATAAAAACTACTTTATATTGGAATTTGTATACCCCTGTGAGGGATTCTTCATAAACAACCCAATATATACAGTGGAAATTTATTATAAAGACAACTGACAATGGTAAGGAAAATTGCCTATATAGTGAGTTTGTTATAGTCAATTAATTTTATATAGGTTATGGAGAGATTGTGCATTTTAAGATTCTGAAGAAACAGCTTGTTTTGTATTTAGAAGTTACATTGTGGCATTAGTTGCCATTGAATTGTTATACATCACTAAATAGATTACAGTCGATATAACTGGAGCTTCCCTTACTATTAAACATATCTGTATCACTTCACTAAACACGAGAGGACATCGTAATCGATGAAATCGGAGTCATTATCTTTTAAGAAAATAATTGTGTATTAATGCATTTCCCCAACACCGCTGTTCTACAGCCATTGTCTTTTAGTTATTGTAAATTATCAGTGTCATATTTTTCACTTTCAGTGCTACATAGCCAACCTAATTTGCATAATTTAAAAAGGACCATAATTCAGTTTCTGGGTCAACTACAGTTACTGATACCAAAAATCTGTCATCGTCATGGACAATGCACCATATCACAGCACACAGGTGTGAGCTCCAACCTTTTGTTTTTGAATAAATAAAATGTTTATATTGTTTGTGACATGTTAGATTCTGTGCTAGTCAACACAGGTATCGGGAAAACAGTTATATGTAATATGATAAAAAGTTTAAGAATGTCTAGCACAGTAGTTATAGACATTCTTATCACGTTCGCATTATAGAAGTATCCAATCATACTTTTGGTATNTTCAATAAATACTATGTAACAAACCAATTTTTTAAAAGTTTATGTTTTGGAAAGAATTGTGCTTAATTCAAACATTCTATACAACAGACATAGTGTTGGCAACATTTAAGGGTAATACATTTTAATTTGTTGTATCGTGTGGTGATTTCAATTGGAGAAGTTCCCCAACAGTAGCTGGAGGAAGGATGCCATCATCAATTGGCTGCAGGAGCACAACATTCCGTTTGCTATATGCTTTTCTTTGCAAAATCTTTTTGTGTAGTGTTAAATTCCAGGGTAATGTTGTTGAGAATTGCTTTATAGCATTATATGTAAAGTAGGAGTCTACATAAGTGAGCAGCTATTGAAGCATGTCATTTTTTTTATAGTTGCTGCTGTGTTGAGTTGTTTATGTACTTTTTTGTTTTGATCTATGGTAATTCTGTAGCAAAAGGAATCACTACAATCCATAAGTTATTACCGGTACTTCTAACTAACTAATAAATAACCAGTATTTATAAGTACTGCGGCTTATGCCTTTAGGATGTTTTAACTTAATGCAAACTGGAGATGTTAGGATACACCATTGTCAGCTTCTTTAATTAGTGTAAATAACAGTTCTCTCTAATATTTTGTTTACTGGAGCCACATTTTTTTTAGTTATATTTAATTTGTTACAGTAGAACCTTCTTATAAGGTTCCCGTTTAAAGGGTTTTCCCGCCTATAATGCAGAATTTTTCTAGCCCGGGAATGTTTCTCCATAAGAGCAATAACAAACATTCCTGGAAATAATGTTTTCATTTTCCTGTGAATAAGGAAAAATGTGAAGGAAGTGCACTGGGAAAGGAAAACCTCAATGGAAAAGATTCTCAACTTACACTGCTTTTCAAACAAAGTTTGTAGTTTTTATCCCAAGCTCCACCCTGCTGAGATAATCAACCAGTTTGACATTGAAGAGGGTCAGTGGGCCAGCAAAGGGGAGGAGTGAATGTTTTTACAGCCACCCAGGCAGGTAGGCATGGCTGGGACTGCTGCTGTGGAATGTGCTGCCTGGTGGTGGGCGCCCCGCCCCTCCTGCTCATCAATCTGATACTGGCTGTGGCCCATGGTGATGTGTTTCACATAGATGTCACGGTCCGCTTTCCTTGTCTCTTCTTTTTCTCCCCCCCCCCCCTTTCTTTTGTTAGGGTAACAAGATGTCATACCTGACACACACCAGAGGAAGGCTGTTTAATAGGAGGGTGACAGACCATAACACAAATACAGTGTGGATTTTCTGTCTCAAAAAATGAATGTTTCTGTGCCTGTCTTTTGGAAGAACTTCACACTTTCCTTGTAAGCAGTGGAAGTGGCTCAACTCTCTTGCTCTGAGGCTCTAATACCTCCACCATCTAGCAGAGTTTACTATNGACAGACCATAACATAACACAAATACAGTGTAGATTTTCTGCCTCGAAAAATTAATGTTTCTGTGCCTTTCTAATTTTGACATGTGTAACGATGTCATAAATTATCACGTGCCAGGGGGATGGGGGGAGTTGGGCTGCCGTATGTACCACACCACAGCTGATATAGTCTTTTTGGTAGAACTTCACACTTACCTTGTAAGCAGTGAAAGTGACTCAACTCTCTTGCTCTGAGGCCCTAATGTCACCACCATCTAGCAAGTTTACTATCTAGCCTGACATTGACAAGGGTCCTTGGAGAAGGAAAGGGAAGAGACCAAATGTTGATAGGCATCCATTTACATCACTGTGCGGTGGTGGTGCCAAATGGGACTGGATATATGGAGTATGATAGTTTTTATAAAGTTTGTAGGTATCTAAATGTATAATGATTACTTTCTTACAGATTTTGATATTTCAGTTTTTCAGCAGTAAGATTAGGATATGTTTTATTTCATTGCTCAGCGTCTAGTAGGCATACATTATTTTGGCAGTAATGGTACAAAAAGTTGAATATACTTGAAAACTGTAGCCTACTATATATATTTTTTAATACTTCAGCTTCGATTGTTCTTCGGAATTCCTTTGCATGATGCAAGCTTCGCTTCGACTTCGCTTTGACTTCGCTTCACATTTAAAAAACGACCTTCGCAGATGCCCAGTTAATATTTATGTAGTGAAAATTAATTCATCCTTGAAACAGTTTTAGTGAAAAATAAAAATGAGTGCCTCTAAGAAAAGACAAACATTTTCATTATCTGAAAAGTTAACCTTAATCAAGCACGTGGACAGTAATCCCAGTAGAACACTCACAGCAATTCCTCGGAATTTGGAAATCCCAGTGACTACTCTAAACCGAATCATTGATGCAAACAGCAGACAAACTTCCATGAAAGATTTTATGTTACGTATTTTGCTTGTAGACAATTTCGTGTGCTTTGGTATCAGGAGACAAAATGCTATGAACAATTGTGCTTGTTTTGCATGTATAGTAATCTTTTGCTCGTATACTAATTTTATAATTTCCCAACCAGGAGATAAAATTTCTTAAAAGATAATTTATTTAAAAGAAATATTTGTTTTGTTCATTATGTAAAGTTGTGTGTTTATTACGGTGCATAATTTTATATCTTTTGGTGTCCAGATTCTTGAATTTTTGGGTTTCCCTCTTATAGTGTTTTCCTGCTTATAGTGTCACTTTCTTGTGGACCCCTGAAGAACCTTATAAGAGGGTTCCATTGTCATTTCTTTACTAAATGTGTGGCAAACCTATTTTGTTCCTCCTCTAAGCATTTGCTTAGCAACATGTTTCAATTTAATTGTTTGCATATTAGACATTACTGAAACCAATGTCTTTTCGTATTAGTTTTAAGTTAGATTTTTGTTTGGAAAAATATTTTAAGACAGCAACAGAGGTTAACAGCATTAAATACAAGCCCGGAGCCCAACTAAAACATAAACACAGCGGCCTACCGCCGGCTCAATTATTTGAACAAAGTCTGTCGGGTTGCATTTTTGTTGCAAACCCACAATAAGAGTTATGGGAACTTTGGTTCCTGACCTCGTGACAGCACGGCCATCCGGGGGCTTATGAGAGATCGGCGGTGCTATGTTTATGTTGTTGGATGGACTCCTTGAATGTTGACACATTTCAATGCAATGTGGCACAATGCAAAGTATTGTGCCACATCTATAATATGTAATCAAAGTGAAAGTTTTTCTCCCCCACCCAACCCCCTGTCAAAATCAAACCTGCGCGTGCACACACGCACACACACACATGCACACATGCACACACACACACAAAACCTCAAATTTTTTATACTCACATTTTGGCTTTATAGAATGAAATGTTTTTGGCTTGCATCACATATTCTTTTGTGTGAAATTCTCAAGATTAAAAACTTTACGCTTGTGGAATATCCATTAATAATATATACATGACTTTTATAATGGGTACGTGCATGTACGAACACATGTACACACACAGTGGAATGTAAACATTTCATGTAAACATTGCCATGTGAGTGCCACATGGCAGTCAAATGGCAATGTTTATTTACCTTTGGCGGAAGGATACGAAATAGGCTTGAAAGTAATCTTTAGCAGGGCTTCAAGAAAGTCTCTTCCAGTCGTGAACTGACTATATATATATATATATATAAAATTTTCTGTGTATGTGAATCCCATCAAATACCTCATTAAATTTAATATGGACTTAATTAATACACTTTCACTCTCATTGCAATCAGTCTGTGGCAGAAAAAATTTAATATGACAGAAAAAATTAAAGATATCTACGTTATATACCTTGTAAACAATATGTCTATGCCAAATTATAGTCATCCAAAAATATTAACTGAAATTATTTAGCAAATGCATAAAACACTGTACTAGATACATTTTACTTTTGAATATTTTAATTTACTATAATAATTTGAAAATAGTTTCTGCAAATGCACATTTTGGATTTTGCAGTTCCCGCTGCATCAGAAAATTTAGTACTTCCTGAAGCAATGTTGGCTGTACATATAACATCACAGTCCCTCCTAATGTCAACAGCTGACATAACAAACAGCATGGCCTCAACATGACAGAACAGCTGCAGGGAGGGGGGGATACATTAGCAAAACACTGGCATTACTTTCTCAGAACTGTCGAGAAACAGCCATCGTAAATGAAACGGAGTACATATAGCTGTAAATAACATGTGATAGCCATTGTTTTTAAGATAGGAAGTTTGCAGTACTTTCAACGGTTTATAAATAAAATTAGAAAAATTTAGTTATTAATTAGGAATGGGTTGAAAAACAAAAAATATTGGTTCCTGTTCCGATACTGATTCTATAATTTAAATATTGGTTCCAGTATTTGGTTCTATTTTGAATACTTGCCTTCTGCTTGCAACTTCATTAAACCAATGCAGGTAAAATTCATTAAAAGTTTTATTTAATCTATGGAAGAACTGAACAATAACAAAATGTGAAGATAAGATTTAATGTAAACTTGTTGTATTAAATTTATTTAAGGTTAGTAAATATGTAACAAATTATCCTTTTTTTACATTAATATGTGGTGATTGTGATATGTTTGGAAAAGTATTGTCTGAGGGAGCGGCTTCCTTTTTTTTTTGCTTCTTTTATGCAGTGACTTGCTGGTTTTTATTTTGCAATGCTGGAATATGACACGCCTCAAAAAAAAAATTGCTTCTTCCTTTTTCCCTCTCCCCCCTGGAATTTTGTTTATCCTTTTACAGTGAAACAAAGAGGGCTTGGAGGAATGTATCCATCGGCTAGCAGTGTTGCTTACTGGAGAGGGTTGAGTGATAAAGTAAGAGGGAGACATGATATAACAGACTTTCCCCTTACACTTCCTTCTAAACATCACCGGAACAGTTTACGACTACCACTCCTTTTTTTTTTGTATAGCGCACACCCCAGAAAGTTTTTCCTTTATTTGGGAAAAAAGGGTGCGCTATACGCAAGTAAATACGGTAGTTATTTTTGTAACGACAGAGTTTTGCCATTGCTGTGTAGAAACGAGAACAGAGTAGTTGTTAACCTAAAACCGGTTCAGAGTCAAATCTCAAGAACCGCTATAAATTGGAACCGAAGAACCGAACCAACACATTCCTATTATTAATGCTTTTATTTAACTAAGACCTCCATTCCTTAGAGAACCTGTCTAAACCAACAGACTTTGAAAAATTTGTAGCAATATAGTTCCCCCCCCCCCCCCCTTCCTT
>NQII01000315.1:562417-621986 GCA_002778355.1 Clitarchus hookeri | reverse complement strand
CCCCCCCCCCCTCCTTCCCATTTCCAAAAAACAATTTGACGGTTAAACGAAGGGAATATTGCTAACAAAATTAAAAAGCCATCCTAAATACAATGATTGGCCTAAATTGTGAACATTTGTTCATTTAACTATTTCAATATACAGCAGCCATTTTAGAAAGTGAAAAAAATGTAAACAAAGTACTTGACAGTTGAAATATGTATAGAAATCACATGGCAGTGTTTTGTATACATGTAGCAGATGAATACATACGCTGTTTGTGAAAGTAATATTTCAGCAGTAAGTCACAGGCTATTTCAGTAACAATTTCTTTTCAGTCAGCAAATGCACCGACAATCTCAATAAATACCTAGTGAAAATAAGATTTTGTAATATTCTACTGAAAAGAAATATGAACACACTTCATGTCAAGTCACGTAAACTCCCAAACCATTTTCCTCAATTCTAATTGTAAATGTTATTAAACATAATTCTTACATCATTAAAAATAGTGTAAGACATTTGATCTTCCATGCAAGAAATAAATAAACCTTATTCTCTAAAAGTGTGCCTTTCTTATGAGTATGGCTAGAGACAAGAGTATATGGTATATAGCGATAAAAAAGAAATAACACAGAAATTCATGTTAATACAAAGCCAAACTCCAAGATGAAAGTTAATATACCAAATACCAAAATTTTCATTAAAAAAAAAAAATTTAATTAAATTTAGCTAAAATATGTTATTTTATTTGTGAAACCATGACCAACAATTTGTAGCAAAATATGTAGAAACCAAGTGATAAGATTAATTTAAGTTTTCAGATGATGGGAAGAACAAAAAATTAATTTTAGGTTTTTGTCATTTTGGCTGAGTGAATAACAGCAGTAAGTTCATATACTCTGTGGATAAGATAAAAATGATAATTTAATGAGAATAGCAAAATGTAATGCAAAAGTAAATATAAAAATTGTTCAATTTGCAAATTGGAATGTTTTTTTCTCTATAAAACCATATGGAAGACATTCCTGTAAAATTGCAACAAAAAATCCACACTGACTGGGAACCTAAACATGAGTTAGAAAAAAAGTTAAAACCATGAAAAGTGTTTTTTTCACCTATGGTAATGCTTTGTGTTATCTTAGTTAAAATAAAATGCTTTGTCTATGCTTTGCTATATGTTAACTTATATATTTTGCATAAGCATTACAAAATTTAAATTAGATTATGCATATAAGGATAAATTTTTGCTAACTGATCAATTTTTAATAACAAAATCTGTGTTAAAATAATAAAGTACAATTTTGACTCTAATAATGCACAATTTTAGTTATTAAGATTCAATTTATAAAAATTTCATAACAAAACCGATAAAACTAAAATCTGGTATTTTTAAAAACTAAATTCTTCTAATAATAACACAACAAAATTTTGTTCCATACTGTATGGCACGTATAATATGTAAGCATTACAGCTATACACTTACGGAGTGCCCTTAACCATCTGGTAGTGGGATGGTGATTTTACCGGTGTGCCCTTGAAGGGAACAATGTAAATAAATAATGGTTTCAAAGGTGGAGTGAGAAAGTGGCTTCCAGGTAAGTACATAGTTGCACAGCACAGGCGTTTTCAAACCGGTTTCTAAAGCTGCGTAGCTGAAGTGTAAGGCAGTAAGCAGTGCACAGCATGCGATGCACACCTTGCACTGTGTGTACTTAGTATGACTGTCCCGAGACATGCACAGCGTACGTGTGCGGCATCCATTGGTTTGTCGTAAAACGGTTGTGCTCAAAGGTGCCTTAGAATGAGCGGTGCATTACGTGTGGACGAGTAGTAAGCATCCTGTCCGATCACCTGCACCCATTCATGTCCATTATGCATAAACAAGAATAAATTCCCAGACATTACCCACTGCATTTCAAATCCTGTACATTTCCTGATCGCTGGACACGCTGGCTAGTAATGGGTCAGGGACAACACCCTCACATGGCAAAGTAGAATGGAGAGATTTGGGCAGCTCTTAACATCAAGATTGTGAGAACCAATGAGGGTGAAGTGAGGTGAATATGCAGGTGTCCATTGAATAGTTCGCACGCTGGCACTTGTTGATGCCCCAACATTGAAATCTGCGCCAATTTGAGAAAGGGTTGCACGGCTGTCACGTTTAATGATTCTCGTCAGTCGTCGTTTGTCCCATTCTTTCACAATCTTTTTCCGGTCGCAGCATTGTCGAGGATTTGATGTTTTACCGGATTCCCGATATTCACGGTACACTCGTGAAATGGTCGTAAGCAAAAATCCAAATTTTATCGATACCTCGGAGATGCTATGTACCATCTCTCGTGCGCCGACTATAACACCACATTCAAATTCACTTAAATCTTGATAACCTGCCATTGTAGCAGCAATAACTGATCTAGCAACTTTGGCAGACGCTTGCTGTCTTATATAGGCGCTGCCAACCGCATTGCGTTACTCATAATTGGTTCCATACCTCTGTTATTTGCATACGCACGCCTATACCAGGTTTTTGGCTCACCAGTTTATATGCTATTTCACTCTGTTTGTTCTGATTTAACTAAATCCAAATGTAGATTTTTAGCATAAATCACTTATGCAAACATGGCAAATTTGGCACTCTAAATTAATTTTTTGCAAAACGTAATTTGTATATTAGTACTTAACATTTAGCTAGTATTCAAGGCACATGAAATCTATATTTCAAGTGTGACGGACCCCCCACCCCCGAACCACTCAAAAAAATTATCTACGCCCCTGAAAAAATGTGTAACTGATCATGGAGTGAAAGGTAGATGAGGAGGTATTTATAACTGAACATATCATACCTACATATCAAACCCCATTAAAAACTTAATTGTATAGTATAATTGCAACAGAATTCTCTGCTTCAATTCGTCAGCATGTCAGTAATCTGATGAAGACGTAAAGAAAACTTGCACAGCAGGGGGCTCCTCACAGGCATTTGTACACCACCTCCCACCTGAGACCATGCCTCGGCACATCAGGGGGCTCCTCAAACATCCTGCTATTTTCCCTTCTTTCTTTCTGCATGACCCTGGGGCCATTATTAGTAACGCTGTGGTAAGTTCATTTGGTGTCCTTTCCAAGTTCTAAGGCAGATTTCATAAACAAGAAAAAATTCCCAGATATTTCCCACAGCATTTAAAATCCCGTACATTTCCTGAACGCTGGACACGCTGGCTAGTAATGGGTCAGGGACAACACCTTCACATGGCAAAGTAGAGTGGAGAGATTTGGGCAGCTCTTATAATCAAGATTGTGAGAGCCAATGAGGGTGAAGTGAAGTGAATAAGCAAGTGTGGAAGAAACGGGAGATCCCTGAGAAAACTCGCCGATCAGCGGCATCATCCAGCATAATTCCCATATGGAAAAATCCCGGAGCGGCCCAGCTGGGAATTGAACTCGGTTCGCCTAAGTGGGAAGCAAGTAGACTGATCACTACACTACAGCGACCCCTACTATGACTGGCCATCAGGTTATATGAGAGCTCTGCTCTCAGCAATGAGACCATCTGAGAGTATATCTACCTTGAAATAGAATTATGGCCGGTTTTTGAAGAGGAGTCCCTTTGGTGAAAGAGAGAGAGAGAGAGAGAGAATACAGAGTTCTTTTAAGTGGCTCAATTACCCTCTACACAATCCAATTTCCACCCTTCACTAGAGTATGTGCATACTATATTTTAATACCATGGAAAGTAATTGAAGATGCTTCAGCAAAATGTCTCATTAAATCCCAAGCAGCCACCAAACATGAATAAGGCCAAAAAAATATCTGAATAACACAAAACCAATTCTACACTGAGATAGAGCAACATTACTGCAAAACATTAAAGCCAATGATAAACGATGAAGTAGAAAAATCAGTCTTGTCAGCAATGCTATAGCAGGGCTTACTGTAACAATGTTCCAGCTATGAAACATCACCACCACTAACTACAGTGCCGTGGAGATGTGGCTGGCATAAACTTACCTAAACATTGGAGAGCCTCAAGGGTGAAACTTTGTTATTGAGGGAGTCAAATCATTTTGGCAGAACACAAACAACAGCAAAAGTAAGATAAGTTTCTTCAATAGTCATAACTTTGTACCGTCTAGAAAATATAATAATGTCAATAATCTGCAAACATTCAATCGTTACAATGTCATCAGCAAGTCACTGCAAAATTTGCATGATTTTCTAACCCAACCATTTGTAAATTTCACATTGACTGGATGAGATGCTGAGATATTAAGACTTACATTACAGTTAACGAAGCATGTATGACGTTTCCCTTGTATGAAACAATAATTCCAGATCATGCTGGTTTTAATATTGCATAGTTTGTGCTAAATTATCTAGCTCGTTCACGATTCAGTATAACGGCATGCCCAACCCTTGGCCCGCAGGCCACATATGATATTAAAAATAAAAGTAGTTTTTTCCAACTAAGATTGTGTATATTTTTCATTAAACATTTTTTTTTTAATAAATGGGTTAACGAAAATGAAGTACTTTATTATATAGTTAGACATAGATGAAATTGCATATTTCACATGCAGAAATCTATTTCATCTGCAATGTTGCTTACTGATGTGTTTACTTCCAAAGTGCCTTGTGAGATGTAGAGTCAAACCCGAGGTAACGAATATGTAGGTAATGAAAACATTGATCTAACTAAAGGTTTTCAGGAACCATCAAAAACTCCCAAAAAAATTTATGAAAATAATTAAATATCCTTGCTTAATTGGAATAAATTACAATGAAACCCTAATAAAATTACATTCACTGGCCCATGGCAATAATATGTAGGAATTTCTCAGTAGGAACCCTTAAACCTCAGTAGGTACCCTTAAACCATCCGCCAAAACACACAAAAAAATTTGTTACAATTAGTTTAAAACTATGGCTGCAGTGATTTGAATTAGCACGTGCACCTAATAAGTTAGACTTTGTGCGACACATGTCGCGAAGGGCTCCTCTGTTCTCAAGCTCTCCCACCCCGCCATTCGCTTCAACACATCTTCCCCAACTCATCTCTCCTTCACGGACATGCCACTCCCCTGTAGCACCCCTTCTTACCACCCCTCCCTCAGTCGACCAACCCCTGAGTGCCTAGCTACCCTCCAACCACGTATGGATAGAACAGCGGTAGCCAATAACAGCGCGGGTTACAAATCTTTCCTTTCCTCCCATGAGCACCTTTTATCTTTTGACCACCCCATGTTCGCTAGTGTTGACAACCTGCTTATGCTACTTTTTTATTGGAATACAATTTTATTTATGTTTTTGGATTTCAGTTTTGTGATTTTTATTGACTCCTTTAAATTTTTGGCTTCAACATTGAATACAACACATCCCGTCAACAATAACGGCGCCCCAGCACCAGCTGTTTCTGCAACCACCTCGCTTCACTTTGCACGTGTCACAGTTGCCCTTGAAAAGTAGATAAATCCTTCGCACCAACTGTGTGCATGCAAGTCGGCTTTACATTCAGAAGACTTCTGCTTATTAAAATAAATGTGTATTTCATTAATGAATCTACTAATTTTTGCACAAAAAATAATTGACAATGGATTTTGCACTCATCATAAAGTAAGAGGTGCACAATGTTTTAACTTTTTTCTAGTTATTGTGAGGGCATTTTGAACATTTTTCTTGTGGATGTGAGGTTGTTTAAGGTCTTGTAATAATATATTTTTATTGAAATACATAAAAATTTTGTTATTAAATCGTCAAAATTCTCTACAAAAATGCTTTCGGAAATGGATTTTTGCACTGTTTAAAAGTTAAGCGGCATACAATGTTTAATCTTTATTCTCATCAACTACAGATTGTTTATGGTCACGTAGGGTACCGTTTAATTTGTAGAACATCTGTATAGTCAAGTAGTGCCTATTTAATTTAAATAAAAGTGTTATTTTGCACCACAGACGACGAAACATGTCTTAATGTGAAAGAAAATGTTTTCATTACCACTTGTTGTTGGGGGGTGTTAAAATACAAAATTGTGATTTAACAAAACAACGAAATAGTGAAGATTTTCAGGAACCCTGATACTTTGTTAAATCAGGGTTCTACTGAACTTTATTGCCATGTGATAACAGTTGATAAAATTGTGATGTCAATGTGGACTTTGGAAATATAAATTATGACATATCCCTTTATAAAATCTGCTAAAACAATAAAATAAATAAAATTAAACCCTCTCAAGTAAAGAAGAGTTCTAATTCACATTTTACCATTTGAGAGTATTAATCACTACATACAATGTTTTATCAGACCTACCAAAATTTTGAGCAGTCTTTGTTCAAGCAAGTTAAAAATGATGCTGACAGTGTTGTAAAAAAATTTTGTAATTGTTAAAAAAACTTTGAAGAAATAAAAATTTTTTTCTGATGGGAAATTCATTCCAGTGCATTTTGGCAGCTGTGGAATGTGTGTGTCCCAAAAGTGTTGATGCCTTCAAAAAATTAGCCTATCTAGGGATAATGTCATGCAAAGAGTGTAAGAACCATCTGTGAATGTGGAAGAAACTTCGAAGAAGGTTGCTTTTTGGCACTGAATAAAAGTACAGATTTAACTTCTTCTGCACACAAAGTACTGGAAGAACATACTGCAGTGTATGCATCAAAAGGAACAACAAAATGAGTAAATTTTCTTGAGACAACACCAGGTAATCTCAGAAAACACCTGTTGAACATTGAAGACCTCGTACGAGTGGCAACAATTGGAGCTCTGAATATGGTTGGTAAGAAAACAGGATTTTGACTGTTTGAGACATGAACCAAAGTGTCCGGGTTTCATCAGCTACCAATGCATAATTCCTCAGGTGAACATCTGTGCAAAATCTCCAAGTTCAGTAATGTAATGAAAGCCGTCACTGATATTGTAAAATTTGTCCAGACTCAAGATTTAAATCACCAACAGTTACAAAATTTTCTACAAGCAGAATCTGATACGGATCAAAGCGATGTTGTCTACTTTCATAACACAAGATCATTGAGCCACTCTTCTCACAAGTGTTTTTGAACTGAAATATTTTATCCAAGAGTCCCTGAAAACCAAGAGCAAACCAGTAATAGAGTTCAACAATCTGGAGTGGATGGTGGATTTTGCCCACCTTACGAACATCTGATCTCATTTGAATGAACTGAACTAGAAGCTTCAGTCAAGAAAACAACTGTGCACATTCTGTTTAAACACATCAAAGCTATTTGAATGAAACTTGAACTGTTTGAGTGCCAACTGCAAGATTGCAATTGGCACTTTTAAAACCATGGCGAAAGTACAGGCCACAACATATTCTCCCTGTTGCAATTAAATAACTGCAGGGTGAATTCAGACAGGCTCCAGGATTTTTATACCGAGAAGAACATCATCCAGGGAGTGATCAACTCATTCTCTGTGGACATGGCTGGTGTTCCGTGGGATTTTCAGATGGAACTTCTAGAGCTCCAGAGTGACATTCTGAACTAACCATCTTAGAATTTTATCAGATGTGGCGAAGGATAATTTTCCGAACTTGAGAAAGAAAGCTACAAGAATTTTCTCCCTTTTTGGAAGCACCTATTTATGTGAAACACTATTTTCCTGAATGAAAGATACTGTATTTACTCAATTCTAAGTAACAAATTTTTTCTGAAATTATTTTTGAATACAAGGATCAAGTAACATCAATTGTTTGGCCTGAAAAATGTTTTCAGTGCAATTGTCCTATTTTTTTGAATAATAATTTTATTTATTACGGCCGTGCCATTCATAGCATATACTATAATAAATTTAAATATCAGTTTTTCAATTTTAAAATAAGGTAGATAAGTTTTAAAAATTTCAGTGATGGTCTGGAATAAAATTGATGGTTCAAGTAAGGTGTACATACTATGTTAAAATGTTCATAAAATTTACTTGGCTTACAGATGGAAACACATGCAGGACGTAAAATATGATTTTTCACAGTAACTTCGTACCCCACACGCATCCATACTCTGTAATGTGAAGTACATCCCCCAGAAAACAGCTGACAATGCTGTGGTAGCAGATGAGGTGGATGCGTGTTTGTGGGAACAGGATCTAGGGCAATGCGCAGTATCTTTACCTCTGAGGAACAGCACTGTCATCTCTCACGGGAAACCGAGCAACTGCACATGAAATAGCAACACAGCCATCTAGCAGCAACTACCAGCTGGCAAAACAGCACAGACACAGATCATGTTATTGAAGAATTTCATTATATATACAACTTCTTGAAAATAGTTAACAGATTGTCTTTAAAGGAATGCTTAAAAAATGTGAATTACAGTTGCAATATTCTTTCAGAAATGCCATCAATGATAATGAAAAATAAATAGTGGTAATTTACACTGTGATTCTGTTTTCAATACAAAAACTACGGCTGTGAATGAATGACACTTCAAATGATTGTACATGCATCAGCTGTGCTGTTCTTGTTTACCAATGGTTTTAAAATGCAATTATTCATTTAAGTGACAGAAAAATGTGTGCATTATTTTGCTTCTTTATAACAAATGTGATTATTTTTACAGAATTATAATGGAAATACAGTAGCATGAAACCTATTTGAAATAAAACTTGGGCTGCTGGAGAGGAGCATGTGATGCAATAATTGGTTTCAAAAAGCACAGTATTCTATTTTGGCAGGATGAAATATATTTGTTTCAATTGAGAACCACTTCTAATGAAGGCAAAATTAAACTTCCCACTGAAATTAAATTTCCTACTGAAGTAGTGGTCCAACACTGTGAATTATGTTGCAATTGTTACTGTTATATGGATAATTGAGAAATAATAATAATAAAATATTAAAGGTATACACCGAAGAGCCAAAAAAACTGGTAAACCTGCCTAATATTGTGTAGCCCCCCCAGCACGAAGTGCCGCAAGACGACGTGGCAAGGACCCGACTAATGTCTGAAGGTATGCAGGAGGCAATTCACACCATGAATCCTGCAGGGCAGTCCACAAATCCAATCTGCGCCAATTTGAGAAAGGGTTGCACGGCTGTCACGTTTAATGATTCTCGTCAGTCGTCGTTTGGCCCATTCTTTTTCCGGCCGCAGCGATGTCGAAGATGTGATGTTTTACCAGATTCCCGATATTCACGGTACACTAGTGAAATGGTCGTACACAAACATCCGAATGTTATCGCTACCTCGGAGTAGCTATGTCCCATCTCTCGTGCGCCGACTATAACACCACGTTCAAACTCACTTAAATCTTGATAACCTGCCATTGTAGCAGCAGTAACCTATCTAGCTGCTGACCGCATTGCGTTAGTCTGATTGGTCCCATACCTCTGTTATTTGCATACGCACGCCTATAACAGTTTTTTTTTATTTTGGCTCTTCAGTGTATGTTTTTCCCATTTATTTGGTAAATATCTTTTTGTCAAATTATATATGGTGATTTAATTCACCTAAGCTCACATACACTTAAAAGCTGATCTAACCTAAAAAACACAAAAAACCCAAAGAAATTAGTTGTTTTTTGACAATCCATGCAAATGTAAAATGAATAAAANTATTTTGGCTCTTCAGTGTATGTTTTTCCCATTTATTTGGTAAATATCTTTTTGTCAAATTATATATGGTGATTTAATTCACCTAAGCTCACATACACTTAAAAGCTGACCTAACCTAAAAAACACAAAAAACCCAAAGAAATTAGTTGTTTTTTGACAATCCATGCAAATGTAAAATGAATAAAATGTAAAGTTTTAATAATAATTTTTTTTTATATAATCCACTTTGAAAAATTGTAACACAACCCAAATACACCATACAATCACTTTTTTTGCTGTCTAAATCGAACAAAATAGATTAATGAGTAAAAAGAATTTTTTTTTCTGTAGCCTACAGTTAGATAGAACAACACTAGGTGGCCTGCTAAGTTCCTTAGGTTTGGCACCCCTGCTGTAGAGCAAAGCATCAGTCTCAGCTTGTTTTTCCCACAAATCATTTGTTAGTAAAGTCATAACATTTCAAACTGGTAAAGGTAAAACTTAAGTGAGTTGTAAGCAGTTTACTGCTAAGGATAACAAATGAATCTGCTAAGCAAAATGTAGAAAAAAAATATATTGGCCAACAGTTTCTATACAAATAAAACCTAGAAAATATTCAAATATTTATAATTTTTTTTAGTTTGTAATGCATTGAAATTATACTTGAAAACTTAAATTTTAAAACATAACCAAAACAAAAAAAATTTTATATGTATCTTCTTACACTTACTGTGCCATTCTTTGGGGTGTTATAATAAAACGACACTGATATTTATGAATCTTCAGTCTACAGTGTACCTAAACTATTGTCATAATCATCATCATGAATAGGTTTCAACCACTGGCCAGGTCTGTCTGCAGCAGGCCTCTTCATCTTCTGTCTTCCCTTCACCCCGCCACTTCTCACTTTGGTCCAGTCATCTCTCTTCCTTACACATTCATCTACTCCCACAGCCATCCATTTGTAGGTCCTCCCCGTGGCCTCTTGTCATGCGCACACACTTCATGTATTCTCTGCCGTATTGAGTCTTCTTCCATTCCCTTCATCTGTCTGTACAATCTCAGTTTCATTGTTTATATTTTATTCTGTAATGTATATTGTTTCGGTATACCTCTAATCTTATTTCACATCCTGTGAATTTTCGTTACCCCTAATCTTCTTCTCAGAAATGTAATTTCACTTACGTGCACTTTATCAACATCCCTTCTTTAAATTGACCATGTTTCAGAGTCATATGTATATAGGTATGTAGTATGCCCTATATATTACCTGCTTACATCTCTCAGGAATGTCCTTGCTCCAAATAAAACTTTTCTAATATATTTTCTAAATATACCCGTACAGTGGGGAAAAAGAACTGGCATTGCTACTTTGCTTAACTACCTGATCTTACAACCTTCCTCCAAACACTTCTCCTCTGCTCATATCCACCCACATAAACCACAAAAAATATGCTGGTGCCAGCTGCCACTGTCTCTAGCAGTAACAATAAGTACAGCCAGAAGAGTATACTGCATATCTTTTTAATAATATGGTGGTTTAAAATTGGTACACTGAAGTTCTAAAGCCACTAAATCTTAAGTAGAGTAATATGGCTTAAGACACTAATGAACAGTGATGGCGTTCTGGTCAACAAAAATAAGTGCATAAATAGGCTATCTCCTATCACCCCACCCATTTATACATACAAATCTGATAAGTATGGTTTGTGGTAAACTTCTGTCATTTGAAATAGCTTTGTCTTAACATAAGAATCATTAAGTTGCAGCAAGCATTACAAATACAGATAAAGAGGGTTCTCTAAAGGAGTTAGATCTTTAAATGAAAATATCTATCTTGGAGTCTCACATTTGCAAGCTGAATGGAAGAAAATTTCATTAACAAGTAAAGCTTTATAATATACGTTATTTTAACAAGAAAACAATGCCAAAACTTCATTGTAAAACTGTAAATATTTTGAACTACATCAAAGGTTTTATTTTTACTATATTTTAATGTACTCTAAAAACATTTATTACTCCTCAGACAGTAAGGAAATGGTAAGGAGTAGAGGAAGCAAATTAACGTCCAAGTTATGAACACAAACAATACGGTGACTTGAAAAAGACAGGAGCAACTAATCAAAAAATGTACAGATTTGAAAACGTATGTATCTATCAAAGAGAAAGAATCTCATACAGAGAGGAAAATCAATATAAAACACACAATAAAAGTGAATCATGCAAGAGACACTAACTCACCTGCAGGGTTGAGACCACCAGTATTCCCCGCGGTTAGACCTCCAAGACCAAGAGCTGCCAAGCCAGCTAATGGAGAACTGCCCATCCCCATCTTCTGGAAGCATTAAAAGCACTTGTCTTCGAGGCCCGTACCAACATCACTGCTAACTTGCACTGACATCTCATGTACCATCTCCTCTCCTATACCTATCCACTTATTACAATCATGATCGTAAAAATGACAACATACATTGTTTACAAAAATATTAGGAACTGTTTGTATCACTTGACTACATTAAATCTATTTTCGAAGCATATAAAATATAAGATTTTCTGGAAATGTATCAAACCTAAAATTATAGCTCTTAATTTGCTCACTTTCGCAATCAGATTTTGGTAATACCAGTAAAATAATTAGCAAAAGTTACAGCACAATTATGACCCCAATAGCCTATTTATTCCACTGCCGTACTTACTACGGTAAATTAATTTTATTAACCATTATCACCACGTTACTTTGACCCAGTGAAGAGGACATACTATTCTATAGGTTGTTTTGTTCATAGTGAAGTTGACCGTAAAAACTTGAGAAATCATTTTCCTATGAAAAACTTGCATTACGCATTACAAGGGATTTGATTGGAAATGCATTCCAGAAATACATTTTAACACTATCCGAATTATATAAACAATTGCGCGGAAACAACGGAACTGCCATGTTGACAAATTTTACATGGGAGCCAACTGCAAAGATTAATACGTGAATAGAACACATCAAGTGAACGGTAAACATAAATCTTCCAAATTATAAGGGTTGTTGATTTAAAAAAGCTTTCTGCAACTCAAAATTTATTTGCAATTACATTTCTGTATAAATTACTTAAAAATAAAAAAACAACAACTAAACTGTTTTTGGATACCTACTTCCTCAAGGCAGTGATACCAAAAACTTGTGTCAAAGAACAAAATTAATGTGCATAATTTTAGAATGGTGTTGGAATGAGAACAATTTAGTGTTGCACTATGTTCAGCGTTAGCGACATGTTTTCTCAGTAACTGTTATTTTGCATGATGTTCTATCAATGAACTTTCAGAGTTAAAGCTAGACATTTTATGTCAGACACACGCCGGCATGTAAACTGTTTATTGGCTGAACAGCACATACAGAGACCACTCGCAAAGACGTGAAGTGAATGATTATTGTTTTATGTGACGAAAATTTGCAGCTTATGGAACTTGGGAAAGGCAACGAGTATTATGCGGAATTATTTTTACATTAAAGTTTGTGACAAATCTTTTGCCATTTGTAATTTGTGCAAAGGCAAAATAAAACGAGGCGGTAAAATAAACAAAGGTTTAGTACGACTAATCTTAAAAATTACATTTGGGAAAAAATGCATTTTGAATGTCAATAATTGTGTAATTTAGAGCACAAACCCTTTTACAAGTTTGCAAAGTGTATGTGACGATGATACGCTAAATGTAACCGAACACTCAAGACATAGGAGCCCCAAACAGCAGTGTTGGTAACACTGCAGAGTCTTTCCTAGCTTCAACTTCAATATGTTTTTACACTACTCCAGTCTTTTCAAAATGCAAAATAAATGCCCTTATTGTTTAATAAATGAGAAGTAATAACAATATTTTTTTAAAGCCCAAAATTGTACAGAATAAGGATATGAAAAATGAATTAACTGTGCAATGCAATTTCTATTTTAACCTACTTTAAGAATTGTGTTTAACACACTACTTCATACATTCAAAAAATTAATTGGAACTGACAAAACTGTAAACCGGCAGTTCAAATCGGAATTGGGTTTTTAAGTGAATTGGCACATCGCTTATATATATGTAAAAGTGCACGCATGTGCATGCACACACGCACACACAAAAATAACTAATTTTCATTGTACTACATTTCATGAGATCTTATACGTAATGCCGCTGACATGTGTTAACCAAATGCTAAAGAAAACGTGCACGCTCTCCTAATGCATAATATTTTTGTGTGGCAATACAATTTATTTCTCCTTCACTGAAAAATGAAAAAATTATATTTAATGGTAAGTGGTGATGTCTTATATTCAATTTCTTGTTTACATGTTGTAATGTTTGTACTGGTATTGTGTTGTTCACTACTATCCTTTTTTTTACAAGGAAATATTGTTCTGAGCCGGTTGGAGTTTATCACATTTCCCAACACGTTTATAAATTAAAATAGCTTTACTTTTAATAAATGCATATTTTATTTTTCTGTGATAATATGTTTTAAAATGTAGGGGTGTGCGAAGCTTCGCATTTTCGAAGTCAAATCGAACACTTCTGTACCTTCGACTTCATCATCGAATTAAAAAGTCTTTGAGTGAAAAGTCAAACATTTTCACCAGTGTTTTCCCTCCCCCGGGTCTTTATGAACTTTGAAAGTATTCCGGTATAAGGAAGCAAGTCTGAAAACGAAGGTGGCCGGCCGGGCCTCACCACGTCACAGTTGTTTTTTTTAGTTAAATTGTTTTCCCACAGGTTATTAAGAGATATTATATCATGTTTATTATATTTTATTAAAGATTTATTATTTAAAGTACTTTGCATATGTAAATTTAATATATCAGTTTTGTATATTATTTTAAGACGTGTACAAATGAAGTTTCCCCCATATAGTTTGAACATCGAAAGTGTTCCCTTCATATTCATTATAAAAAATGTTCTATTATATTTACTATTTAATTTGTTACATTTTCATGTTAAAAATGTATTCTGGGACATGCATTTATTTAGAATCTTCCTGTTCATAAACAAATATTTTAAACAAACCCAAGTTTAAATTATCAATTAGTCTACATTTTGATTTTTGAAAATAACTCTGTTTTGAGCTAAATGTTTATTATTTTCAAAGGTGAATAATACCCTCAATAATCACTTTAGGCCACCATTTTCACAGATGTTTTACCCGATTTTTCACATTAAGTCTTCTATCATTTCCACCCCAAAACATGATGTATATCACTACAAAAATAGCAGATAACACGTCAAACTTACAATATCTGGTTGACACATTCTGCATCCCTATATTTTATTCGTCAGAACACACGCTCTGGCAAAGCTCGCAGGCGGACGACCACAATAAGGATTAAGGGTTTTGCGGACGTGATGAGGAGAAGGGCGCCAGGACGGCCCGGCGGAACGACCACGTGCGGAGGAAGGCGGATGCAGCTGCATCCCGCAGCTGCCAAGGGATGCTTAGCCCACACCAGCGGCTGAGTCTGTTCCGGGCTATTTCCGCCATAAACATTGAGAGCTTTTAGCGGGCGTGCTGGGGAGAATAACGACACAATATCCGGAGGCATAAGTGCGCCGAACCAAAGAGGCCACCCAAGAGTTCCCGCATGTGCAGAACGGAACAATAAACTTCCAGGCCAGAATCAAGGGGCGACACCAGGCCGACTGCGGACCACAGGAGCAGCGGCCACGTGTTTTACGATTCAGGGGGGACGCGGCAAGCACCCCGGCCACGTGCAGGGACGGTGCAAGTTGAATATGGCGATNTATCCGGAGGCATAAGTGCGCCGAACCAAAGAGGCCACCCAAGAGTTCCCGCACGTGCAGAACGGAACAATAAACTTCCAGGCCAGAATCAAGGGGCGACACCAGGCCGACTGCGGACCACAGGAGCAGCGGCCACGTGTTTTACGATTCAGGGGGGACGCGACAAGCACCCCGGCCACGTGCAGGGACGGTGCAAGTTGAATATGGCGATGGAGCCTACAAAACCACGAGAAGGAGGGAGGGACGAGATCAGTCAGTCGAGGATCGAGCAGTCAGGCAGTCAGTTGGAGGACCTAGAGCGAGACGTCCGGTTCGGAACCGGACGACATCAGGCAGTCAGACGCGAGCAGTCAGTTGAGAGACGTCAACGAGTCAGTCAGTCGGAGTCAGTCGAGGATCGAGAATGCATCACGACGTCGACCTCAGTCGGAGGCCGTCAAGCGGGACGTGCGGCGGGAAGAATCCCAGAAAAGTCAGTCAGACTTCGTCAAACAAGAAGGGTGGACCGGGAGCCGAGAGAAAACGAGTTCGCCAAATGCATCAAGACGTGGACCTCAGTCGGAGGCCGTCAAACGGGACGTACGGCGGGAAGAGTCCGAGAAAACGGCAGCCGGCCGTCGCCAAACGAAGAGTGCTGAGTGGACCCGGGAGGAGGAGTTCCGAGAGCAGGCGTCAGGACGCCCCACCAAGCGCCGGAGCAGTTCCAAGTCGCCAGCCGAGGGAAGACAGCGCCGCAGTGTCAGATAAGTAGTTCTACACCAGATGTGAAGAATCCTGCCCCCCCCTCCCCCACGACGCCAATCGCGGCGTCAAACCATACGTAGCCTACATAGAAAAAGGGGAGGGGAGTTGTCTCGTGAGTTCATGTACCAGTTAACCTGTTCAAGCAACAATAAAACTCGATTATGTGAACTCGCAATAAAGTGTAACTTATTAGTAAATTGGACCTAGAGACAACAGTGTCGACGTATTCCTACGCCCTATCACTGAGGGCTAGCATCAAGTGCTGGCGCCTCACACCGCAGAGCAGATTCAATACCTACTTCCAAACTTCAGCATTGGCAGGTATCATGGTAAATAAACTAGTCAGTACTATCAGCCAAAATCATGAGATAATATACCACATAAATTTGCAGTAAAATAATTTGCCTCTACAAAATTTTATATCAATGTCAACATCTTTATCAAAGAAAGAATTCACTAAATTGGAGAAAAAATTAATTTTTATGGAATAACTATATCAAAGAGAACGATTGCGGCAGATACTAAACAGAGAAAAGTTTTTGATTCATAGTTATGTATTCTTGTAACAAAAATTAGAAAAAAATCACTGTATGTAACTGCATACATTTTAATGTAAGCATTAACCACATTTAAGCGACTATATCTATTGTCAATGAAGTGGTTCATTTTATAATTACTTGTTGCTGTATTTGGACATTGTTTCTATAGCCACGGGAAATCTAACATTTCACGTAATATGCCAACCTGGCCAGTGTGTCTACATGTAATTAAAATTGGTTATAATTATTTAAAACTTGAAAAAACTTAGGCAGAGTGCATTTAATTATATTTGCGATATTATTTTGCAATTTTGGAGCATCAATGGTTGTGAGTTATTATTTACGTGACTGCCGAGAACAGTTTATGAGTTGATACCTCAGTATGTATTTCATTATTTTTTAACAAATAACACTATGAAATTGTTTACATTCTATGTGGAACATTTCTCCTCTTATTTTAAAAGGTTTACATAATTCCTTGATGTTTTGTTGAACCTTTCAATGTGTCCAGGAAAACAAACAGTGAGCATCTCAAGCAGTCACTAATAACCTCAATTTTGGTAATTAAAATTGTATTCTTCATTAAATGTGTGAATTCAATTTCATGAAATACATTGTCATCAGTTTGGTATTGTTTTAACAGTATTCAGATGAAAATTACATTCATGTTGCCGTAGTGATTCCAATATTATAAGTTAATCGTGATTTTCAAGTACGAAATGTTAGTCCAAACTTTTAGGTCGTTGGATCCTGTAAAAACCAAATTCATATAAATGAATTATCCTGAAACTTGCATTTGTAATAAATATTGCTACGGAAGTGTGCTGTATAAAGTTAGATCAATTTGGTTCAGCCATTGAGGTTTCATAACAACTATTTTCCACATATATTATCATCATCATCATAGCAAAAACCGGACAAATCTTGCACATAGGGTGTAAATGAATAAAATTATTATTTGGGTGTTATTAATGCTTTAAGAATGTTATCAGTAGGAATTTTGATACGTCAGCAAATTAATATTGTCACAATTGTGATGAAAGCAGCGGGAAAATAGTATTTTGTAATAATCTACTTAACAAGTCTTTTAAAAATGCGTAGGCATGTTCTCCTTAGTTCTAACATAAATGTTATTTTTAATAATTTTCATACCATTTCACGACAATTTAACACACACAGTTTAGAGATGGACTAAATACTCAGTGTTATCTCAAGAGGGTTTCATTCCTATGATGGGCCAGAATTCAAACCTTGCAAAATAGTAAAAACCACATCAGTGTTCTCAAAGAAATATTATTTAGTGAAATTAACATGCACGTATTTGCAGTGAACACTATAATAGATATTCACACGTTGCATTGTTATGTAAATAAATACAACGGACTTCTGAACAACTGATTAACGATACTGTGTGTGGCAATGTTTACATTGAAATACTTATGGCGGAAGGATACACAACGGACAGTAAGTATAAAATAAGCAGGGCTTTAAACATGCTCTATTTACCGTGAACAGCCTTCACCAGCTTTCATTTGATCTAATTACATTAAAAATTGGTTAGAGGAAGTGTACAAATATCTCAAACCCTTACATTGTATAAGATAATTGTCTTGGTAGAAAAGAAGTGCAATACTGAACAGGAAGACTAGTTCTGCACATCCAACGTGATCTCTCTACCCCATATAGGCTCTAGGACCATGTCGCCCAAAATATAAACAAAACAAGCCAACTTGGTCATGGATGGTACAAAACATAGTAGTTCATGGAACATGAAACTTTTAGTGTGTGCGCGGCATCACTAGAGCCACAACCATTTTATATTGTTTATGTATAATTGATTCTCACCCATAAAAAACTTTTTTTAATCAAGTGTAATACACTGTGTGTTATTCTATCTTAGGTAGCGAAAAAAAAAATATACCTACATGCACAGGCTCTCTTAACTCTAATAGGAAAAACGAATCCTAACAGAAGATACCTGAAGGTTCTGCAGCTTTATAACTTGAGCATTAAAAAAAATTATTGCATATTTAAACGAAGTATTAACTGTGTTCACAAGGCATAAGTATACAATTAAAAATCATGTAGTTTTTCTTTTTAGATATTGTATTAACACATTTTTGATTTGCATATTTTAATTTAGATGGTGGTAGCACAGTATTATTTGTATAAGCGCCCTTCACATCTATTTATTTGTGTTGCATGTAATTTCAAGAACATATGCATAACACTGGTTGTAAAGTAGTATCTCACCTTCAAGGTTACAGTTTATATTCGCTCAAATGCATTTGTAATAAGAAATAATTGTAAATAAATTACACATAAATAATATTGCCTCAGCAAAACAGGCCAATCACAATATAAACAAATATAACAGATGACGAGGTCTCTGCATTGCCGCCAACACAAAAAGGTGAGAATATGTAGTTTTTCTGTGTTCTAATGTTGGCAGTACCATAGAACCTACTTTGACTTGCTTCTGCTATAAAATTAACAGGATAAAAATCTCTGGTTATACCATTGAGTTACAACACTCTACTTGTATGCTCGCTGTATCTGCATACCACACAATAAAAGCAGGCATGTTCCTTTTGTAAAAAATACCATGGTGGCTAAAGAGGAAGTTAATGAGTGAGAGATAGCAAGAGGGATATAGACAACGAAAGAAGACTAAGCAATAAAAGGTAGACAGAGACAACCAAACCAGGCCACCCACTCCCACTGTTTATTTTTAGATCTTCCCCCTCTAGCAGAATGCAATGCCGAAGGACAACAGACAGCAAGTGAAGATTACTTGACAGTAACACAATAAATAAGATTTATTCTGTGGTAACAAAGCACTGGCTAAAAGGCATCTAGTTGAACTTGGTATGCAATTCAGTGCTGTGTTGGTACTACAAAATGCAAATATTTTTTAACATTAGATGAAAATTTATTTTTTTCCAACCTATATAGGCATATTGTTTACCTATAGAACCATTAAGTTAAGAAAATAGTTGGCCTGCATCAAAATTGCCATTTTTTTTGCAAAGAACTCTAATTTGAAATTTATCTGCCATGGAGATGCTCAGCATTCCCATTTTATGCAAAGCATAGAACCACTAAAAAATTAACTCATCCATCAATGAATCACGTGAAATAAACATCTCTCTATTTCCTTATCCATACTCCCGGACGTTTTACTCAGTCCTGCTCTAATTTCAACCCCCTTAACCACCGCTCATGCCACGATAGCTTACCGACGTGTCACTTCCTTTGTTATCTCAGCCTCACATGACAAGGCTTGAAAGAGAAACTTTTTAATTACTCCACCAACTTAATTTTATTTGTCCAATTTTTAGCCAGTATAGTTTCCAAACCATATTAAGTAGGCTATTGTAATTTTTGCAAATACGATTTGAATAATTACACTGTGGGATAACCTAAAAATATATGTTGCAGTTTTAACTGTTTTATGTTGGTATTAATGAAGTAAGTAATTTAAAATAAACAGGTTACTTCATTTTTAGAATGTTGATTAACACATGCGATAAAGAGATGAATTTTTTTGCTTCTTCATGTAAAATCTAAAGAAATGCATTTTATTTGGTTACAATTAACTTTTCCCAAAATAACAAAAGGTTTGTAAAATCTGAAGTTAAAATAACACCAAAGATAGTGATAAAAAATAGAATAAAATAATTTTTAAAGCATTGAAGTTAAACTGATATACAGACGCAACATTCTGCATCGTCAATGAACCACTACATCCTTCAAGCTTTCAACCTGTTTGTTTAACCCTCATATTGACAAGTTAAAAATGATCTTTGATTTGTCAACACCAGTTGAAACAAATCATAACTTCCTACACACCAGGCTGCTGCAGAGTAAAGCTTTACTTCATTAACTGAACATACACAACAATCCATGTCTGTATATATAAACTGTTTATAAATAGCTACAACTGTAACCTTAAATAGCCAAGACCAACTGCTTAAAAGAACCTAAACCACTTTTAGGACCAAATTATAAATAATTATTAGTTGTAGCTTAAAAATATAATCTACTTTTCGTAAGAGTAAGTTCACAAAGAGCTGTTCTTTACAGGTTCCATTAACATGCAAACGTCCTTTGCCAATTTTTTTATGGCTTTTTAATGTTAATTACCCCATTGGCAATGTGTTTATGAAACTGCTGTGCCACACACATTTTACAGAGTATCTGCACTTGGGATTTTCCTGATCCCACAAATACTCCACTTGTAGTATAGCTGTAGCATTTTAGCATAAAAATATAAACGTATTAAGGTAATTAAAATTTGTTTTTAAGAAATTTTATGGATAGGCACCAACTGGGAGACTATTTGTGCAGACTGGTGCCACTTGTTTATTTAGCTCTGTAAGAAAGTGAACAACGGGATGTGTAAAGGGAATGTATACCTAAAGCAAACACTACCATATCTGAGGCTTAGAAGTGCGAGGTTCCACGTAGGCCACAGCCGCGGACAAGGACCTCCAAAGGTGCAAGATAACACGTCCGCCAGGGTATGGGCTATTCACCGTAAAGTGCGCACTTTTTGAAGCCCTCTCATTTGGGATAATGGTCAATAAATATATTTTATTGTAGTCTTGCATCAGGTGAAATGTATACACTGTGTTTATTACTTACATGGCAATGTTTATTTTTAAAAATGGTGTAGGGATAAAAAATGGCTGATTATAAAAAAAAAAGTAATCAGGGCCTCAAAAGTGCTCACTTTACCGTGAACAGTCTATAACTCCCAAAAGCCAGAGGGCAATCCCCCTCTAGGAGTGTGAGAAGACTAAGGGTCAGTTAGGGCAGTGGCAGGGAGGAGAGTTTTTAAGGCTATCACGAGAGATGTGAAGACCACATCAGGCAGGCAGGCAGGCAGGCAGGCAGGTAGGCAGGCAGGCAGTAGTCTAATACTCCAACTCACAAGTAGCAGGAGTACTTGGAGGGCACCTCGTCTTCGGCCCTACCGAGTCACAAGTCAAGACTGTTGGAACTATGACTTAGTCTAATAAGAAAAAAAAATAGTATTAAAGACTGGATTAAGTGATGATAGAGAAACTGTGAATGAACATCAACAAAATTGTTAGTAAAATTCAATGCTATTATTGGAGAGAAGAGCGAAGGTGGCAAATTATAAATTTATTCAGCAGTATTAAGTATAAACTTTTTATCGTTCCACCTTTTCTACAATCTTTGACAACGCAATTAATTTGCATGTAGCTGTATACACAGATATAACACAAGTTATGTACTCGACGATGCTGAACTCTGCTTAAACAAATACATGATTATTCCAGTACTCTTCAAAATTTATGCATTATGTTATAAATACATACTCAACCACTTGTCCCACACTTCAATGACCAAAATGTCTGCCAAGCTGCAACTCATTGTAGATGCACAGCGAACGAGTGATGTGGAAATGGAACACATAGCAAATAGTAGAGGGCGTATTTTAGACAGGGGACAGTAACAAAAAAAATTAATTGGTTAAATATTTTTTTTTTGGACAAAGCTATAATTATAACATAGAAAAAAGGTTCATTTCTGTTTGGATAATAGTAATTCTGAATTAAAACAGTTTTTTCTGGAAACATTTTAAAATTCTCTGTTTTTCCCTTAAAGACTGGTACTGGCATTAAATTCACCGATTTTTCTCATATTTCCGAAATTCCTAGCTAAGTGGCCTGCAAAATAGCTGTGCACTAAAACAGAAGTTTTCCTAACTGAATATGCAAAAATATTCAAAATAGGGGGCGCAAATCTTACATAGGAGCGGGTGGTACATTAGTAAATAGAGTAATCACTTTTCAAGTAACAAATACAATTATAATACTGTATGTTATTTTGTAGAATTTTTAAACAGGAGAAAAAAATTTCTAGACCAGTTAATTACTTCAAGCATTCAATTATTTTTCACATTTTAGTACATAGACTATGTTGTTTTGTTCCTGTAGCACACACCAACTGTTATAAAAGAAGGGAAAATAATGAAAGTGGAAGAAGGAAATGGAAAGATTGGTGAAGTTTTATGCATGAAAATTAACAAATTGCAGGAAAGTATCATAGTAATATCAGAAACTGAGTGTCACTAGATAAGCATAAACCTGCTTGTATTAAAAATATAAATTTCCACACTGAAGGTATACTATCAACCACAAATCATAACTATGTAAAAAGTGAAAAAGATATGAGCACCAGAACTCACAGGTTGATATTTGCAAATACACATATCTAAGTAGTTCCAACTTTTTTTTTTTCACTTGGCTGCACAATTACATTTTGCTGGCTCAAACACCTCTTCGAGCAGCAAGTGATGGTACAAAGTATCATCATTTGTTACTTGAATAACCTAGTAAAGCCAGAAGATAATCATAATCATGCATCCACATGAAAAAAACATGTCATCAGTCCATTTGTATGTGTGTATCCATTAGTACTAACAAATACGTACTTGTGTTTGCACCTATTTTCATTTAAAATGTCAGTAGTAGCTTGGTATTTTAATTTCCTGCCATTTATAAACTACAGCAATACGGTTAAAATAATTTCAACAGCAGCAACCAACATAAAAATGTATTAACCAAGCTGTAATAACACTGTAAATATGCATGTCAGTGCAAGCCAACAGTAGTACATTTTACACAATAACACCATTACGGAATTGGATAGCAACTGGCTATAAACAGGGATGCGATGCATGATAACACTGTTCAGGATTTCTTATTCCCCTATCTACAATCCACCAAACTAATACTTATCCAAAACAACCACTACTCAACTCTCAAAGTAAACAATAATGTAAATGTCCACACTTAAGGTAACAAATGCAACAATACTACAAAAATAGTAAAAGACAATATCTGGAGGGATATCTACATCAAATACACACATATTCAAGCAACAAAATTACGTAATACTTACCACACTTAACCAAACATTACCATTAGAACACTAATGGTGAAAACTAAATTATTACCATGTATTCTAAATATATAGGACATTTTGACTTTTTTCTAAACACCAAGATTTAAACAAGTTTCATGCAATATACTTTAGCTCAAAGGGTGCACACTTCTCTGTTACACATATCATTAAAGCCAGGCTTCACCATGCATGGGCGTATAGGGAATCAAATGCTAAATTCGGACAAAGACATCTCAGTCGTTCTTTGTGGTTGTATTTTCAACTAAAGATTTTTAGTTAGAGATTGAAAGTATCTAGATTTGTCAACCTTCTAAATTATAGTTTTTCAATTTTAAATGCACTTTTTATTATTTATAAAATGGTTAATATATATATATAATGATTATAAAATAGATGTATAAAATGTAATTTATATATATATACAATATATATACAATATATACTATATATATATAATATATACACTATATATAATGGTTGCATAAAATGTAACAGTTTTATAAATAATAAAAAAGTGTATTTAAAATTTTAAAACTAAAATTTGGAAGGTTTACAAATCTAGATGCGTTCAATCTTTAACAAAAAATTTTTAGTTGAAAATATTACCACAACAAACGACAGAGATCTTAGTATGAATTTAGCATTTAATTCCCTATACGCCCATGCATGGTGAAACCTAGCCTTAAATATTTTATACAAAGCACACACCTTGAAAACCTGCTAAAATAGTAATTACTTCAAAACATAACAGTAATTACTTCAAAAACGTAACTGTTACATTCTGTACTAGTTTATCAGAAATGTTTACTTTTGCACCATTCAAGGAATACTTACTTGCACATCTTGCAGAAAATGACAATGACAGCAATACATACCAATACCTATTTTTTTTCTTTATAATAAAAACTTTGAAAATTTACGTATTTTCTCCCATTTATAGCAATATGTGAAAATTTTTAAGCCAATTTTGATTGTTTAACTGAAATAGTAAAAGTTAACACTTCACACCTCACTCAAAAACTAAACTGGAAACTTATTACGTTGAAATAAATTCTTTATCGTACTGAAACTCTATTTTAAAATGCAAAGGAATGCAAAACAAATCCCTACAAAAATTTTTACCCATAATTTCTGTAAAATCATTACTTACAGTCCAATGGAATATGTACACTTTTTCCAATTCTTGAACAACATTTCACATAGATATTAAACACTTACTCAGAATATCATCAAAATGTGCCAATTCAACATAATATTTGCAATCTTAATCTTTGGTATTGTTCTGGAAAATTTGTGCCGGTGCAAAGTAGCCAAATAAAATAGCATCACTGTATGAGAGCAATGTTTATGTGCTGTAAACCCTTATCCACAAAAAAATATGCACTTAATGCTGGTTGGCCTGTGCAGGTTTAAGTAACAGAGGACAAAAGTTCAGTTTCGAGATTGCTTCAAAGCAAGATACTATAATGTCCTATCCCAGGGCTGTTAAAAATAACTTCTTTTCTTATTAACTGAAGTGATACAGATATTTGAATCTCATTAATGACACATACATCAAGACGCAGATTAAATATAAGCAAAAAATTGTGCACACAATTTTAAAAAACAAAACCTAAAAAAAAATTATTTAAAAAAATTTCAAAAAAAGATTTGGTCCTGAAGCAGATCCTGTATCAAAATAGAAGTGGGTAGATAACATACACTTCAAGTAAATAGTGTCACAAAAAAATTATGAACAAAACAAAATTTCTGCAGATTACTTAGTAATCAGTGTTAATGTAAGATGTAATTGAATGGGTACAACATACGCTGCATCACAAAGAAGGATGTGGCATCCTATGTATTTAGAATAGAAGGAGAAGAAAATTCCCACAACACATTGGAAGACAACACTGTAGACAGAGACTGTAGCCTACAAGTTTATAAAGCTAAAGAGATGGGCCTTTGCTGGGAAATAATGCCAGAGAAAATATATACATCAGGAATGAAAAAGTTATCCATGATTCCCAAACTATGAGATGATTTTGTCAATAGCTACATTTCAGAACACTTCAGCACAGATCTACTTTCGTCACTAAGTGATTTTAATTGCCAAATGTCTTATGCGTCTTCTGCTATTCATATGTTCAGTATCATTGATTGGCTCTAATGCTGTCTTTAGCTTCATTCTTTTTTCTCTTTTTTCATATCAGAAGTGACTGCAATTAAAGTGCAGTATATGGACACTGAAGTTCTAAATCCTCGATAACACATCAAATAATCCAACAGAAATAGTTCACTGCCATGGAAACACCAAAGTGGTGTTTTTAACAAAAAAAAATTGTTTCTAATTAATGGATTAAGGTGGTGTAGCAAAACAAGGACTACTTAACCCTAATCTAAGATGCAACTTATTGAAGCCAACTCTGATGGTAAAACCCAAGGTAAAGGAATCCTGAGAAACTTACCTTATAAATGCTATTGACAACAAAACTAACATTCAGCTACTAGTGTATAGTATGTGGAGTGGAGTGGAGTGGGGTGGAGAGATTTGAGTGGCTCTTCACATTGATGTCTTGGGAGCCCATGAGAGTGAAATGAGGTGAGTATGAAGCAGCACCAGAATGCAAGGGCGAGGGAAACGGGAGTTCCCCAAGAAAACCCACTAGCAAGCGGCATCGTCCAGCACAATTCTCACATGCGAAAATCCGGGAGCGACCCGCCGAAAATCGAACCCAGTTCGCCCAGGTGGGAGGCGAGTAGTCTAACCACTACACTACAAGGGCCCCGTCTATGGAAGAAGTCACAACTTTTCTTAATGGTGAATTTTGGTGGGTTTGAACCTATTAATATTAATTAGGGAAAAAACAGTTGGGGTTTGAAAGTTTTGGGTCGCACAACATAAGACAACTTTCAATCTCTCATGCTACAAGTAGCTTAAAACAAGAAGATATCAATATAAATAATGACCCTACTTTCCTTTATATGGATGCAAATAATGTTGATTAGGTTATTAAAAGGGTTAGATGGTTGGTGGGTCTTAACATCTTGTTGACAACAATATCATTAGAGGTGCAGTCAGAAACAAATGCAATACAAGTGAGAAAATTACAAATACACAAGTGCCTTACCTGGGACTCAAACACAGAACGCCTAGTACTGTAAGCTGACTAGCAACCAACTACATCAAGGAGGTAGGATTTGGAACATACAATTTGATAGTAATCAGTCTAAAGTTTTCGTAGACAAGGATTATCAACTACAAATATTTACAGGGACATCTTTTTGAAAACATGTGTATGAGTCACTTAAATAATGTAAGTTTTCATGGCCTACCATAACCCTACTTGTGAACAGAATTTGGTGGAAATAGTTTGACCGATTCCCGAGATAAGTTTCTCATTCTATACAATCATACAAAATATTGTAAAACAGGCTCTATAAAGGCATATGTGATGCTTCTAAAAAATACTGAAAAATTTGAAATGTCAGTACCCTGAAAACGGTGGATTAAAGTTCACTGTAGTGCCATGAGCAATCAGTTTGGCACCATTAGTTTTTTCTGGTGATTGATACATCAAGGTTAGACTCGTGGTGTTAGCCTTTAACTCTGCAGCTAGAGATCATGATGAATCCCTCCCAATGAGAGTAACGACCCACTTTCACGGTAAATAAAATGAGCTGATTTAGTCATTAAAATTGTACCATTTCGTCCAAAAATTTTTTTTTATTTAGTCTAAATTTTATAGCAAAAAAATGCATGCATTATTATTAGAACATGAATCTGATGTTTTTGTAATGATTTCACTCGAACTAAATATTATTTGTTAGTCATTATTTTATTCAGTACATATTTAAGTGGAAAACATTCAAAAATATTTATCGATAAGGATGAAAGGACAACCTTAAAAGAGCACACTTGTCATGACACACACGTCATGTCACAGTAATCTTTGTGAGATAAATCTTGCACTGTGTTGAAACCTTTAAAACTGCCTGAGAACACTCACTAGCATTTGCGTTATACACATTTAGTTTTTGTTCATTTGTAGATAATAATATTTTTATTACATCCAGTTCAGTTCTATATTACTCCAACACAACTCCACAACTTAACTAAACAAAATACTAGTAAATATTTTATTATTCATAAAATACAAATACTCCTTACATAGTAAAAAATGTATTTACAAAGACGTGGCTGAAACCTATTTGTTTTTGTTTTCTGGTAATATTAAAATTAAACAAATTTGCTTTTAATGCATTTGCCTTTTTATTTTTTATGTCCTCCACTATCACTAAATCATTGTGCATACGGCTCTGCAATATTTAAGGACGTGTCTTTTCCCATTCACTCAATGTTTACATCAAAATTTTGCACTTTGGTCAGTTTATAAAACAGAAGGGAAACAAAAACCCTTAACTTTAAATTTTTTGGGCACAATCTAAAACACATTTTTAACAGGCTTTGCGACGTAAGCGGCAGACTACAATCACCATCCTCGCTCAAGAGTTGTCAAGAACCTAACCACAAAGCACAGAGTCAAGTCTGCAGTGTTTGCAAATACAGCGTGAATGTTTAGTGCATAGTTATTCCATTAGACAAAAAAAAATTCATACGTACTATTTATTTTCGTCCTATCACAAACATTTTTCGTCAGATGTTTGTTTATAAGTAAAATACTACTAGTAGGTGTGATTGCCCATGAACGAGCGCCATTGGGATTTGGTTTGATATATACCGAATTGTATATGCAACAATAATCTTTCGACCTTGCTACCAATCAATTTATAAATTGTTCTAGTTCTCGTAACGTAACATATCTTTTACGGTTTTTTATAGTCAACAGCACGATCACCACGTAAATAGTTTTGTTATCCGTACTTATGTAAAGGAAATGAGAGAGAATACTATATAACAAATTGAAAATTGTAAAACGTAATGTTTGTAAAAATTTTCATGGTAAATAAGCTTGCACTGTGGTTTTAGAAATACTTAAATCAAGCAGTTTTGTTGAATTTTCGTTAAAATGGGAATTATTATAGAATTTCGCGAATAAACATAATTTCTCAGTATTTCACTTTTTTTTTTGCATTATTTCGTGGTTCATGAAAATTTCTAGGCCCTACCAATTAGTGGTTGACACACTGAACAATGACAACACTTCAATGATCTCCTGGAAAGGCATCAGGGGTTAGATAATGCCTCGGCCAGACTACACACTTAGTGTCAAGTACAAGGGACTCAGAAATTGTGAAAGGATGTTGCACATCACATTGTTGCATCAAAATAGGACACTGATTTTTGAACAACAATGCTGTGAGAGCTGGGATACCTGTGTTGACAAGGAGTGATCTCTGTTCCCACCGAGTGAGCCGCCAAGACTCAGTATGCTTAAAGTACTGCATCAAAATAGTAAATGCACAGTCTATGAGACTGTATTAAAAATATATCAAATATATAGTTTTCATATCAAATACTTGTTAAAATAAATTAAGATTAAGCATTGAATGTCATGTCGACACACTAAAGTATTGAAGTCCATGAGAAAAACTAATACAGTAAAGAACCACTTTAATGCATTTCATGTTAACCAACATTTCTTAATAACAAACAACTGTTTTGGCCCCGACAAAAGCCCCTGCAATACAATGGATATATATTTCTTTAGTTTAAAAAAAATTTTTTGTTAAGACTTTAGCATATTAATAAGATGTTTATCTTAACGAATACTTTATGACTCAATTCAGTACTAACGTTTTTCCACCGTAAGATAACCAAATATAAATATTGCAATGTTTTCAAAAAAATGTCGCGGCCGCGTCATAGGTATTCCACAGACGTTAATGTGACTGGAGATGGTAAAACCATGGTCAATTGTCACACAAAATGGCGTCTCGGTACACGAAGTGCATATGGTGTGGCAGGTGTGCAAACTATGTACTTGCTTTCTCTTGCACAGTAGCGAGATCATTTTCTAGTGTACGGCATCTATGGTCTATGTGACAATGTTTGTTTAAGAGTGGCATGAAGGTTATGTTGTTTTTGAATGTGAACAAATTACAGCACCTCTAGCGTGCCATTTAAACTGCTTCGGTATGCTGTGAAATTTGATAAAAGCTGAGTGAAATATTATTATGTGATGCCATATGGGTTATGTTGCTTTTAATCCTAATAAATAATTTTCTGTTGGAGATACATGATCTTCAAAAATTGTAGTCAAAAAATGTTGGCAATTTTTTTTGTGACAAAATTTACTTGTGTGGTTTATAACTGATACATCATGTAAAATACACTTATCCCTGGACAGTTTTAGATAGGTCTACTGTATTGAAGTCGAAAATAGATATACTCCTGAAACTGGAAACCATATAAGTTACAAGATGAAATGTATGGTGTCAATTATAATAAACATCCAAGAAGTAATGAAATTATCAGTACACTGAATTTTTATGAGTGACTAGCTCATAGTGCAATATTATTACAAAAAAATTTAAAATTCTTTTATTAAAAATTGAATAAAATATGTTTTTTGCTATGTAATGATTAGACACACCTGTTTTTCGTGGTGTGCGAAATAAACGCGGTATACACAGTTTCGCGCGAAAAATAACATACCTTACGAAAAACAACAAAAAAACATCAAATGTGTGAAAAATACAGTATTTCGGCATGTATAAATTACACATTTTCACAAAAAAAAATTTGCCAACATACAGTACAGTTTAATATTTTAACATAGTTTCTAAGGAAGTAAAAAAAAAATTAACAGCTTTTCACTTGTACAATAATTTGTTCATTCACATTCATAAACAAAATAACCATCCCGGACGTGTTAAATGTAAAGATGTTGGAGCTCTGCCATAGATGCCGTACATGAGAAAATTTCGCTGCTGTACGAGACAAATACACGTAGTTCGCACACCTGCCACCACATTACAAGTACGCATTGATAGACGCCATGTCTGTACAGAATCGTGACTTAACAATATTTACAGGAATACAAAAATTCAGTGTGGCCTATACGTGAAATTTTATTTATCACTAATTTTTCATCAAAAATTACTGGTGGGCCTATACACGCACGCAGCTTATACACGTCGAAATAGGTGCATTTCTGTTGTGAATCCACCTGTTTAAGACTCTAACTCGATAAACCGATTCAATATGTAGTCGGGATCGGAAAGTCAACACAATCAATGTTTCGAAAACGTATCGCTATGTTTCGGAAATAAACTGATCTTGGTGACAAACTAATTTTGTTTGCATTTCGTCCCTTTTCACTTTTCAGCGCATAATTAATGTAATATTGTTGGCAGCTCTGGTAGAGCACTGTTATCAAAGCTGTAAGTAACTTGAGCATTTGGAAAATTCTAGTGCACCAGTGGCAGTAACTCTCTACTCGCAATGTAGTGACCTGAAAAAAATGTTTGAATTGCTAAAAGATGGGTTTTTTTACTTCAGAAAACATCAGATGCACTTTCAAAGATTTCCAAACAAAGTCAGTCACATTTGACTTCACAGCTAAATTGGTCGGTGAGAGGAGTCTCAAAAAATTTAATGATTTAATTGAGTGACAGTGATAGGAAATTCATTGAATGTCTTGATAAACTCTGTGATCCAAGAAATATTCTAAAATTGTCTTCAAAAAACCATGAAATATGTGATGCAATGAAAAAAGTACCTATCTTGTGTGAACTTTCATCTGAGAGTTTGCAACCATAACTGTTGTTCAGGGATTCTGTAGTTAACGTGTTTCAAAATGATCAAGATGTCGATAGTGTTAAATTGTCGCCTTCGCTGAAGTGTGATTTTTCTGAATTTGTTAATGCTGCAGTGAAATCAGTATGGATTCCAGTCAGCAATGTAGACACTGAAAGGAGTTTCTCAATGTATGGTAATATAATGACTGACAAGACAAACCTTAAGCCAAGCAATATGGAATTAATGACAGTGCTTGCGTTTTCTGATTAACTGCTTGCTATTTTATTTTTGTGCCATCAACAAAGTAGTCAAAGATTGTTGCAATATGAAATATGTGCAAGCACTAGCATTTTTTAACCAAATATATACAATTTTATTTTTCTGATATTACCAAACCATTTTTAGCAAAATTTTTGATGCAATAAATTAAAAATTGACGAAAAATGCACTGAAATATACTAAAAATATTGACGAAATCTATTAAAATTTTGCACTGCAAACAAATGTCCCTAGTAATGATGTTTGTTGATTAAATAAAGTAGTTAATACAATAATAACCAGTTGTGTAGCCATAAATTTTGTATCCACCTCACTCAAAATTTCTGTATAGGTGCTTTCACCACATTAACAAACAAGTAACATTTCAGGTCCCTTCGAGTTTGTTATAGTGAAATTGTACTGTACATACCGGCTAAAGAATAAAAGAAAATAAACAAAATGAAAAGTAACAATAATGCCTTTGTATATCAGCATCAGAAAATATTATGAAATGCTGCATTGTAAATAGAAATGTTGAGTGATAAAAGAACATTTTACACTTAAAAAAATTATATTCTGGATATCTGAAAACATCTCAAGCAATACTTTTTCAGGAAAATTCCACCTACCATATGGCTAAATTACCACTTGATTACTAGGTACTGTACCCCAACATAGTAGTAGTTTTAGAAAAAATCACATAAAAGGAAAACAAATTTAATACCTACATTCATTGTTTTCTCTTCCATGCACACAACATGCTACTGATTGGTAATAACTACAATCATGTAAAAAATACCAAAGTATTTCAACATCCCACATAAATAGCTGAAAAAAAAAAAAACCTACAAAAAAATTAAAAATTAAGTACACTAGATAAACAGATTAATAGTTTTGGCAATGTAAAACCTTATATTTGAATTGGTTTCCTCTTTTCCAAACATCAATTAATTAGCAAAAAATGATATAGAATGTGGCATTTAAACTACATTTTAAAAAAAATTGTATTGCACTTACATTCTAAACACTTGAGCAATTACGATCAATTCTAGCAATATTTACAACCATGATACTGAGTGCATGGACACGCTACTTCACTCGTCAACAACACTAATGTGAAAACAGTAAACGTCACTAAATACTTGACCGCAATGAAATCACTTGGTGAACGGATCACAACAGAAGTGTGGACACTTACATCTTCTATTGGTTTTATTAAAAGAAACTAAAAACTAATGAAATCACATATTCAGGCAGTATTGGGGAACACCCCGTTGGGTACCTGTGCCTCTCCCCTTTGTGTGGACAAAAACAATGTCAAGCTGGCAACTCTTCAACCATTATGCACAATTACCATCAGCAATTACAACAGCATGTAATTGCCACCAGAACATTACATGTAGTGCAACAAATTATCATCAAAAGCCATGCAATTTTAAGTATCTTGCGTGATCCTTGCTAAATTAATTCCAATGCTACCATCACATTTTTCTCTTCTTATTGACTGTGACTATGAGGCCATTCATTTGCTTTACTTCACACACCTTGCGCAATAGTACTGCAGTCAGGAAAAATGTGTGCCTGAAGAAACTGCTCTCATTTTACAAGTGAAAAACCCAGACGACAGAAGCAATACAAGAAAGCAACAAGCTACAAAACAATGCCCACAATCCATCATGTTAAGCGGCAATGTTTAACCATATAAAAAGTACTTTGAATATTTAAAACCACTGTAAATGATTCTCCAAATTATATAATAAAAGAGTACCAACATTACAAATAACTTTTTCAATGAAAAAACTCATAATTGTTTAAATTTTATGGCTATCTACACGTAACTCTAAATTTTAAATTCCAAACTAAAGAAAGTGTATAAAAGTTTCTTAAAATGCCATTCTGTTAAACAGAAGATACCAAATTACCATTTGTACAGATTTTACTATCACTATTTCACAAAAATTGACAGCAAAAGTAGAACTAAAAAGATAAATATACAATTAATAAAACAATGAATATATCAAATTAAAAAAAATATATATATATATATTTCCAGTATATTTGTGGACATACTTTATGAGACAGAATGACATTCACATCAACTACATGTAAAGGTACATTAATCAGTGAGGGGACAAAGACAAATTGCTCCTGACCAATAAACAAAGGAAGGTGAATAGTTAATACTTCTAAGAACTCCTTTTCAAATCCGTTAAAATAAATAAATAAAAAAACTAAATGTAAAATATTCTTTAACAGTATTTTGCATCACTTAAAAGTGAGGTATTTGCTCAGTCTGACGTATTTATTTATCAAGACAATATGAAGGTAAGAAACCAGATGAATTTGTAGGTAAAATGCTTAAAACAGTGTGTTCACCTTCCAGTGTTTAAGCCAAAAGAAGTAAGAGTATCTAACAAGCAAAAGACCATTAAAGCCCCAGGATCCAGACCATACAGTATAACATGCACACGCACTATCTACAAGGATTACGGTTAATTGCGTGGGTTACAAAACCCTGGAAGCTGCGAACAAGTTTATGTTATGAATGGGCAATGGCAATTACTGAGCAATAAATATATTATTAAGTAAAATTTTATAGTTAACAAAAGTTATCAGAAGAATCAATGTAAGCATTCATATAATGGCAATTGCCACTTCCCAAAAGGTAAAAAACTAAAGCAACAAAAACAAATGAAGAAAGGGAGACAATGAGAACAGAACGTGTGCACGTGAGGGAACGGAGTGGGGGGAACGCACCCAAAGACTTACATCGACAGCCAAATGTGCTGGTGGCAGGGCGGCCTGCAAATGTCCGTTCTTCAGCAGCGGGTCTGCGAGCCCGGTATGCAGGAGCGGGGAGGGGGGCAGGCCCAACGGGGGGTGTCCGGCAACTGGTGCCAAACCAGGGAACAAGGGCATTGTACTTACGTCGGCATGGGCTGGCACGGCATAATTACCCTGGATAGTGTAAGCCTGGCCGCCAGCTAGGATCACAGGGCCAGCCACTTGGGGTTTGGGGCGGTAGGGAATCGTGGCACCTTTAGGAGGGGACTGAAACATAAAGTACAAGAATTATATTATTTCTAGTCAGTACTATTCACAAAAATTACTGCGATACAACTCAAATGTAAAAAAAAAAAATTAAGTTATATACAATATGAATTTCAGAGTTTAACACAAAATGGTAATCCACATATTTGCCAATGTCAGCACATGCAAATCAACTGGTTAGTACGATCAATATCAAAAAATGTTCTAGGAAACAACATATAAATAACTATCATTGCAAATCTGCTTCCAAATGAAGAAGCAACTATTTCATGATACTGTAAACATATTTATTTAATAATGTTGGCACTAAATGCTGGAAGGTAAAGTGGCAAGAGAAGGTCTTGTAAATAAACATCAATTTTAATTCCAAATAAACAAGCAACTATTTCATGATACTGTAAATATATTTATTTAATAATGTTGGCACTAAATGCTGGAAGGTAAAGTGGCAAGAGAAGGTCTTGTAAATAAACATCAATTTCAAATCTAAAAAACACACCCACATATGTCTTACATGGGATTCTAACTCGGAAGATTCCGCACTACATAAGGCAGGCATTTCAGTCAATAACAATACAAAGGCAAGATCAAATATTGCACTGCGTAAGGAAAAACACAGTAAGTTACTATTTGAGCATTTTGAGTTATGGCGTTCAGCAGATAAGGCACATATTGATCCATTATAACCAATTATCATACAATTATTTGCAATAAGTTTGAAGCTACAGACACCTGTTTATTGTATGTCGAAAGTCTTTGTTTTTACCATTGGAAAAATATTGTATGTAGAGATTAATGTTTTTCCACGAACAGTCAGTATTATATTCACATCATAACTCAACATCATGTAGGTGATAGTTTGATTCTAAAATATATGTCAGAGTGGATTAATAAGTGTTGATGTACAAATGGTATTTATAAATGTGTTGCAATAAATCTTAAGTGTAATAAAAATATTTTTCCACTGTTAAGGATTACTACAATATTATTGGGGGAGGGGGAATATTTATGTGAACATGTTTAATCCACTCAGGTGTATTTTAATTTTGAAATGTAAAGTAATACACATTGGGTGGATATCCCAACCCCCCACTTTTACCAGTGTGTATTTGTTGCTCCCTATGTAGAGCACAGCACCTGTAAAGCGAGACATGCTAACCCTGAAAGTCACCTCCTCTCTGAACAGTACTCTATAGTTGCTGTTATTGTTTGCTGTTAATTGGCGTTTTTTGGTGTGAAAATCATTTAGCAATGGAGAGATCCCAGAAGTTAGTTAAATTAGCAAAGTAAGGTAGAAGAATATAACTTTAAAATGTTAACTAACTAGAATTGACGTCATAAAAATAAGAAATAAGTACACGTACAGTACATATTTACTTACTTGAAATAATATGTTTTTATATTTAAGTGCAATCTAACCTTTACCTTCTATTCTCAGCTTATAATGCAGCATGTATGGTGGAGGAGGAAAAGGATGTGGACGCAGAAGTCAATTCACTGGATTCGGAATAAGAACCATCAGGTAACAATTGACATTAAAATTGAGAATTTAATAATTTCCTTGTGCAGAGAATAATTTAAATAATTGACATGAATTGTAATTAATTTCTTTTTTCCTTTGTTTAATCTCAAACATACATGTACTTTAAAGGTAAATACATAGTGTCATTTATTTCCTTGTTTACAGAATGTTCAGAATCAAGTAATGATTCTTATTATGAAAGGAGAATGCTCGAGAAGAAGAGTGGAGGTTATTCAACATATCAGAAGAACAACAGTGAAAATGGCAACAGCTTAGAAGAATGTTTATACAATCCAGGGTCACTGAGTTATCAGTTGATTAATTTCACAACTCCTTCACTGATTCCAGATAGTAATGTTAGGGGATAGTCAAGGAAAAGAAATTCTTCTGAGAAGAAAAACAAAGGTGAGAAAAGAGAAAGAGACAAAAGTAGTTGGAGATATGTCCAAAGAAAAAAAAACTGGGTTTAGAGTACATTAATAGGGCTGGAAAAACAGTGCCAGAAAGGAAAATGAATCCTGGTTAGGGCATGGATAATAGGTATAAAAGGCAGTCCAAAATAAACAAAGAAAAAAGTGATGACATTTTTCAGGGATTTTAAAAAATTGGTTATCTTACATGACAATGGGATTTTATTACATCGCATTCAAAAAAGACAGAGAAGAAACAAGTTAGATAATATATATACTCACTCTCACACATGCACACACACTCACTCTCCCTCTCTCACACACACTCTCACACACACTCACACCCACCCTCACACACACACACTCTCACCCACCCTCACACACACACACACACACACTCTCACTCTCTCTCTCTCTCTTTCTCTCTCTCTCTCTCTGTGTGTGTACACGTGTTCGTACATGCACGTATCCATTTATAGAAGTCATGTACATATTATTAATGGATATTCCACAAGCGTAAAGTTTTTAATCTTGAGAATTTCACACAAAAGAATATGCGATGCCAGCAAAAAATATTTCATTCCATAAACCCAAAATGTGAGTATTTTGATGTCTATTTACAATCAATTGTTAGTGACTTTCGATAAATTCCCGTACATTGAAGGCAAGATCTTCAGTATTGATTGAAATTACTACAGACGTTAAAATGGCGTGGTGGTATACTGAGTCGGATGTTTCGCGCAATTGTAAAACGTTATTAAAAAATGGTTGTGACGGTTTTCACCAGGACGGCAGAGTTTGCGAGTGAAGGATTCTACGTCTTCGACAATGTGAAAACAATTCTTATGTGCAAATACAGCAACGTTAGAATAGAGTGGCAAAGGAAAGACACGTGCACGAAACACATAAAAACAGTACAATGAGAAAGTGAGCATAAATTAAAATCATACGTTATTAAAAACCAAATAATTAAGAGCAGATTTTAGTAAAACAAGACAAATAAATGAATTATTATAGGTTAAACAAGATAATCGCACAAATTCTCTGGTACGTGTGTCAACAACACCCAGTCAACAACACATGGAACGAAGGTTTGTAAACAAATGGCCACGTTACTTTCACCTTGAGCGTGATCATTTGACTATGCAAGAAACGTTGAAATCTAAATACGTTAGCATCACGTCATTAATAATTGGCATAATAAGATAAAAGTCTTTTTGACACCCATTTGTAAGCAATAAATTAACAATTACGTTAAAACTTTGGAACTATTTCCTCTCTTTGTGCTGGCAACCCAACGGCATAACTGTATCCGCGCTCGCCGCTGTTTGTAATGTTANTTGCCGCAGTTTGTAATGATATACGCATGTCGCTAACGGCTAGGGTGTTTTTTCATAGCTTGATTTTCAAAAGTTTCTTCCAGTCGTGAACCGACTATAGATAGACAGCGGGAAGACACACCTATTTTGGGATGAGTGTGCAACACTTTAACATGTCTGAAAAAGGGGGGCAGGGAGGTAAGCCCACTGCCCACCCCATCTGCTGGAATTCTTCTTTTAACGACCTTCAACGGTATTATGTTTTTGCTTTTAGCACACGACTCGTAAATTGGTATGCATTAGATGAAATTTTAAACTGTTAATACAGTTTTTCTATTGTGGTATTTGTATTTCCATTTGAGAAAACTAACAAGGTACACTCGCTTTACGAAAGGGTATTTTTTTGTGATGTGTTGGCATCCCTGACAAAACATCAACACGGCAAACGTATGTATTTCTGCAGTGATGTGTACTTTACAACATACAAATAATGATAATAAGTAAAGACCTGAAAAAGTGGACGTTATTTTTTTAAAAAAATGTGTGTTATTTTTTTTTTAATATGTGTTATTTTTTTGAAAAAATAGGTGTTATTATTGTCAAAAATAGATGTTATTTTCTTGCTTCAAAAATGCAGGTTTTGGCATAAGAATTGCTCTAATATTTCATGTCCTCTTTATAAAGACATACATAATTTCAGGAATGTTACTTGATTCTTAAAACCTGAAATTGGCAGTGTTATTCCTATTGAAAAGCAGAGGATTTTGTATAATTAGTGAATTACAGTTAAAATGTTCAAAAATTGTAATTTATAGTTTTTTTATGTAAAAATTCACGTTTTTTTTTTTTGCGTTATAGCGTGTGCTAAATTTTCACGTCTCTACAGCAGTGAAGAAAATTTCATCTTAACTTGTGCGCTAATTTACACTCAGATTTGCTGACAAATATTCTCTAGCCGCATGGTCGCCAAGGCATTGTAATAATTCCCACTACCTTAACAGTAACACCTTTGTTTGTTATTATTACATTTTTGAACTGCGTACATGAAAAAAAAAAAAAAAAGATGGAACGGGTGTGTCTTTCAAAGAAAGTAACAAAGTGTGGTCCACGAATTATTGACACTTAGACATTCAAAATTTTTAACACGCAAAAATAACTATAATGTATTCACGGTAACTTCAAGATTTTCTGAAGCCCTGCTAAAGATCTACTTTCAGGGACCCGATTATGTATCATTCCGCAGTATGTAAACAAAACATTGCCATGTGACACCTGTCAAACGTTTTGTAAACAGTGCCATGTGGGAACTATCAAATATTTTGTTAACAGTGTCCATGTGGGAACTACCAAAATTTATTTTTGAAGAGAAACAATGCCATGTAATCTTAACGTTCATATACTTTAATAAAATTCTCCAAATGTCTAAAAAATGCTAATCAATTTAGCAAAATATTGTAATACATACAAAAAGGTAGATTGAAGTATATATCGGAACTGTTAATTATATAATTTAATTAAAGTTTACTTATTGTATTAAGATTTATTTACATATTTGCTGTAAGGAAAAAGTTAAATTTTACATAATAAACTTTTGGAAGTAGCACTCAGGTTAAAGATTTCACTGTGATAAATGGTACCGTATTTTATCGCATATAAGTGGCACATTTTATTAAAAAAAAAATTTATTGAAAACTCGGGGTGCGACTTATAAGTGAGAAAAATTCCTCCAGCCCCGCACTAACGTTTCATTTACTACGAATTCACGGCCCGCGGCTCGATTTCCAAACTCTTCAGCGAACAAAATCACTTTCATTTTGAAACCTGCGTTGTAGGTACATCGCTTTTCAATCAAGAAGCTGTAGAACTTCTTCACTGCAACATCAAAATAACACTACGTACGGTGGAAAGACGATATAAGAGAAATACGTCTAAGTCACGGCTAACATTTGGTACTCAAGAACCAACGCTAATGTGCTGCTATCTCTTAGGCTCCACAAAAAGCTTTCGAAAATAATNATGTGCTGCTATCTCTTAGGCTCCACAAAAAGGTTTCGAAAATAATCGACTATTGACCAAAAATCGATTCCTTTTCATTCTTTTAAAATATTTTTTTCTGTTCAGGATTGCGAAGGGAATTACGTAACGGAAATATTCAAATGCCTTTCTATATTTTGCACGTTTATTTGATAAACTGCAGAAATAACAACGCTAATACTAAAATTACATCTTAACCTAGAATTATCTTGTAAGTAGAAAGAATGTGTTACGTTAGTTTTATAACCACAATTCAGCGTCTCCAATGTCCAATATGGCGTGGTTATACTTCTGAAAAAAAAACGTGCCAAGATGGAGTGTATGAGTCCACTGGACAGACACTAAAATTTATTTTATTTCAATTAATAACAGTAAAATCTTTACCCATGAGTGCTACGTAAAACTGTAAATATATAGTTTAGCAATATTAACTTTACAATTACGGCATTAAATTTATACATATTAATATTTAACCTACGAACTATTTCTTTTCAGCTATAACCAACATGTCCCTTCAAAATCCGTTGTTAATTCGTACGGACTTTTAACAAATTATTATAATTTATTGAAAAAATATACTTAAAACTTAAAACAACCAATTTATATAGTGCTTCAGTGCTAAAAGCAAGACAAAACCTTTATCCATATATATTTTTTTATAACCAATTGAACATGTAACGCCTAGGGTGATTTTTCAAAGGTTCTTTTCAAAAGTATCGAAGATACCGTGAATGGATTATAGTTGCTGCAATGAAGGTGGACGTTTGGTAAAAAGTGCAACGAAAATCCCTAACCTAAACCACAAAACATGATATAATTAATCATTGCGTGTCGGTGTGCATTTTATTGGCCATATTTAGTTAGCAAAGCAACAAAACAGATCCTATTGTAACACTCATTCCGTGAATATTGGTTTATTTGTAAGTAAAGGTCGGTGTAAATTTTAAAAATAGCTTTATTTGAAGTAAAACAGGAAAAATTGCTTTATAAGAACTAAAATGCTAAAATTTGCGTTATTTTTAGTTTAATTGCAAATGCTATTTTTTCAGGTCTCTAATAAGAGACAAAATATTTTCTGTGATTGAAAATTTGTGCCTTGAAAGGTGCAATGTATTCAAGAGAGCGCTTCGTAGTATACGGGAAAATTAACATTAACAAGGGATTTGCTGTATCAAACAAATTAACACTTAACATAAAATAAGTTATCGGGACTGAGACTGGAACTTCACTATGGGCAGGAATTCATTATAGAAGGGTACGTTACAAACAAGTTACACGTATTTGGTTTTGTTTTCATGGAAATATGAAAATTATATAAATTTGATTTTAATGCCATTGTCTTTTTATTTATTATGCCCACCACTATCACTAAATCATTGCACATACAACATAGCAATATTTATGGTCTGTCTCATATAAGTTGGCGAGATTTTGACAGTGGCAACTTGACGTTTCCGAAACAAACAACGTGCAATTTACAAAACCCTGTTTCAGCTGATGCATGAACTAACAAAAATTAATATTATGTTGGCTATTCTGAGTGCACTGCCGATGCACATCAGCAGAAAATACACAGATAATAAAGAGTTCTTAGATTAAATACTACATTTAATTTTTGGTGGTCATAAAACAGCGGTTTTTAGTGTTACAAACTAAATTTTGTGCTAAAGTAGTAACGTATAAGTGTTTCAAAATGAAATGCACGTTAAAACGATCCATATTAAAATGAAACAACTTCAACCCTTGGGAGTTCTTTACACGTCGTTTCCCCACTCTCCAGCCATGCTTTCCATACACGTTTGATATTAATTCCAAAAGCGTACAAAAATATCGCAGGGTATAGTTGAATAATTTTTTCAAATAATTTGACGAAATATATTTTAAACTCTTTGTCGTTTTGAGCCAAAAAAAAGCAGAAAAGTTAACTATTACAATGACAGAATTAACAGGCAGGCCAAAGTTCTGCTACCTGTTGAGGTAGCTCACAACAAGCCCTACCATGCCATCTGTTACAACACGCCCTTCCATGCTATCTGTTAGCTAGATCCCGAACTACAACCAGCCAGAAAAAAAATAGTTTTCTTGTTTAAAATAACAAATTTACGAACAGATACCAACGGTTTTATTTGTCCGCAAGCTCTAGCTAATTTTTTTAAGTATTTCATGTACAGCGATTTTGATTTCTAGTAAATTTTATTGGACCGGTAATCGTTTTAGTTATGCTGACGTCCAACAATGCAAAGTTCTCCCGCAAACACAAATTTTTCTTGTTTTTGTGTTGTTACTATTCTGTATTAATAAAACAAAGAAAATGGGATGCATATGGGTAGTTTTGAATAATTCTTATGTTATTCCATGCCACATATTTCTAACTCAAGCTGTTGAGTATCAGTAATAGCAGAATAACTGCTTTGCAAAAGTCGTTAGTAAGATGTTTGCTGGCAAATGAAAAGTGCGTTGTCAAGCAAGTTTCCCGAATTACTTTTATTTCCAGTCTTAAAATATTAGCTGTAACATCCAAAGTCTGATAAGAACTACAATTAACGTCTCACAAATGTTAACCCAAATTCATTGTCTGTAATAAATAAAAAAACAGGTAACTAATATTTCATTTTTTACAAGGTTTTCTGTTTTTACTTTTAAAACCTGCAGATTTTTTAGACATGTGAGTCTATAAATACCTTAAAATTTGTTTAGCATTACAATGGTAAGGGGATTAGCTGACAGTGATTGTTAATAAAATAAATATACAGCCGCCACTTGACGCACCTGATGATAGCGAAAGGATACATAAACCAAAAGTAAACATTGGCGCTACTTTAGTTGAACTGTCAAAATATTGGCAAGTTACATGAGACGGAGAGTAAGCACATCTCTTTTCCCGCCCACTCTATATTTACATCGCAGTTTCGCACTTCGGTCAATTTATATTTTTAAAAAACTTCACTTTCAAACTCCCGGGCACAGTCTAAAACAATAACTATTTTTGGCATTCTTTAACAGATTATGTGACATAAGCAGCAGACTACAATCACCACAATAGCTCAACGGTTGAAAATGCTGTATTTGTCAAGAACCTAACCACAAAACACAGAAGATGAAAACAGATGGCAGTGCTTACAAATACTGTGCAAATGTTTAGTGCGTAAATTACATTCCACAAAAAAGAATAGGTTCATCTCTGTTATATATACGTACTATTTACTTTCGTCAAATCACCAACATTTTGGATAGCGATGTTTGTTTACAAATAAAATAGACGTAGACGTGATTCTGCTTGTGAACGAGCGCTATTGCGAATCGGCTCTATAAATATTGAATAGGCAACATGCAAATTTCGCAAATATAGTTTCAAATGATACAAAAAAATTTGTATATGCTTATGAAAATAAAAATATGCCATTTGTTGCATAAAAATTAGTTTTGACAAAGTTATTTTAGTATTAAAACGGTAACTTTCGCTGCCGCTGTCAACGTGAATACGGAACGCTGTCTCATTGGTTTGACGTCGCGTCATATGCCGGCAGCCGGCCCCGGCACGTTGCAAGCACCAAAATGGAAGGCAACTTTGTGAAAGCGCAGTTGGACAATCTGCCACGAGTAGATACAATTATGGTACTTGATTACTTAAATTCCCATTGTTTTGTGGAACCTGAAATAATAGGTGTAAAATTACAAAGGTAAGAACGTGTCTCATATCACACAGTCATGATCTTCAAAGCGACAGTAGGCCTGCATCACACGTTAAAACTTATTTGTTTGTACGTTTTATAGAGGTATGTATTATTATTATTATCATCATCTATGTTTATGTTTACGATTGCTAAGATTCAAAGTTGGAAATTAAAACATGGAGTAGGAATTACATTCACAAGAATAACAAAACTGTAATGAAGGTGACTGCAGTGAGAGTACTGTGTTGTCGCGCGCCATACTTGATGTCTGTGATAAATTAACTACATAATTTAGAAATAAAACATAATGTTGTGTTGAGAAAGGTTACAAATATTTCCGGATTCTATATCATGTTTCAGTATTCATAAAACACTATTTCCACTTTAGAAATGTCAGAAAACGAGCAGTATGCTCCCAGTAAGCCTAAAGCTAGCACGCTAGTTGCTACCTCAACTTCTCAAGCAGCTGCGGACTGGTGGCGGGTAGAATGCCGCGCTTCCGGCCGGCAACCCTGTATTTCCGCATTCATCTCATGTATAAAAGTTTTACGTTTGAAATGGACGCCAAAACACCCCTGTCGCACCTGCTCACTCCGTGATGTTACATGTCAAATACAACCTTGGCCGCTGCGTTTATTTGCTTCAGCAGTGATGCATATTAGGTTAAATAGGAATTGTTTGAAGTAATGAAAAGAGAAAATAAACAGTCAAGTAAACAAAAATCATTGAAATGGTTTATTATACCGCAGTGTACTAGTACATCTCGCAAAACACATGATAAAATATTTGTTAGTTACAAAAATACCAAACAAAAAGGAAGNACCCCTGTCGCACCTGCTCACTCCGTGATGTTACATGTCAAATACAACCTTGGCCGCTGCGTTTATTTGCTTCAGCGGTGATGCATATTAGGTTAAATAGGAATTGTTTGAAGTAATGAAAAGAGAAAATAAACAGTCAAGTAAACAAAAATCATTGAAATGGTTTATTATACAGCAGTGTACTAGTACATCTCGCAAAACACATGATAAAATATTTGTTAGTTACAAAAATACCAAACAAAAAGGAAGNCGCAGTGTACTAGTACATCTCGCAAAACACATGATAAAATATTTGTTAGTTACAAAAATACCAAACAAAAAGGAAGACGTGGTTTAACGCAGTTAGGCGAGGCATTGAAGATGTTTAGCCAAAATCAGTTCTTTCTGTTTGCAAAGACCATTTTGACGTACGTAATTATATTTAAGGNAGCCAAAATCAGTTCTTTCTGTTTGCAAAGACCATTTTGACGTACGTAATTATATTTAAGGTGTTTATGTTTCCCCATGTAGGTAGTTTTAACACTAAACATCTTAATGTCTACTATTTACATCTGACTTAACCTTCATTATGGTGCTATGGTATTGTTTAATATGACACCATAACGCATTTAGCAATTCGTATGTGATGTAGACGTGGGCATAAAAAAGCATATTGACGTATCTCATAATAATAAAGGCATATAAATATTTTTACAAAAAATTTAGCTACACAATGTAAATTTTACATTTTGTATGTTTATACACTCCAAGTTAGGCCTAACAGATGGAATTTGGTATAGATTTTTTTTCAAATGTTGATTTTAAGAGTGCTCACTTTATTGTGAACCACCTATACCTGAAATACAATGCTAGACAAGCTACATAGTGCACTGTGTAGATTTACAGTTATTGTTTGTTGAGAAGTCTTAAGTTTCAGATAAAGTGGCATCTGAAATATCACTGTATTCACTTGAACAACACATCTTTCTTAATTCCTGCCTACATCAGATTTCTCAGCCAAACAAATATTGCTGGGAACAGGTTTTCATAAGTTTTTGTACAACATAAATGGAAAAATCAATTTCTACATGAAAGAAGCAAATTATCTAATTTATGACTAAACTTATTACTTAACCAAAAAGAAAGTTCCCTTTCGTTTCTTGATTATGTCACCACAAACTGGATAAATGTCAGAGTGCAAACTAATATAATTGGTGCTAACAGAAACAGCAATTCATATGATACCCAAATAAAAGCCAAAACCTTTCAAATATTTACTTTTAGTATTAATTTATTTGCCAACNCAGCAATTCATATGATACCCAAATAAAAGCCAAAACCTTTCAAATATTTACTTTTAGTATTAATTTATTTGCCAACATCAAATATATTATGTACGATTAATTGTGTTCATTAAATAAATAAATTATATATATATATAGACACACACACATCATGCAATCTGCATAAAAGTAACTCCTACCTCGAGCATGACACAGCAGATGTGATAAATGCACTGTGTGATGGCTTCACTAGTGCCGGAGATAGTGACCGCCCTCTCTGTGGAGTTGGGCAGCATCTCTGAGGCAACCTGTATTGAGGCACCGGTCACTTCACGTATCTCCTTGATCTTGGAGCCCCCCTTGCCAATGAGGGAGCCACACTGTGATGCTGGCACGATGAGGCGCAAGGTGATAGGGGTGCGTGGCAGACCGGAGCCATTAGATGCACCCTGCATCTCCTGGAACTTGGAACACCACTAGGGGTTCACACAACACCTGTGTTAGACTGAGTGGCTACCTAGGAGCACATGCTATACCTGGTTCATGGTTCATTTATTACTTTTGAAAGTCCTGCTTAGTTTCTTCTTCTTGCCCACATAGCATCCTCTGCCACATGCAAAACGCAACATTGCCATGACAGGGTGGTTACAAAAAATTAGAAAGAAAATTCCCTGACTTTTCTAAATTTTCCATAACTGCCAAAAAAAGCACCCTGACTAACAAATTATGTAAAATATGTAACATAAACTGAAATACTGTGATTACATTACAAATGTTATTTATTTCATATTGTTCAGCACCTAATAACCTGAATACTAATTCACATACTTTCAACAGTTTAATAATAAAACTACAAAAGAATAATTTTTAAAATGCTATTACAAAAACATGGGAACATAATTCTAACAACTAAATTATTCAGATAGGCAATTTAATAACACTAGACTCATATTTTCAAGAGCAGAGTGTAAAACAATGCCTAAATCAACAATAATTACATTGTACTGTTATTCAAAAACCTCAAATATACTACTATTAGTTAGGCATACAAAGTTTTCCTATAACGGCCACAAAATGCGCTATAAAAATACTGGAAATGGAAGTAACTGAAACCTGCTTATAACTGGACCAATAAAATTTGGCAATTTTTTTTACTAAATTAAGTTACTTTTATATCAAAATATATCATTAAAACTGGATATGTAAAAAAAATTTTTGTGTAATTTTTAGTCAATATAGCATATCTGTAGGCATACAGTTCCCCTAGGGAACACTAGTTAAAATCAAATCACACATGTGGAACTAAACTTTTAACATGAGCTAAAAGTTAAAAAAATTTACTACTGAAGTAACCTACAACAGAAATGTCTACACTGAGTGCTCCTGATTATGACCAGCACTCACCATTTCAGCCAACTGAACCCAACCTTAAATTATATAGGCCATTCACAGGTATCAAATACTACATTATCTAGGATTTACAGGTATTGGTTACTACACATTAAAGTACTGGAGAAGTAAACTAAATTGTATGCTCATATTTCATTTTGCATCTGTTTTAGTGTAAATTATTTGAAATTCTTACAAGAAGAATGACAAAAAAATTAACTGCAAAACATTACAAAATTTTCATAGACATTTAGGTTAGAAAAGTATGTAATACAAATGTGATTTCACATCACAGTACCAGTATGAGGAACTTCTGTAAGCTACAGCACGTAATTAACAATTACTAAATAACACAAATGTTAGAAAAATACTATGAGTATACCATTATCCACCCCATTGTATGTAGGGAAAGTAGTTATTATTTACCTGAAAATCCCATTTTGGAAACAGGAGATGTTAATAAAGCACCAATTTATAATGATGTAACCTAAACATAACTATATAAATAAATGCTATAGTCCATTCTTTGCACTTTTGGTGGCTTTGGAACCTTAACCTTGTGAATGAAAGTAATTAAAAAACACATCAAACTTTGCAAAACTACCAAAAAAAAGTTATTGAATTAGCACTTTCTGTTAACAAAATGGTCACAAGTGACCCAATTTTGAAGACAAAATTGATAAGATATTTGGTGATTTGCATTCAGTGTTAAGCAACTTTGAAGCTGGTAAATTATGAAATCACCACCATACTATTTCTGTTTTTCAGTACATGTACAAACTAAGTTATTAAAATAATAAAATGCTCCACATGTTATTTGCATTGCAGTGTATAAAAGCTATAAAATTAAAACACTGCAGACTTAATTTCCAACAATAACATGCAACATTAATAAATAAATGAAATTACTATATGCCACCTTTGTATGTGTGTTGGTAACCCTGAGAACAACAACATGGACCAGCCAACAACAGTGTGCAAGAGTGGGATTATTGTACTACACCACAACAATAGCAGACATACAAAAGTGAGATATATGGTACACATTAATGAATGCAAGTTACCCAGTGGACGTGAGCATGATATTACTTCACATCAATTAGGTATTATTAACTTAAGTAGTAGTAATTATTTTGCATTAACAGAAAAATAAAACATTACATTCTGAATATACCCCTGGTTACTGGAAGCCATTACTGATCCAGGTTTCCCGCCTACCCCCCACCCACCTAATGTCTCCGAAACTTCCCTGAAATTTTCCCATCTTCCCTGGCCCGTTTATAAATTACCGACATTTTTTGGTTTGTGGACACACCCCCCCATGACAATAATGGCTAGTATTCAGACATCATTCAGGAGACACTGTAAGATTATAGATAAAAAGTAACTACTATAGGATTTCTCAATTATGGGTGCGTTACCAAAATGAAAATAAACTTTAATTTACAGCAATTAAAAATATTGCATTTTTAATGAGATAAAACATAGAACTACTATGCATAATCCATCATTATTATAACTGCAACAATGTTAGTCAATGTTTATATAAATTATGATTTCTTTACTTTATTTAAGTTAATTTCAAAAGTGTTAAATCAACCATGAACCAGCTATAAAAACAAATAAAAACTGAAGCAAAACAATAAATGTATACAATGTAAAAATGCAAGACAATTTATTAAAAACAAGCAACAAAGCAGCAACAAGATAAGCACCCAACAAATTTTAACTATGATTGACCACACTTTCATTAACACAATTGTTTCCAAAAGCACCAGAACAACCTTGTAAAACCAGTTTTAATATGTGTAGTAGTAAGTGTGTTGCTTAGCTAATGCATTGTTCATCATACTTCAATCTACACTTTCTTATATGTTCCAACCGCAAGTACTGTTGTTGATGTACATATATACCCATAAAAACAGTTGACAAAACTTCAATACCAACACAACACTGTATTTTAAGGCAGTATACCAGTAAAAATATGCTGGTTTCTAAACATTTTTCTGAACATATTTTCAAATTACATTACTGCAAGTTTATAACTCACCATAAAGTATTATTCAAAGCATAGGCTGCAAGGTTTGTATTAAAAAGGTGTACACTCCTGACAAAGTGTCGCATGTATCTGAGGTTGGGAGCAGAATAGCAGCAAAACAAAACATACTTCACTATTTCATACTATGCTTTTTCCAAACCCAAGGTCCAATTCAAGCAATACTTATAGAACATTTTAGCTATAATGGTAAGATGTCGACAGTCCAGCGAAAGTAGCAACAATGTTTATTCACATGCAGTCATCAGCTGATCAACTTGTCATTGTACTGCTAAACAAATGTTACAGTGTTCATAGCTAAACTTCTGTCTTAAAAACAGCTAGGTTATAAAAGTAAAAACCATACAATCAAATATTTATCCAGAAGTTATACTGTGGAAGTATAAATGTCTAAAAGGAAAAATTTACATTCAGGCACAACTCTAAAATGTACATGCATGCAGACTAAGAAATATTATTTTTATTATGCAGCAAGCTTAATAGTCATCACTCTTGAAGTACTTTTTCAGTAGTGACCACAAGTCTATTTTTGTAATATAATTTATATGAAACTTGTTCCAAGCAGATACTTGCGCACTACTGCAACCTGTAGGTCACATATTGCCACACTTCCAGCAGGAACCTGGAGGTCATATGTTCAAACTTCTAGCATACTAGCATGCAAACATGTTTGTATGACAAAAATAAGGAGCACTGTTTCATTTAAAATATATGGTGAATTTGGTTTCATGTTTATGAGATGGTGATTGTAGTTATTATGTACTAGGCATTTTGGACATTACAGCATATACCATGTCAAGCCTGGAAATATTAAGAATTCAGGGAAATATCTAGGCAGATGATGATGGATAGACGAACAGATGGGTAGAGTTGATATGATGATGATACGATGTCGATGATGGCAATGATGATGATAATACTGACAACTGATCTTTACACAGGTCAGTGTGGTCGGGTTGGTACTTTAGCACACAGGTAACGTCACAGCCACCAATATCATAATTCGTAAAGACATTTTTCAGTTTTTACTTTAAAAAATATGTGCACAAGCTCCACTTGCTTCATTTTATAAATACATCACTGCAACATGACACTTTAATAACAAGTGGTTCATGCTGGTGATGACAGAAAGGAGGGGGAAGACTTGCCCAGTACCACAGACAAAATGGCCAGCCATGATGAAAGCCGAAAGCTTACATGCCAAATATAAATTATTAGCAAACAGAATCACTGCATACAGAAATACATTTCACTTAAAAAATGCAAAGAAGTCACGAGACAGGGTGTGTCTTGGGAGCACTCTTCCTAACAGATAGCCACACAGTCAGCTACTGTATCCCATCCTTTTATAAATCAATTTTTTTCCTCGTACTGACTTGAAAGTACTCTTGTTTACAATATATAGCATGAGATTAATGTGGAAATATTTTTTAACACCCTATGGCAGTTTTGCAGCCTTTATCAAATTAATATCAAACATGAGCGTGAAAAAGTGAGTACTAGTCTTGGGTGTCTACGAAAGGAAGAGGGGGAATAAGGCAAAATACACACATGCCATTAAAATTGCATTTCATTTGAAACACCAACACATTACTATTCTGGCAAAAAGTTTAGCTTTGTTGCTCTTTTTTGATTGCTGTTGCAAGTTACAACGTGCAGCACTGCTTCCGGAAGTTGTCCCGGAAGTCGTTATCACTTGGAGCGGAAATACATCTACTGATTATTTAACATTGCGCTTATGGGTAATCGCTGAGGTCCCGTCGCGGCAAGCGCTTAGATTTACTGAGCGCTGCCGCGGAATACCGTTAGTAGTACGAAAGTTTTGTTCTGGAGCAGTGCGTTTCTAAAGTGTTGTGAAATTTAATGAGTTTTCACAGAGCCATGAGGCGAGCACGTTATTATAAGAAGAGATATATTTCAAGACCTGTTTTTCGGAATATAGGTTCTCTCGACTGCAATGTTATGAAGGAAGATAATGTTTTCGTAAAGCAAGTTACGACAGTAGAAGAGAGCTTCATTATTCTCAGCTTCATGTACAGATTCACTATTCAGGGAATGACTGCCCACAATGGCTCTAGTATTCTCGAGGTTTGCTTCTACAGACATCCTCACAATAGTACAGTGACTGGTGCCCCCAACCTCCACCAACAAGAACCATGACGCGTGCATTAAGTATTCTTTGTTCTGCGCACTCCTCCACAACCCTCCCCTAAACAAGGGAAGGCACGTGTACAATTTTAGGGAGGGATCCAAGAGAGGATATAAGCCACTTTACGAGAGAAGAGGGATTGTGTTTTATCACCGCGCCGAGAGTCAGTTGAGTCGGAAATCGAGAGAGGACGTTGGAGCTGGGAGAAGAGCGTCGAGGAGCGAACCCAGAGCAGCAGGCAAGGGGAGACGGCACCAAACGCGTGCCTTTCCAAGGCCGCCCACATCGCCGGATCTCATCCAGCCGACAACATATCAAGCACTACAAGCAGAGCTATGTATCAAGTTGTCGCCCAAAGAAGCCCCACCCCCTTCAAGAACCTACACAGTTAATCCGAGTTAGTTAAATAGAGAACCACACCTCGGAAGTGTTTCTGTATATATAAACTCGAGACAATATAACCAACCAGTTGAAGTGAAACACCGAAAGACTACCTTATTGTTTACCCTTAACCTATCAGGAACCTTATAGTCTGTGCCATCTACCATTAACTCAGGACCCTATGAACCACTCTGTACACCACAGGTGAGGAATAGCGTCAAAATGATTTTCCTGAAATTATAAAAGAAATAATTAAGGATGGGGAATATTTGCCTAAGAAAATATTAAATGTTAATAGAACTGCTCTGTTTTGGAAGTGAATGCCAGGACAGCCATTTATTTCAAAGGAAGAAAAAGGCATTCCAGGATTTAAGTTTTAAAAGATTGTATCACTCTAATGGTTGGCTGTTAACACTTCCAGGGATTTCAAACTTAAACCGCGTGCGGTGTACCACTCTCAGACACCACAAAAGCCTGTGTTACATGTGCGCTGTTTTGTGAATGGTTCAACAACCACTTTGTTCCTGTGGTGAAGGAGTATTGTGACAGGAAAGAGATCTCATTTAAAGTGATTCTCCTCCTGGACAACACCCCTGGCCATCCATAAGAGTTAGACAACTTTCATCCTTACATAAAAGTTGTTTACTTGCCCCCTAGAACTATGCCACTGCTGCAATCAATGAACGAAGGTATTATTGAAACCTTGAAAACGTACTATCTGCGATGAACGTTTTCTCAGGCAATAAAAGCAATTGAGTAGGAAAGGTCTTCTGCGTACAGCAAGGAACAAACCCTGCCCAAAAATGGTATGGGATTTCTTGGGTTTCTAAGAGGGAGAGCAGACAACTGAGACAAGTGCAAAGCCGAAATATTATCAGCAAACAACAGAAATGTGTGTGGAGCTGGCACTGCAACTGGAACTCAAACTGGATACCAATGACATAAACGAGCTTATTGCAAGTCACGATGAAGACCTCTCAAATGAAGATCTTACTCAGTTGGAAGAATTACAAAATTCGGAAGAAAATAAGCCAAGTGTGCCGCCCACTAGACATAAAAATATTTACCAAGAAGGGACTGGCAGAAGTTTTTAATTTGATAGAAACAGTATTATAAAAATTGGAATCTATGGATCCTAACTCAGAATGGTTTGAAAATGTTCGCAGCTGTATAAACAATGACATGTCTAGCTACAATGCCATTAACAAGGAGAAAAAGCATGTAACCACTCTGTCTACCTTCAATACGTTTGTGAGATGCCAGCCACAAAACAACACAGATGACCTCTAGCCATCAACACCAGGAGAGGGGCGGGGAGAGCCTTCCACATAAAAGGCTCTCTCTCTACCACCATGCCCCACCAGAGCCAACACTTCCTCCTCCACCTAGGACACCGGCCCTGCCTGGCATGGCACAGGCGAAAAGCAGAGATAAATATTACGTCCAGTTGTACATAAGTTTATAAGAACAGTGTATTTTTATATTTCTCAATATATATTCTTGTGGTTTATATAAGTAGGCCTACATAACATATGTATGGCCACATTTATCTTCATTCAGTGCGTATAGTACCCGTACCCTACATATTTTGACGGGTAAATATTATGTATATATATATTTTTTTTATTTGAGATAACACAATTTATGCATGTACGTGCTAATTCCATAATTCTTTGTATCTAAATTGTTTCTTTTCATTTTAACGATAATTATTTTATTTCTAGGCATTGCATGTTAAAATATTATACTTTCTTCAGAAATCCCATGCAAGTAACCTACAAATTCGACTTAAGCAAAATGTAAGTTAGGTAAAAGAATCCAAAACGTAAACCTAACGTAAGTCGGGGTGTTACTGTAGCTGTTTTTTTTTTTGTGCCTTAAGTTTTAAAGTGGAGGCTTCTACGTGTTTGATAAACTAAACAGAATGCAAATACTACTGTATAAACATTGGGTGTATGCAAAAAAGACACGTGTATAAACACTGCAGCGCGGCTGTACCGTATGCACAGAGTGAACAAAGATAATGTGGTACATAAAACAAACAGCTACATTGGAAGGAACTTTGTGTAAAAACGCACACATATGTTGCCAGCAATTTTCAAATTGCCAAGAAAATAAAAAAATTTTACCACTTCCCTATAGAAAAATTCAATAGATCAATGATTAGAAACTTTGTAGAAGCATTTGTACTACGCATGGAGTATTTTCATTTTATCTATATAAAATCTTAAATCATTACTTGTTTTTGTGGTTAGATTGTGGTTTTGTGTTGGAGTAATATCTAACAATGAACAGGCATTTTGCCAGTGTTTGCTGTTATTTTTATTGTACCAGAGTTTTATTATCTACCTGTTTTTAAAGAAAAGTTGTGATTCTTAACAATTACCTACTCCGTCTTGTGCAAAAACACCAAGGGAATCATGTACTCAAAACACACAAAGAATACTAACAAAAATTTTAATACTCTGTCAAATGTTAAGGTATGATTATTCGTGGGATGTAATGACAGATTAAAGGGACAGTGTTTCTTTGTGTTCTAATTAAAATTGCGTTACCTGCACATGAACAGAAGCTGTATGTGGGCAGCGTAAAATTCTTAGAAAAACCCTAATTCTAGTGAGTGTTCTTAAGCTGTTTTAAAATATCTTGACAATGTACAAAACTGATCACACAAAATTGACCGAAACTGTGACAATGCCTGTTACATGACCAAGTGTAATATAGTCACGATTATCCTTTCATCCTTATTGTTAAGTAGTTTTTAATGTTTGCATGGAAATGTGCACCGATTAAAACTAATGAATAACAAGTTCTATGTATTTAGGTTTGATTGAAATTGTTACAAAAAACAGCAGATCCATGTCCTAATAATAACACGTACATGTTTTGCTATAAAATTTGTGTGATGAAATGAAAATATTTTTATAACAAAATGGCAAAATTTTTAAGACTAAATCAGCTAATTTTATTTACCAAAAATGTGTGATCCTAATTATTGGTTTTGGTGAACTCTTACATTTTTCATAATTTTCCTTTACTTTATAATTACTATATTAAGATTGCATATTCACTACCAGAAAGAATAACTTTCAAACAGAGTAATGAAATGTTTGATGTACCACACTCAACAAAGGAGGCATTATTCTATTTTCTATTATAAATAATAGAACATTACAGTGGACTCTCGATGTACCTAAAGCGCGTGTAGCGGAAAAACCTATCCAGAGTTAAATTTCCGTCATCCTGGCAAAACTCCTATATAAATAATTATGCCATGACCCACTTTTATCGTTTATCGGATGTATCCGATCAAAGTATCTTTCAGTCCTGTCACTGAAGATTTCCAACAACAATTGTTTTTAAGCTGATTGTTTATGCATAACTGGGTGTGAAATACGCTTATCATTGCTGCACAGTACTCTTCTTCAGTTAAGCTGATGGTGTCTGCAACTTTTCCTCACGTGAAAGGTTAGAAGTTTGATTTTTGAGTCTACACTTCTCATCTGCTGGAGTCAAAGTATTAAAAACAAATACAGTATCTTGTTTCTTAATGGGGTAGTATCCTGAAATGATCGTTTTCTTCCAATACTTGAGTTATGCCTATCTCAGGCATTTGAAGGGCTGCTTTTGCCAGAACTAGTGCTGCAGTTAACATCTGTTTTGTGTGAAACCTTTTGCTTACTAATGGTTTTAGCAGCACTATGATGACCTAATTTCTCTCTACTTGTACGAGGGACACACTCACAATATTCTTCAAGACACCTTTGATTTGATATTGTATAAATAACAGACGGCTGTTGTATTAGAGAAGTAATCTTATCCTTGAAAAAACTCAGCATTGGGTCCCAGTGTTCCATCAATCTAGGCAAACATCTCCCAAGGAAAAGTCATCTTGTAGAAACTAGTTTCAAAATTTTCCTAGTTTCTTTACCATGTATCATTTGAAATTATTGCGGTTTATGCTTGCGTTTAACATTTGTTTCTAAATAATGAAAAAACATCAATTACGAAAGGAGCAGCAATTGATGCCTCCTCTGCTGCTAGGTTAAGTAAATTACAGTTACAGCCAATCACTACAAGAAAGTCCTGTGTCTACTTCAGAAAAGCTGCTGCAACATACTATGTGCATACCATAACTGGAGCATTATCCACAGATAGTGCTAATAAATGTTGGACAGGAACACTCAAATGTGTGAGTTCACTAAGTAACAAATTACCAATGTTTTGTCCTGTACAATTTCCTTCCAGTATTGGCAACGAAAGCAGTCTGGAAATTATCTTCTAAGAAGGTTGGTCAAAGTGTTACCACAATCGAATATACACTATTGTTTGTGAAAATTGCAACACCTGGAAAGAATGGCCAAAATGAATCCCAACGCTGAGGATGTGTAGAACAGTGTACCAACAAAAGTGATTATGATTGCAGAGATATGGTGTACACGTAGGCCCAGCAGCGTCCCCCTCTTGTGTGACCGGAAAAGTCAGTGTAACACCAAGCTCAGTCAGTGAAGAGCCGTCAAACTAAGTAAAAGCAAGTGCCAGTATGCTTCTGCAATTTCAAAGGGTGCCATATCAGCATGTGAGTGAGTTCAAACAGGGCAGAATACTCTGTCTCCGGGAAACGAGTTTGTCATACAGTGACATTTCGACTCATATAGGGCATGCTGCTATGACAGTGATGCGTGTGTTGCACCAGTGGATAGAAGAGGGTCGTACGCAGCAATGAGCGGGTACTGGACCACACAATGTGACCACAGCACAGGATGACTGCCATCTTGTCCACATAGCCGTAACGGACCATACAGCCTCATCCACAGCGTTGGCTGAACACTGGAGCACTACAACATGTGTGGACCTGTCTGCATCAACGGTTTAACACAGTCTGCTGCCAGCTGTAATGGTGGCATGCACGCTGTTACGTCGGCTTCCATTGTCTAGAAACCACAAACACTTCACGTTGCAATGGGCACGTGAACGCCGTCGCTGGCATACCGAGTAGCAAAATGTCAGGACAATGCCCAGCCACATGTGGCGAGGAATGTGCAAGCCTTCTTCAACGAATGACGGGTACCACTGCTTCCTTGGCCTGCACATTCGTCTGACATGTCGCCCATCGAACATGTCTGGGATATGGCTGGTCGGCGACTTGTTCATCAAGGACCTCCAGCAGCCACTGTTGATGCTTTGTGGAGGCATACAAACTGTGTGGAGGGAGATTACCCAGGAGCATATCCAGGTCCTCTTTGATTACATACTACGACNTACAAGCCTTCTTCAATGAATGACGGGTACCACTGCTTCCTTGGCCTGCACATTCGTCTGACATGTCGCCCATCGAACATGTCTGGGATATGGCTGGTCGGCGACTTGTTCATCAAGGACCTCCAGCAGCCACTGTTGATGCTTTGTGGAGACAGTGTGGAGGCATACAAACTGTGTGGAGGGAGATTACCCAGGAGCATATCCAGGTCCTCTTTGATTACATACTACGACATTTAGGGTCTCTGATTGCAGCACGTGTGGACTTCCCACCATACTGAATACCCAAGAACAGAGACCATGTAGAGTTCTGTAATCCTAATAAAATTGTGTATTGTCATATACCTAATCTGTGGTATAAAGTTAATTTCTATCACGTGTATCATCCTTGGTGTTACATTTTTCACAAACGTTAGTGTAGCTTATAATCACAGTCGTCGTGACTATCGGTAGCAAGAGAAAATAGCATATTCTGCAGGTTACTCACCACCTCACCATGTTTACTGAAGTGTCAACCGCCATCTCATTCATTATTGCAGTAGTAGTTTTGGTCCCACCACATCGGAACTGAGAAACACTTTCTTAAATAACGGACCGGAATGATACGCAAACTCCAAGAGATATTGTACTCTATTAAAAATTATGTAAACAAGCAATTTGAGAGATTTACTTCATTTCCATTTTGACAAACAAAAAAATTACTGATTTTTTTAAATTTTCGGTTTAATTTTTTTATATTTTCCACGCTCTTAACATGGTTTTTGATATGATGTTTCCCGCCATGTGCAATAACTGTATAACAACTACAAACTGCACAAAAAACCAACTTTTTGCCTTTATCTGATTTTAAAATAAAAGGAAATTTTTTTGTGGAAACTTCACGGAATGACTGAAAATACTGTTTTTTACTTTTCCCTGACATTTCAACACAATAGGTTAGGTGAATCAAAAAACTTGCTGCATATTTGCAATTCCACTTTTCATGTCAGCACATGTAAACACTGTTACGTGACCTTTAATAGAATAACTACTGCAAATTGCACAACAGAAATAAAGTGTAAAACACAAAACAAACACTGAAATCTTCAACTACTTGCTTCACAACACATTACCATCCTCCATTTTCCTACTGGTACCATAGCGAATAAGATGCCTGGCTTTCAAGTGCAAAACGAACCAATGGAAAACCAATACACAAAAAAAAATATATTTCCATTGGTTCAAGAAATTATTTCAGCCACTACTGAATTATATTTTTTGCCTTATTGCACATACTTTTTAAGCATGAAATACTGTCAGAAATGCTGCTTATGTTGGTGAAACTGCACAACATTACTGAAACCATCACAATCCAAAAAAANATGAAATACTGTCAGAAATGCTGCTTATGTTGGTGAAACTGCACAACATTACTGAAACCATCACAATCCAAAAAAATATATATATAGGAAGGTGTTCAATGCAAAGAAATACAAAAAAAATAAAATTCAAATGTAAAACATTTATACAACTTCTGTAAATTTTAAGGAAAAACCATAGAAGTTGGCAAGTCTGCTATNAAAATTCAAATGTAAAACATTTATACAACTTCTGTAAATTTTAAGGAAAAACCATAGAAGTTGGCAAGTCTGCTATTGTTAACTTGATCAACCATATTCCTTTCTGTACAAAAATGCCAAATTGAAATGAATAAAGAAAAAAGCATGTATTTGTGGATCTATTTGACTGTGTGAACATTTATATCTAAATGGTTAAATGAATTTCAACTGTTTCAGGAGTTGAAGACTGCTAGATTTGAGTGTGTTCTCTCAACTCATCTAATCCAATCTGTAACAAAAACTTTGTGCAAATAACACAACTTATACAACAAGGTATCAAGCCTGTTATAGGCTGTTCATGGTTAATAGAGATTTTTCGAAGTCAAATGTTTGCAAAATGTCACTGCCCCTAAAATGCATGTATTTTAAAGCAGTACCAGTACAGTTGGTAACGTCTGAGGGAAAGTAGTTCCATGTCTTTACATTGAAAAAAAAAAAGAGTTAAGTAAACATTGGTGAATACTAAAATGATTCTCTTTGCTTTATGTGTCTTTTTTTAATGCATGGAAATATAAGAACCTAAAAAAAATTTGCTTTTCGAATAATTTAACTGTCTTTCTTTACAGAGGCATGAATAAAGCAATCATACCCGTAGCAATGTTAATTTCACATATAGTTGAAGAATACACAATGTGCATAGAAGCAGATCTTAAACAGGGCTTTCTAAAATGCTCAGTTTACCATGAACAGCATATACCTTGGGATGAAAGAAATCTCGTATTGTACAGGATTTCCCATATCCAGGTGCTGAAATAATTGTTCCTTATGGACATAGGACACGACAACAAGTATTGTGTATCTCAAAATTCTTTGAAAGTAAACTGAATATTGATAAGCAAAATTTCAGTAATTTACCACTTCCGTTATTACAGATGTGGCATTTTAAAATATGGCACTGCTGTATCACTATTATTAAATATTTTAAGAAAACTAATATTGATATTTTAAGTCTGTGAAAATGATTGCAACTAATATTATTAAAATACTCATTAAATTTTATGCTTAAATTATGCTTTTATTCTCCATCTAAGCAATCTAAGATTTATTTGGATATTAACAGAGTTCTATAATTTGATTTAATTGTTTTTCAGAGCATACATAAAAATTTATTTAAATATTTACTGTTATTTATTCAATGTTTGTAACTATGTAGTCTCTTTGCTCACCCTTAGTAGGATTGGCAGTTAGAGTGGCGGCAAG
>NQII01000315.1:514434-562054 GCA_002778355.1 Clitarchus hookeri | reverse complement strand
TTAGGGGATGGCCTATCATGTCCAAGCAGGTGGCCTGGCAAGCAAAACGTCGTTAGCAGACCCAGGCATCTGCCTGGGTCTATGGTCCAAGAGACAACTGCTCTAGTGAGGCCTAGGAAGGCAGGCTTCATAAACTGCACTTTGAGACAGTTACCAATACGAGAGAAAGCGATTTGAGGTTTGGCTCGTGGCTATCCCTAGAAGAGTCTAATTAGGACTGGTGACGAAAACAGGAAATGGCGGGAGCAAGGTGTGGGAGATACAGAATGTGGAAGAGACAACCCAACCATGTCAGATTTATGCCTGTTTTATTGATTACTGAATAAAACACACTCAAACCAGCCTGTATTCTGACTGAGGCCTAAAGGGCCAATCCTAGGTTGCCAACTGGTAAATTACTTAGTCTCAGAAGATGCAGCAGCGCAGGGGGGTGAGGGCGACCCTAGGTCAGCGGCACTCCTACTCGTGATAGCTGTAGGTGAGCTACAAGACAGCTGGAAGCATGGTGGCTTCGGCGTGCTGGTGGGCAGCGAGGCGGTGTTGTGCAGAAGAGAACTCTTGACAGGACTGTGAAAGGCAGTGACGACTTGAAGTTGATAGATGCTCAGGCAGCGTGACGTTCTCCAGAGGCAAGAAGGCTCCTCGGTGAGCGCTCGAGCAGCGCGACGTTTTGTGGCTAGACTGGCGCGAGACAGCCTCAAACCGAGGACTGCGGGATCCTATTTACGTTGCACACAGGGCCAGCAGGTTGCAAGGTGTGGAGAGAGAGAGAGAGGGAGAGAGAGAGGGAGAGAGAGAGGGAGAGAGAGAGGGAGAGAGAGGCGAGGAAAAAAGAGAGTAAAAGAGAGTAGCAGCTACTTCCCTTCTTGTGGCCGACAGCTGTAGGCGTAGTGTGACAACGTAATGTGAAACGGGTTGCGACGAAGCAAGCAGCAACAGCTGGGCTAGCCATCCCTGACTTGAAGGCGGCCTGTAGCGTGTATGGCGTAATGGCTCCTCTTAGGAGGGGACCGTGGCTGTGGCGAGCCTATATGAGAGTATGACGTCGCTCGTGGCGCGTCAACTATTCCACAGTTAAATACTTTTTTTCATTACGGTGGTTTCGATTCACTTTCTTTCTGTTTTGAAAGTAATGTTTATAACCTCGTTACGGACCTGCCAACCTGCATATCGTACAATTGTTTCTCTGTGTGGCAGATATGCATTAAAGTATTGCCAATTCATTCAATTGTTGCCTTTTGAGGCTCATATCCCACACAATTCCTTGCAGGTGCAGTTCTTGCGGTTATCTTGGTGTATCAAGGCAGTAAGTACGTGATTTTAGCAAAAGTAATTCATATCCTTGATATTTGATTGAGTAATTTACTTATTGTGCAGGATACCCTTTCAATAAACTCAAACTGTGAGCAGTCAATTGAATTTTCATATGACTTGTTTCTGAAGTGTAAATTAATAATAAAAAACAAAATTATTTCCTATCAATTTTATAGTTATGAAATACTTAACAAGAACTTTTGTTGATTAATTTTACCAGTTAATTTTGTTGTCAGTTATTCACATGCTAAATAATTATGTTTAAGTCTTTCATTCTGTTCGTTAAATTTTACATACAAAAGAAAATAATGAACAATCTCTTAACACAGTCATTCAGTTTGTTAATATTTTGAATTAAAAGAAGAAAAGAAACAAAGGAGTTAGTAGCACGTAACCACAAGTCATATCTTCTTATTTAGTGGTAATTTACGTTTCCTCTGAGCCTATATTTTAATGTTTATACAAGAAAGTCTTGTATATTTTATTTTATTCTTTCTTTTGTGCACATGCCAGACTACCTAGCTTAATTACACGAGTAATATAGCTTCCTATCTACAGTACAACCTCTCTATATCAATCCCATTTATTGTGCCTGTCTTTTTAAACGACTCTTTTTGAAAAACTGTAAGAAATTCAGGTGAAAAAAGTTTAAAATTTGGGGGAAATCAGTTGCAAACAAATTTGTTACCTTTTCTTTGGTCACTACACGTTTTGTTTCTGGGTGTAGCACACATTTAAAAATAGACACAACTCCTAAGACAGTCCGCGCTATCCAATACCTATGGACTCTGCCCACCCTTCACCCCTCAGGCTGTCCAACGCCCACGGGGGCGATTTTACTACTTTAGCCCGTTTCTCGTGCCATTTTGCTTTTACTTGCATGCCTTCATCTCACAATGCTTGTGTTATTATGATTTTAGTTTTTCTTGGTTTTGATTATTGTTTGTTGACAACTTATTGAACTTAAGTTTTTTCTTTGGGCTTAGATTTGGTAATGTTTTTGGCTTGATTTTATAAATGATTGTTGATGACCTGCACCTTTTGTATTGACTTGCCAATTCGTTAAAATGAGTGCAAAGACAGCCAGCTTATTGCAATACATATAGACTGTGTAATGGAAAGCGAGCAATTTTGAATTCCCTCTGTAGTTTCTTCTTTCTTCCACTTACATATCCTTCCGCTTATTGTCAATATAAACACTTCCACGCAATTTAATTTGATGTTTACATCAACTACACAAATCTGAGGTGTTTTATTCAATAAATAACAAGCCCCACATAATCACATACGGTGAACAACATAAACGATAGAATACTTTTTTGTTTTAATAACACATACCACATACAGTGCTATAAAAATTACAAAAATATTTTGCACGTTGAAATGTTTTGAAACGACGTGTGCAATTGAATTTGATAGAGTAGTGCAAAAATCACATTTTTCCACAGCATTAAGATGGTAACAATATGTGCAGGTAAGTAGGTAGTTGGGCTCAATGTCTCATCAACAAGTTGCACAGGAAAGAGGGATTACGAAAGGAATGGGAAGGAATCAGCCATGGCCGCCTATAAAAACCCATCCCAGCACTCGCCTGGAGTGCTTTCGGAAAACCAAAATCAGAATGGCTGGACCAAGAATCAAACACAGGTCCTACCAAATGCGAGTCCAGTGAGTTACCACAGCGCCACCTCCCTCTGTGACAATCTAGGGACCCGATCTTCATCAAGGTAAATGTTGTCTACGGAGCAACTTTTGGTTTAAGTTTTTTCCTACTGTTCATCTAGTTGGAAACTGATATACACAATTTTGGGGATTGACTTTCAATACTTTCTACAATTAGGCATTGAAGACTGGCAACTCCTCATTTTCTCAAAAACCTTTGTATTTTATTTTATATGTCCTAACAACCAAATCGAAAATCAACAATCTCACCTCAGTAAACATAACACCAGGCAATTCACAAAGCATCAAGTGGAACAGGGCAGCAACTGTGCAACTATTAAGTGAAGTTACAAAATTGTCATAGTGTAATTTGCTATATATTAAAAGTGAAATTATTTTTATTACCACCTGATAGTTCTAATTGAGCAAAGGTATTTTGGTAGTTCCTAAGTTTATAATTTTTAAGCATTAATATATTTCTATTGTATTTTTGGTGTTGGCAACATGGCTGTGACCTGAGGAAATAGTGACTTCAAAAAGCCTTTCCAGACCACCTTCAGTTACTCACCAACTTCACTGGCCAGTAATTTCAATAACGTCAGCTATGCTTCTGATGCTGTTGACGAGTACTGAAGGTCATTGGTAGTCATTTTGGTGAGCAACTGGGCAGAGCCCTCTGTGAGGCTGGAAAGATTACTAAAAACACTGAAATCACTGGGACTGAGGAGGATGTGTATTGGCAGCAAAGTGAGTCAATGATGTGTGATTAAAGATATTTGTTCATTAAACATACATACAATCATTCAGAAATTGTAATTATATATTATATTTGAATTAGTTCTGGAAATTCAGTGAAATTACAATAAAAGAATAACCTCATAAATGAATTACTATTTTAATAAAAGTATATCATAAGACAATACTGTGGGATTCAAACTAATTTTATATATAAGTTAGATTTTAAATAATTTTCAAAACTTAATTTAAAAGTGGAATTGACTCTTAATTCCCAATTTTATCTTTAAATATAATTTACTGCCAAGTTTTCCAAAACTATTAATTCTCTGACGAGGTATATTATTTGCTGGTTACTGATAACTGTTGCCTTACTGCTGACTAACACTAATGAAGTAGGAGTGATTTTAGTGCTCATCAGCAGTAACGAAAGGTGGCCCTAGTGTCACCGCTGTGCTGCTTCTGTTGGCTAGAGCATACTGCACATTTTGGAAACCACCCCCCAACCACAAATGGAATGAATCTTTTTCATGTGTAAAATACAAATATATGAACGAATTCCCAGAGTTTTATATTTCCCACGAGCTCTATACATTATTTAAAGTATCATATTTCCATGTGCAACAATTCTGTTTGCTAATAATTTAGATTCTGCTTGTAATCACTGAACTTTTCTGAGGCTGACTCACCATTCTGTGTTTTGTGCATCCCCTTCCCCTTCGCCCCCTCACACTTCAGCAACAAAGTGAATAAATGTTCTTTATTTATAAAAGCCACGCATCATTTTGCAATGGAATCAATTTTAAGGCAAATAATATTTATGTTAATGTGATATATTGTCATCGAGGTGCACTTGGTACCCCTGTTAATTAATAGCCTCGTTGCATGTACTAGCTCTAAAAAACTAATCTACCTCACCTTTTTGATGAACAGAAGCCACTTTTTAATCATGAAATACTTTATTATTAGGAATGAAATTGTGTTGTCTGATACTTTCTCAGAATTCCTAGTATTTCCAGGTTTCACATATACGCTGTAATGTCCCAACTACAACTGCATAAGAACCATAATTAACATCTTATTAAAGACAATAAACCAAATTCACAGTTTATAATAAACGATGCTCCACAGTTTTATGCTGTGCTTTTAAGTGCACACCTCGCCACACTACTCTAGTCATAGGTGCATTCAGCGAAACAGATGTGAGAGTTGTAAACAGAAGTTTAAAATTTTATTAAAATAAAATTTTAAGCGTTTGTGATATTGAATGTTAATACGGATAATGTTTCAAATAACCATGACAAAAAAATTATAGTGATAAATATGAACATATTGCCCTCGCAAATCAAAAACACTAAAATATAGCAAATTTTCCGTATGCATTATAATGTATTACAGTGGAGTCTTGGTTAACCGTCACCCTTTTAACCCTCAGTTTCTGTTAACCACCAGTAAGCTGACACGAAAAGTAAAATAATAAAATTAGATACAAAAACAAAATTAATAAACTAAAAATGAAATAACTTTTTCTTGCTTCATATTAGATCAAATTAAGCACATTATTGAGTTGAACAATGCGTATACTGTACTGTAATACTTTTGCCAATGAATACCCAGTAAATATACTTTATGTGCGGTGCGGAATGTGAATGACTCACGTTTGTTGTTTATGTACAATTGACATACATGGAATCGTTCCGACTTCCTAACCACCCTACCGGAATTCCTAGACACTCATCCGCCCTCCCATTCTTACAGTCAGTTCAGTAGCNTACTGTACTGTAATACTTTTGCCAATGAATACCCAGTAAATATACTTTATGTGCGGTGCGGAATGTGAATGACTCACATTTGTTGTTTATGTACAATTGACATACATGGAATCGTTCCGACTTCCTAACCACCCTACCGGAATTCCTAGACACTCATCCGCCCTCCCATTCTTACAGTCAGTTCAGTAGAGGTAGTCAATCAGCAAGTCATTGTCCTCAGTTTGTTGTCAAAGTTTAGTGTGTTTTAAAATGTCTGAGAAACGGAAAAGTGTTGTATTAGGACATTCTCAAAAACTTGAAATTATAAAACGACTGCGTAAAGGAGAAAGCGCGAAGAGTATCGCTCTCCTATATGGAATCGGGCGGACAACAGTCAATGATATTAAGAAAGATGCAGATTAAATCTAAAGTCATGTTTCATAAATGCAAACGACAGACGGAGATGTCAAACTAAGAAAAACGACGAAGCAAGCAAAACTGGATCAACTGGATACAGTAAGGTATTAGTGGTTCATTCAAGCCTGCAGTCAAGGGATACCAGTTTCTGGGCCCATAATAATGGCTAAAACTATCAAGATGAATAAGAAGCTTGATGGGGATCCTTCATTTAAGGCTAGTATAGGTTAGCTGGATAAATTTAAGGGTCGACATGGCATAAGGCAGTTGGACATATCGGGTGAAAAACTAAGCGCTGATAGTACAGTCATTGTAGAATATCGGAAAAAACTAATGAAAGAAATAAAAGATAGAAATATGGTCAGAGAGCAGGTTTACAACTGTGACGAAACTGGCCTAAATAGGAAAGCACTTCCAGTGAAAACCTTAGCCTCCTTATCTGAAAAATCTGCACAGGGTTTTAAAATGCAAAAAGACTGCATAACTGTTATGGTGTGTGTGAATGCAAATGGTAGACATACGTTTCCTTTACTAATCATTGAGAAATCTAAAAATCCTCGAGTTTTCAAAAATATGAATTTAAACATCTTACCTGTCAAATATTATGCACAAAAAAGTGCCTGAATGAGCCAGGATATATTTAATGAGTGGTTCCACAGTGTGTTTGTGCCAAATGTAAAATCACATTTAAAATCGATTGGATTGCTTGAAGAAGCCATGTTATTAATGGACAATGCACCAACTCATCCTTCTAATGTCTTACAAAGTGATGATGGAAAAATTACGTGCCACTTTTTGCCTGCTAACACTACCCCACTAATTCAGCCCATGGATCAGGGTATTATTGAAAGCATGAAGCGACGTTATCGAAAATGCTTTATTCAAAAATTTGTTTGCGTTGGAGATGAATTAATAAGTATAAAGCCGTTTTGGAGGTAATACACTATTAAAGACGCAATTTTTAATGTCGCTGAATCCTGGCAAGATATACCAGAAGAAACATTAAAAAAGGGCTAGAACAAACTGTGACCTGAGACTGTAAACGAGAATGACGCCATATACAAATCTGGAGATGAGGAAATTTTACTTCTGTGTCAAGGGATTCCAGGTGGAGAAAACACATCAATAGGTGAAGTAAGTGAATGGCTGGGAATTAAAAGATTTGATGGAGGTTTTGAAATATTATATGATGAGGAACTTGTATTAAGTGCAACACAGGAGGTAGAATGTTCAAGTGAAGAAGAGGATGATACACTCAAGGATTGCCCCAAAATAATTAGCCACAGTGACGCTGAAAACATGTTTTCCAAGTGCATTGAATGGTACAAGCAACAAGAAGAGGCAGACGCTACACAGATATTACTCCTATGTAAGATACGCAACACGGCAGCAACAAAAGCCAGTGGAGTAATACAACAAAGGAAAACGACAGACTTTTTTAGGTAGGATTATACTACTGAACATAAATACTGTATTCAATTTTGTTATTTCATCAACATAATAAGTAGAAGTCCACAATATTTAACATCTAATGNAAACAGAAGTCTATAATATTTAATATCATATACATACTGTGCTGTACATACTTATATTGATTGCTATCTGTTTAAAATATAGTGCTAAATATTGTATACATTATTATATCACTAGTGTCTGTCTTGTCTTAGTGTATGGGGGGGGGGGCATTTCTATTATCCGTCTATTCTCTCAACCGTCACGGTGACAGTCCCGAGACTGACGGATAATGGAGACTCCAATGTATTTCTGTTTGCTGGGCAAAAAAGCTGCAATTTTTCAAACAACAATTTCAAGTTAATAACCTATGTATCTTATCAACTTATATCAGTTTCACTAACACATATTTCTACAGTAAAATCAATGATTAAATCATTTATCTATGCGTGAGCAGCTTGGCGACAAGATTTTATGAAAGTAGGTAGTCTTTAGTATCTATGGACATCCATCATTACAGACAAAACATGTTTTGACAGGTGTAAACCAGGTTGTGGTGGAAGGATACATAATACTGTGAAGAGGAGGGAAGAGGGGGAAGAGAAGGAAGAGGAGGAAGAGGAGAGGGGGGAGGGAGGGAGAGAGAGAGAGAGAGAGAGAAATAGAAGAGATGAAACTAGGTAAAGCAAAGGGGTGGAGAAAAAAGCATCCAGCAACTTGATGGCTTAAAATTTGTTTATTTAAAATGTGACCGTATATGTGAAACTGGATGATATCCATGTAAAATGAAATCTACTTACAGGAAATAGACATGTATTCAGGCATTTATTTATACGAACCAGTGACGATGCCAAGATGCCACTAACCTACATTTTTGATCCCACACAACGGCCTGTCCTTACATGACTCATTCAACATGACGTAACAGGCTGTTAACAGACAAAGAATTATGCTCCCCAGTTCACTTTTGGCTTGCTTATGCAGCAAGGAATATGAATGTTTTTATGTCTTGCGTACAGTCACAAGGCCTGGTGAAATAGTTGCGTTGTCATTTTACATACAATTAATATGAAAACTCATAGCAGTTAATGGTGTGAAATGTTGATCAGGAGGTATTTATCAACTGAAGTTGGGAAAAAATTTAAATCACTTTAAAAGCACATAGCCACATATCCCACCAAATGAATAAAATTCATTGCACTAAACAATTACAATGAAATCTTCTACTTAAATTCTTTAGCATGTCATTCGCCTGTTGAAGACATATGGTAAACTTGCATAAGCAACCAAATTACACTGTTATATAACAACGATGACATGCACGCACAAACATCATACTTGACAAAAACATCTGCAGAATACAACTAGGCCAATAGAGGCGGTCAGGCTCGGGCCATGGTGTGAAGAAGGAAGGAATTCCTTAACCCCCTCCACCCTCAGCTATATACCAACCCCTGTCACCCATGTCCTTCACAGCAGGGGGACTCCACAGACATCCTTTTATTATTTCCTTCTTTCTCTCTGTGTAACCTTGATGCAGCTGTGATATTTCAACTTTTCAAGGTGATGCAGATTCTTTACTATGAAGTTCCCTTGGCGCCATTTAATGCGAGTTCATAAACCATAAAAAAATTCTGGACATTTCATGCAGAATTTGTAATCCCATACATTCCCTTCTTTTCCTGCATTTCTCTATCACTGAACAACCTGAAATTTAGTATATTATATGAGCACAATTTTATTATGCGTTAAAACAGCAGTTTAATATTGTAATGTTGAATTGATGGTATTAGTTTTTATTTGCATGTGTGCGATGTCCTGATATTTTAAAGTTTAATAAGTCAAAGTTAAATTATATTTTAAAGTATAATTTTGTGTCGTACAATACTTATTTCGTTCCAACAGCTTTGTGTTTGCTGCTGATTATGTACGGGTGACCCAGTTATTTTCACCAGTGTTTTGACCTTGAAGTTATGAGTCCTCTCTGCAGTATTTACTTTCTGTGTACAACGCACATAGTTAATCCTTTGTCTTTATAAAGTATTCAGAGTTCCTGCATTCCATCATTAAGTTGTGAGACAAATGGTTTAATAATTCATCTCCAGTGTGGTTATTGTTTTGGAAGTGAATTCAGCGAATTCTGTGCTGATTGGCATTTCTCACTATGTATTTTAAGCTTGCCATTAAGAATCTTTTCAAATATTTGTTTTTCCACTTGACATGTATCCTTTTGTACAGTAGAACCCCATTTTTACATTCCCGGTATTAACATTTTCCAGTTTTTTTACACTGCTTTTTCCAGGTTCCGTTTATTCCCCTAATAAATTAAATGCATTGTTTTCCCAAAAATTATGTTGCCGAAACATTGTAGTTCCCACATTTTACATCATATACAAAACATAAACAACATCAATATGGTTATAACACCAGAGATAGTAATAACGAGTTCATGAAACTTCATGCTACCGCAACTTGGAATAATGTGTGCCGTGATCGAGACCATGATCCGAGCACAATAAACATGGGGAAAGAAATATGACAGCAGTAGTTGAAGCTAACTGCCACTGCAAGCGCTAGTGGTATTCAACTGCATACCATGTTGGTATGTTTGTAATGTTTCGCGTATTGTGGGTTCAATGGAAATAACCTTCAGCACTGTAAACCTAGTGGCTTTGGAAATCATGCTCAAAAGAGTTTTGGTTTTTTATAAACTCAAAATTGTTTTGTGTGATAGTGGAAAAACTTGCAGCCAACACAGCAGTGGTGGAACCTACCAAGAGTCTTCAAGATTCTTCTGTTATTATTCATAAACAGCAAGAGCCTTTAAGATATAGTGATGACTTGCTAGCAAATAATCACGGGTTGAAGATCCGGTACGACAGGAGAATGTTGGGAGAGGTATTTCAAGGAGGCCAACTGGTGTGGTTGTACAACCCACAGAGGCAAAAAGGGTACTGCCCAAAGCTAAGAAATGTTCGGAAGTCCCCTACACGATTCTGAAGAAGATCAATGATGTGGTGTTTCAGATTCGCTGTAAAGACTCTCTGGCAAAACCAAAGGCGGTCCACATCTACCAACTACGAAGGTCCAGATGTTGCAGTGTGTGTTCGGGATGAACAGTCTTGAGGAATGGGCAGTGTTACATGCTTGCTGGTCTGCATTGCTTCCCCTGCTCATTCCTGCTCGAACGAGAGCAAGCGAAAGTGTGTGAAGACCTGGCAAGCGGTAATGCAAGGAGCTAAATAAGAATCACCAAGTTGTGCTGCCACATTAAGGATATTGCAACTTCTGTGCTCCACATCTTTAGAGGATTGAATTTCTGGGGTTACCTATGATTAAAGAATGTTCTGGTCCTTGCCCTAGCCTCCCTCAGCAAGACAAAGTGTGAAGAACTTTCTAGATCGGGCCAGCAAGACTACATAAGCCGCAATAGCCCTCCAAGATGATAGTCTAGCTAGTTTTGGAGTTTTGAGGGTTGTGCAAACTTAAGTGACACATGTGCAGACAGTAAAGCGACACTCCAGAAGAATGTCGAGTGGTTGTGAGTATGACCAGCAGGAGTGAAGGTGAAGTCTACGAACTGCGAGCATCAGTATAGTGGAGAGCAAGACTGACGGGCGGGACTACTGAACTGGATGCAAGAGTGTAAAATATTTGGAATGATGGCAATACACAGGTTGAATATGTGTAAATAATGAGTGTGGATGAAGTGACTGTAACAAATATAGACATTGATAGGACTTTAATTAGAATTGAGATTAACATTAAATATTGTGCTCACTGAGAATAACAAAAGCAATAGTGGAGATAGATAGTTTAACGATGTAAATAACAGCGGTCAGAATAAATTAAAAATCAAATTTATAGTTCTTTTATTTTTATTAAGACCTCCATCGCTTATGAACTCAGTTACGCTACTCCGGTGTCTTTTACCAATATGAACACAGAATGCACTCCACACAGTTATATGTAATTATAAATAAATATCTCTGTACCCTAAAGTTAAATAAATTGGCTTAGTATGATTTTGAAAAACTAAATGAAAATCATATTACCTCTTCAAACTTCTTGCAAATAAGAGTGAATGCTTTGAAAATAGCACTTGTAGGACCAGTGACTGTAACAATCCGTTCTGGACAAGATCCATCAGATATGTTTATTTTTGCTCCAGACTGCAACGAAATCAAATACATTATTACAACTTTTTCATAGCATAATATTAACCTAAATATAAAACACATATCTCAAAACCTCTAAATAAAACAAGAGCAAAAAAAAAATGGAATACAAGAATACTTCACTCATAAAATTTTTAACATTTTGGCTACTGAGTTACGCAACATTTCAATGTGTAATAGGTAATTCTTACAAAAAACATTATTATTTAATTTAAAATAATTTTTCCAGGAAAATACCAAATTCAAAGTATATTTCTGAACACAAACTGATTTCTTAGTTTTATTCTCAGACCGCAAACTATAAACATGAGCAGGAAAGAGAGTGGATAACTATACTAAATAAAAGTACAGAATGTATCCACCAAGTACACCACTTAAAACTGACCATTTGGTAACTGAATGTAAGCGATGGTATAAACCCATAATTAATGAAATGATTGAAAATATGTTTTCTTACACTTAGAACAATGTATTGTTAAAACACATGTAAATGTATGTATTGACACTGAAGAGCCAAAAAAACTGGTACACCTGCCTAATATCGTGTAGGGGCCCCCGAGCACACAGACGTGCCGCACGCAGACGTGGCATGGACTCGACTAATGACTGAAAGTATGTAGGAGGCAATTCACACCATAAATCCTGCAGGGCAGTCCACAAATGCAATCAGTGCCAATTTGAGAAAGGGTTGCAAGTCTGTCACGTTTAATGATTCTCGTCAGTCGTCGTTTGCCCCGTTCATTCACAATCTTTTTCCGGCCGCAGCGATGTCGAAAATCTGATGTTTTACCGGAATCCCGATATTCACGGTACACTCGTGAAATGGTCGTACGCGAACATCCAAATGTTATCACTACATCGGAGATGCTATGTCCCATCTCTCATGTGCCGACTATAACACGAAGATCAAACTCACTTAAATCTTGATAACCTGCCATTGTAGAAGCAGTAACCAATCTAGCTGCAGACCGCATCGCGTTACTCTGATTGGTTCCATAGCAGTTTTTTTGGCTCTTCAGTGTATATACACTGAAGAACCAAAAAAACTGGTATAGGCGTGCGTAAGCAAATAACAGAGGTATGGAACCAATCAGAGTAACGCAATACAGTCAACAGCGCCTATATAAGACAACAATCATCTGGCAAAGTTGCTAGATCAGTTACTGCTGATACAATGGCAGGTTATCAAGATTTAAGTGAGTTTGAACGTGGTGTTATAGTCGACGCACGAGAGATGGGACATAGCATCTATGAGGTAGCTATAAAATTTGGATTTTCACATACGACCATTTCACGAGTGTACTGTGAATATCAGGAATCCGGTAAAACATCAAACCTTCGACATCGCTGCGGCCGGAAAAAGATTGTGAATGAACGGGACAAACGACGACTGACGAGAATCATTACACATGACAGACGTGCAACCCTTTCTCAAATTGGTGTAGATTTCAATGCTGCGGCATCAATAAGTGCCAGCGTGCGAACTATTCAACGGACCATCATTGATATGGGCTTTTGGAGCCGAAGGCCCACTCGTGTACCGGAGTTGACTGCACGACACAAAGCTTTAGGCCTCGCCTTGGCCTGCCAACACCGCCATTGGACTGTTGATGACTGGAAACACATTGCCTGGTCTGACGAGTCTCATTTCCAATTGTATCGGGTGGATGGACGTGTACGGGTATGGAGACATCCCCATGAATCCATGGACCCTACATGTCAACAGAGGACTGTTCAAGCTGGTGGAGGCTCTGTCATGATATAGGTCATGTGCAGTTGGCGTGAAATGGGACCCCTGATACTTTACATACGACTCTGACACGTGACACATACGTAAGCATCCTGTCCGATTACCTACACCCATTCATGTCCATTGTGCATTCCGACAGGCGTGGAATACAATGCGACACCCCACACGTCGAGAGTTGCTACCGAGTGGCTCCAGGACCACTCTTCTTGCTTTAGACACTTCCATTGGCCACCTAAATCACCAGACATGAACATTATTGAGCATATCTGGGATGCCTTGCAACGTGCTGTTCAGAAGGGATCTCCTCCGCCTCGCACTCCTATGGATGTGTGAATTGCCTCCTTCATACCTTCAGACATTAGTCGAGTCCATGCCACGTCATCTTGCGGCACTTCTGCGTGTTCGCAGGGGGCCTACAAGATATTAGGCAGGTGCACCAGTTTTTTTCGCTCTTCAGTGTATATACAGCATTACAAATACAACATTCAAGTACGAAGGATGATCATGCAGTTGGATGCCAAAAATGTACATATTCCATCTCTGATGTCCAGCATTTTCTGAAACAATTATTTGTCATCACAGGGTATGCACATGACGTGAAAAACTAACATATTAGCATTATTTCCGTGAAAAACACACATCATCAAAAACCAAATTCTCAATTTTATGTGAAAAAGAAGAAAACTAACACTTTCAGACTGACATTGAAGATCTTACAGCATATATTTTTTACGTATGACATTTAAATACATGCAATTCCAAGGCAAACTGTTCTTACCTCTTCTCTAAACCTTTTAACAATTTCACCTTTCTTGCCAATAATACTTCCAACTTCCTGAAACAAAATTATAAAACATTGTAAATATGCAATTATTAAAAAAAAAAAATTGCAACAAAAACTTCTACTCATTATAAAAAACAATTTTCAACATAAACTTGACAATGAAAAATTTTACAATAGTTTTTAACGTGTTAATGTTTAATCAACTGAACCAGTGGTATGGACTGTAAGGAATAAGGCAGGAAGTGGCAATGACCTGTAGTAACAAACCAATAGCAGCAATTGCCTGGAATAATTTCAAAAACCATTGCTAAACCAAAATCAGAATGACCTGACCAGGAATTGAATGCAAATACACCCAAATGTGAGTACATCACTGTGTTGCGACTGCACCACATTGCTCTGTTTTCAAACTAATGATGTGTGTGCATTAAATCATTTGCATTGGCAGCATACAAGTTCATTTTGGAAATTCTACCAAAAAGTGTAAATTTCATGTTCAATTTTTCATGTAAAAAAAAAACTGGTTTTTCATGAACTATTATTTTCTGCCAGTTGAAGATTGCACTGAATAAAAAAAAAACCTGGAAGGAGAAAACGGAAGGTATCACCTAATGGCTAAAATTTCAATTTAAAATTTTCCCAGTGGTAGAGGATTGATAAGTCTTGACAGTGGAATGAGTTTCGGGGTACTTTTATAATAAAACATCAGTTTTTCAAATAAATTTATTGCAAAAAGAAGTTTGTTTTAAATTATAGCATAACCAACACTGAACATACATATCTGTATTCTTAATAAGATTATAGACGTCCTGTTAGTGTGACAGAAATATTTTTGTACGCCAAGTCCATTCCCATTGCTTGAGAAACCTTATGTTAAATAATGTTATGAAGTAATACATTTATTTAGTCGTAAGTTAGAACGGCACAGTGTTAACATTTTTTAAATGTGCATTTTTCAAATATACCATTAATGATCTCAATTGGTTGAACCTTGGCATCATTTAATGGGCAACATGCAAATTTTGCCAATATTGTTGAAAATGATACAAACACATTTGTATAGGAGTATTAAAATAAAAATTTGCCATTTTTGCATAAAAATTTGTTTAGACAAAGTTATTTGAGTATTAAAACAGTAACTTCCATGGCCGCTGTCAAGTGAATGTGGAACGCTCTCTCATTGCTTTGACGTCACTAGTCATACGCCGGCGGCCAGCTCCGGAACATTGCAAACACGCAGCACTAAAATGGAAGGCAACTTTGTGAAAGCCAGTCGAACAATCTGCCACGAGTAGATACAGATATGCTACTTGATTACTTAAATTCTCTTTGTTTTGTGTAATATGAAATAAGATGTGCAAAATTACAAAAAGTAATAACGTGATCTTCAAAGCGACTGTAGGCCTACATCACATATTACAACTTATTTGTTTGTACGTTTTATTGGTTTACGTATTATTATTATCATCTGTGTTTATGTTTGTGATTGCTAAGATTCAAAGTAGGAAATTAAAATATGGAATAGGTATTACATTCACAAGAATAACACAATTGTAATGACGGCAACTGCAGTGAGCGTACTGATGTGTGACAAATTAACTACATTATTTAGAAATAAAACGTAATGTTGTATTGAGAAAGAAGGTTACAAATATTTCTGGATTCTAAACCCAGTTGCAGTATTCATAAAAAACTTTTTGAAACAAATGTTAGAAATAATATTACATTAATAAAAAATATCTATACCAAATTTTGTATGTTAGGCCTAACTTGGAATGTATAAGCTTACAAAATGTAAAATTTACACTGTGTGGCTAAATTTTTGTAAACATATTTACATGCCTTTACTATTATGAAATACATTAACATATTTTTTGATGCTCACGTCTACATCACATACGAATTGCTAAACGCGTTGTGGTCTGTATTAAACAATACCATAGTACTGTGATAAAGGTTAGGTCAGATTTAAATAGTATATATTAAGAAGTTCAGTGTTAAAACTGCCTACATAGGGGAAACATAAACACCTTAAATATAATTACGTACGTCAAAATGGTCTTTGCAAACAGAAAGAACTGATTTTGGCTAAACATCTTCAATGTCTCGCCTAACTGCGTTAAACCACGTCTTCCAGTTTGTTTCGTTTTTTGTAACTAACAAACATTTTATCAGGTGTTTTGTGAGATGTAATAGTACACTGCGGTACAATAAACCACTTCGATGATTTGGTATACTTGACTGTTTATTTTCTCTTTTCATTACTTCAAACAATTTATATTTAACCAAATACGCATCACCGTTGAAGTAAACAAACGCGGCGGCCGAGGTTGTATCAAACTTGTGACGCCACGGAGTGAGCAGGCACGACAGACGCGTTTTGGCGGGCATTTTAAACGTAACACTTTCTTTCAATCACAACTTTTTCAAAACTAATTTTTAAATCGTGATATTTTGTAAATACATTTCTAACACATAAATGAATGAAAACCAAGTGCCAGCAAAAAATGTGCATGTTGCCCATTGGTCCACCTACAAGGCACCTATCTCCTTGGTCACATGGACACCAGATTGCACAGGGACTGCATATTATGAGAGCATAAATTTTGTCTTACATCCAGGAAGTGACACAAGGTACCAGCAGGTTCCCTAGATGGATCTAAGCTATGTATTGTGCTTCTACTGTTCTTTTTTGTGAACGGCAAGTCCACTTTCAAGTAACTATGGCATGGTACTGTCACAACACTTCAAACAAGTGGATACCTTCCTCACCTAAGAGAAACCTCCAAGGGGGGCCCATAATTCACCCCCGAACACCCAACTTCATCCCCGTGAACATGGGCATGCAGCATGTTGAAGTGCAAGCAGCTTGGCACTACATTGGTTGAAGAGATGGTGTATGTATTGTGTTTTGTCTGTTGGTTGGTAAATGCTAATATGCATAGTAGTGATAACCCATCGCTTTGTGACAGCATTCTGCGACTCAGCTTTAACAGTATTTGCTCTCTCAGTGAATCTTTAGCACCTCAGACTGCTACTGTCTATTGAGGAGTGTACATCTGTAGTTAGTTCTGTACATAGTGGAACAATTTCATGACAAACATGTCAGAGCTCTACAGTTTAGACAGAGTGAGGTGTAATGATAAAAAAAAATGTACAACACAAATTAAGTGAAATCCTATAGTGTAGATGATTTAGCACAGTCAATCCAAAATATTGTAGGACAAATTATTGTGTTAAAAAGTAGCGATAATTTATATAAGAACTGTTGCATTCTTTAAGGTTACAGCTGAGCCAAGTGAATCCCTAGCAGGTTAGGTACTGCAAACATGTGAAGATTCTTCACTGACATTCACTCTGAGTGATGTTTTATGTCTTTAAAATAATAGTATTAATCAATTAAAAACTGGAATCTCGCCTACAAAACGCCTATCAAGAGCAAGACAAAAATAAAAAACAATTAAAGAAAAAAAGGAAAAATCTGAAATGGAGTTCACACTATTAAATTCAGAAGTACAGAAACTTAAAAAAATTTATGGGGTTTGAAGATTTTTTTATTAGTCACATGATGATTCATACAGGTGCAATACGCAGTTTTCTCAATACGAACACAGTAATTATATCCATAAATTAAAACAAAAAATCTGATTGCTTACATTGATTCCAACAACTTTCAGCAAAAGTCAACCAATGGAAAATTTACAAAATTCTTTAAAATACAATATTGAAAAAATAATGTAAAATAAAAAAATTATTATTAATTTATGTAATGTATAATTCATCTGTAGGACACTGCAGAAATGCAGGGGGTTCCTCTTTCCTATTTTTTTTTGGTGTTAGTAGTTCCATATAAAGACCCAACCAAAATAATGTTAGTATTTCTATTTGCGAGAATGATATGAAGATGATGAAAGTAAAACGCTTTATGGCAAGATATTTTTAAAAAATGTATAATCTTACGAAAGAACCAAACACCCAGATAAAATAAAAATGGAACTTTCTAAATTTTATTTCCAGCATCCTAAATAGGTTAACTATATGTAAATTCAAGAAGTATGCACAAGTGTTTACTGTAGCATTCAAACTAATGTATAGTGTTTTGAAACACTTCAATTGAAAAAAACCTGAAGAACTTTTCTTGAAGTGGATATATGCAGAAGTAACAGAACTGTAGGTTTCACGAGTGTGGAGACAGTCCAGGTGTAGGTGTAGGAGAACGTATGTTAGCAGAAACGCTGGATTTAGAAGATATTAAAATAATCAAAAAATGCCATAAAATTTATATTTTGCTATATGGCAACAACCATATTTGTCTAAAAATTAAATATGGCCACAGATAAAAAAATATATGACTTTGGATTTGCGTTCTTGGAATATCAACATATATATATTTTTTAAGTGTCTGCAGAAAAACTAAAATTCAGTGATTTTATGTGGAATGATGCATGAGGTGCAGTGAGGTGAGGTTCAGTGAAGTGAAGTATGTTGAAATGAGTTAAGAAAAGGTGAGGTGATTGAGCGAGAAACAATGTGACAGTGTAAGACTGCTTGACCATCGTTATAAGTGTTGTTAACTTCTTGGCAGCTGAATATTAGAGGTAATTTGTATGCCCCCCCCGAGTTTGGATATCTGCTCAGTATACGGTAAGCCATTTTATGGAAAACAAAAGTTTTATAGACTGTTCAGGAAACTGTGGCACTCATTTACATGTTCAATGTGTAAATAGGTCAAGTGACAGTGAGAATTACGAATGCATAAACTGTGATTCAATTATGTTCAGTTTCACATTGCCTAAACGTATTAATAATAAGGTGACTAACTCTGCTGAAAAAATAATTCAAACGCCAGACAAAAGACTTATGCCCTGAAAGTGATGCTTGTGACAGTGAAATGGAAGGACAAGAAGACATGTCTACCAAACTAACTAATAAAATGGCTACCAGTGTTAAAACTATGTTTGAGGCTCTGTTTGATGAATTAGCTAAACAGGTAAGAGATCTAAAAGAAGATAGTGTTATGCTTCAAGCTATGTTTGAAAGTCTTCAATTACACGAAGATAAAAATGTGTGTACTTCTTGTTTGAATGCCGGGGTTTCACGCCCTCCACAGAAAACATATTACAGTGAAATAACCTTAAATGGTCAACAATCTGCTTCTAGCTCTGAATTTGTAGTATCTAATAACAAAAAATCTCAGTCTAAGGTACCATATGGTAATACCACGCTGCCGTCATGCACAACCAAAAAACTACAGATCAGGAAGAAATGTCTACATAGCCAGCCGCTGACGCAGACAGATTTGTTGAGGTCCGCAGACGTAGAACAAAGTCCACTGCAGTAAGTGGGTCACCTGCATCCAAGCCATCTGCGGGGCAGAACAAGTACAACTTGGCGTGAGGAACAACGTGAATATTAAAATAGTCCCTAAAACTGTGAAGGAAATTTTTCTTTCCCGTTTTGCTCCTGTCGTACAGGAAAATGAAATAGTGACATATACCAATCAAAAGAACTTACATTTCAAACTTAAAAGTTGTAAAATTGAAAACCAGATATGACTCCTATTCCTCTGTGTGTCTGTGGTGCAAACAGATTATGCAAGTATTTTTAATACAATGTTTTGGCCGGCAAGCTGCTTAATTAGCCCTTTTTAAGGCAGGCGTCAGAACAATCAACTCTTTGGCGCAACAAGCACATTAGTCTCTTAATTTAACTGCATAGAATGAGGAACAGCCTTTTTTTATTGTCTGTCTGATGTAAGTAGGCAAGATTTTGACAGTTCGACAAAAGTAGCACCAAACGTTTACTTTTCGTTTATGTATCCTTTCGCCATCAGCTGATGTGTCAAGTGGTGGCTGTATATTTTATCAACACGCTGTCAGCTAATCCACTTGCCATTGTACTGTAATGCTAAACAAATTTTAAGGTATTTTAGACTGGCATCTGTCTAAATATAAGTTTGTAGGTTATAAAAGTAAAAATATAAAACCTTGCAAAAAATTTAATATTTGCTAACACTTTTTTAATTTGTCCAGGACAGCAAATTTGGATTAACTTTTGCAAGACGGTAGTTGTAGTTCTTATCACACTTTGGACGTCATAGCTAATATAACTGGAACTAAAAGTATTTCGGGAAACTTGATTGACAACGCACTTTTATTCGCCAACAACTCACCAACATCTATTACATAGCAGTATTTCTGCTATTACTAATACTAAACAGTTCGAGTTGGAAATATATGGGATGGAATAAGGTAAGAATTGCTTAAAAACTATTCACGACGTCCCACTTTCTTTGTTTTATTAATACAATATAGTAACAACATGGAAACAATTAAATGGGTTTGCGGAAGAACAACATGGCTTGTACTGGACGTAGATGTAACGATTACCGGCCCAATAGAAATTACTAGTAATCAAAATCGCTGTACACAAAATACATGTTACTTTAAAAATTATGCAGCGCTCGCGAAAAAATAAAACTACTGATATATGTTCTTGAATTTGTTATTTTACACACAAAAGTTATTTTTTTGTGACTGGTAATGCTTTGGGAAATAGTGGACAGATGGCGCGCATGGGATAGCAGAGCGAGTTATTTACTTAGAGCTTGACTCAACAGATAGCTGCACGTTGCCCTGCCTCTTGATCTCGTCTTTCTAAAAGTTGACTATTCTTCTATTACTGGCTCGTAACAACACGAATTTGAAATATATTTCGTCAAATTATTAGAAAAAATAATTCAACAATACCCTGCAATATTTTTTTTAGGCTTTTGGAATTAATATCAAGCATGTATGGAAGGTGTGGAGAGTGGGGATATGATGCAAAAATAACTCCCAATGTTCGTGGTTGTATTTCAATTGAATACGGACCGTTTTATTGTGCATTTAATTTTGAACACCTATACATTACTACTTTAGCAAGAAGTTTAGTTTGTAACTCTAACAAGCGCTGTTTTATGACCACATAAAATAAAATGTATTAATTAATTTAGGAACTCATTCTTATCAAATATTTTCTGCTTGTCTGATGTGCGTCGGCAGTGCACTCAGAATAGCCAACGTCATATTAACTTTCGTTAGTTTGTGCATCAGCTGATACAGGATTTTGTAAATGGCACTTTGTTTGTTTCGTATACATCAAGTTGCCACTCGCTGACTGTCATAATCTTGCCAAGTTATACGAGACGGAAAATATTAGTAATAATAGTGAGACGGCTGGAGGACTCTCAAAATTGAATCTACCTAGGTTACCATGTTTACATGTCTATTGAGGAAAACGGAGGTGCTGTTATCAATTATGTATGACTCCAGGGAAGGATGATTATTATCTTTATTATCAAAATGTAAGGGGTATTCAAACAAAATCTTTATTGTTTTCTCAAAATATCAATAGTGTTGATTACTGTGTCATTTGTTTAAGTGAAACTTGGTTTAATAGTAATTGTGTTGATTCCTACTATTTTTCGGATAATTACTGTATATTTCGCAAAGATCGTGATACGACTTTCTCTAACCTCACAAGAGGAGGCGGTGTTTTTATAGCAGTAAATTCATCTAAATATTCTCATATTGTACAAAAATGTAATTTTCTGAAAGATAACATTGAGTCTCTTTGGGTTGAAATTACTAGTAATAAAGCAAAAAAAAATTTAATCGCAAATATTTTTCTTCCTTCACAATTGTCTGTTGGTGATGTTAATGATTATTTTAACGTCCTAGATTCTAAATTGTCCGGTTATGCTCTTCAAATAATTATAGTCTGTGATTTTAATGTTCCTGGTATTGATTGTAATGAATTTCATACTCAAAATATTGTTCATTGTTATAGTAAACAAAAAGGGCAAATCCTTATAGAAAAAAATTACTTTTATNGTCCTAGATTCTAAATTGTCCGGTTATGCTCTTCAAATAATTATAGTCTGTGATTTTAATGTTCCTGGTATTGATTGGAATGAATTTCATACTCAAAATATTGTTCATTGTTATAGTAAACAAAAAGGGCAAATCCTTATAGAAAAAATTACTTTTAATTTGGAGCAATTTAATTTTACTAAACCACTTTCTTGACTTTGTTTTTTCTTATTTTCATATAGATCATGTTGAAAAATCTAACTATCCTATTGTAGAAGAAGATGAGTATCTTCCTGCTTTACTCTACTGTAAAGTTGATTTTGAAAGTTATAAAGAAAGTAAAAATTTATACTATAATAGGAATTATAAAAAAGAAGACTACTTTATCATTATTTTTATATTTTAGTTCTTTTGATTAGAGTCCTATTTATAATATGCAAGATGTCGACCAAATGGTAGATTAGATTACCTTACTAGCAACTCTCAAATATTAATCAACCAGTTTATTCAAAATGTTAAATTTCAAAATGTAAATATGCTGTTGGTTTTCAAAAGGTATAACCAGACTTTTAAAAATGAAAGAACATTCATTTAGGTTATACAAAAGAAATAAATCTGACTATAATTATTCTCACTTTTCAGAGTATAGGAGAGCTCTGAAAGAAAAATTAAAATAGATGAGAAAAAAGGCAAGCCAATACTAATGATAATTTAAAAAGTAATCCATCAAATGTTTGGAAATATGTTAAAATTACGAAAAATGGCTACACAGAGAAAATAACATTATTATCTAATAGTACAACGGTTCAAGATCCTGAAGCTTTGCGAATACTTTTGCCAAACATTTTGCAGAGATGTATGTTCAGTCAAATCATAATGTTAATTCTCAATATAATTATTGTGATAATTTCACCTGCCAACTCCGACAATTACCCAAGGTTTGGTTCTTTGGGCAATAAAGAGACTTAAAAGCAGGAAGACTGCTGGGATTAATGAAATTCCAAATTTTATAATCAAAGGTTGTGCTAATACATTTATTCCACTATTAACTCATATTTTTTATTTTAGTCTAATACGTGGTGTTTATTCTTGTGGAAAAGAGCTATTGTTGTTGCTATTTTTAAGAAAGGTAACAAACAAGATGTTAACAATTATAGACCTATATCTTTATTATTATGTTGTTTCTCAAAGGTATTTAGGTAATTCATACACACACAAATTTTTACACAAAAAACCTAATTTCAGATAGTCAGCATGGATTTCAAATGGGTAAAACAACAACTAATTTATTCTAATTTTTTAGAGATCAATATGGAGATGTTACATCTAGAAATCAGATTGATGCAATATATTTTATTTACGTAAAGCTTTTGATACTTCTCAAACTCGGTTATCTTAAAAATTACAAGCAATTGGTTTAAATAATACTTATGTCAAATGGCTTTCTAACTATTTTTCTGAAAGAAAGTTCGTAGTAAAAGTAGAAACTTCACTTTCATCTCATTATAATGTATCTTCTGGTGTTCCACAGGGTGGAACACTATCACCATTGTTATTTTTAATATTTATAAATTATATTGTTAGTTATAAATAATTCTCGAGCACTTCTATATGCTGATGATTTGAAGATTTATAAAAATATTAAAGATATCACTTAATTTAGAGAAAACTATGTCTGTCTCTTTTACAAGTAACAAATCAAATTGTATAGAAATATTTTATGTATAATCATGTAACCAACAGAGTTGATTATTATGTTCGTGATATGGGTGTGATACTAGATTCTAAATTATTTTCCATTACCAAGTCGATAGTCTTATTAGTAATTCTAGTCATACTTTAGAATTAATTAAATTTATTACTTACTCTGCTTGAACACCTGAATCATTATTGTGTCTATATTATTCTTTAGTTAGATATAAATTAGAATACTGATCAGTCATTTGGAATTACATTACCACCACTAATTCAAGGAAACTGGAAAATTTAAAAAAAAAATATTTTTAAAATTATATTTTATAAATTTTCACAAAATAATTTAGATTTCAATTATAATATGGAGTTCAACAGATATAATACCCAGACACTGAAAGTCAGACAAGATATTTTAGATGCATTATTTCTAGTAAATGCTTTTCTTTCATACATTTTTGTCCCGTTCTGAATAAACTGGTGTGTTTACAGATTCCAAATTATAAGAATAGAATTCTGAATACTTTTTGTACTTTAAATAATAGAAATGATATAGTCAAAAGGTGTGGATTAAATTATAATAAATTGGTTTTTGATTTTTATCCTTATATGGGAAAGAAAATTACATTTATTGAGCTATTCAAGTATTATAATAGATAAAGCACAATTTTCTGAATTATTTGGGCTTTCAACTATTAATTGTCATTAATTAAATTTTTTTTAAAGTAAATACTTTATGTTATTTAGCATAGTTGTGTAAATATTGTGTATTTGTCCATTTGTGTGTTTTTGTGCTTATTTTTCTTGGTTTGTTAACGTGTATTTGTCTTTATTTCAGATTGTTTTTGTGTTTTTGTTATATTTTTCTGTTTGTTTCTTTTTTATGTCTGTATGTGTGTGTCACTCAGTTATTGGTTAACACTGTTGGGTAGCACATTGAACTTAATATCTACAAATTTTTTATTTTATTATCAAAAGCAGCAATTGCCTTACTATATAACAAAACTATATAAACCATGTTCTGTGGGCAGATTTTTTAAAAACATAAATTGACTCATGTTATTTACAGTAAGAGAGTTTGGTTAAAAATAACTTTTTTTTAGTATTTTATAAAAAAAACAGGCATTAGGCAACAGTTTTACTGTTCAAGTGTCACAAGAAGTCAATCATGTATGTGTTTCAAAGATGTGCAATTAAATTCTCTCTCCTACAGGTGCCTTTGCTGCATAATTAATAGGTTATGGGTCCAGTACAAGGTATAAACTGGTAGAAAAGTCTGTTTTAGATACGAGCGCACTGTCTCATGGTGGCGGTACACATTCAAACCTGCATCTAAAAATTTGATGGCACCAGTTTCTCCNTCACAAGAAGTCAATCATGTATGTGTTTCAAAGATGTGCAATTAAATTCTCTCTCCTACAGGTGCCTTTGCTGCATAGTCAATAGGTTATGGGTCCAGTACAAGGTATAAACTGGTAGAAAAGTCTGTTTTAGATACGAGCGCACTGTCTCATGGTGGCGGTACACATTCAAACCTGCATCTAAAAATTTGATGGCACCAGTTTCTCGAACTGGGAGTTCAGAATGCAGTTATTACTTGAGAAGCATGGCATTTTATATCTCTCGACTGACAATCCACCTCAAGAGGCGGCAGGCAGCATTACAGCAGTTCGAGTATAATGGTGAACCAAGGTATTGTCAATATTCTTCTGGTGATTATGGGAAATATTACAGCACAGGACATGATGGAAATATTTTGTACTTGCAATGCATTAAAATGTACATACAAGCTTATACCTGATGCTACTGACATTTATATTTGTTAAAATGTACAAATTTAATACTAGTGTAAAAGCTTGAAGTTGCCAGCTCAAAACATCTATAAAACAAACCCCATTTACCCGATTCTGGTCCCTTGAGAATTGTTAAACAGAGTTTTTATTATGTTTTGTCACTACCTCTTGAAATATGTGTAACAAAGCAAAGTATATTACAGCAAAAGGAAACAACACAATAACTGAACAAGAACTTAATGAAAACAAATTGAAATACAAACAGAAACAAAAAGTACTAACAGACTTTATCTCTTTCTCTAGCTAAGACATTGCATGACAAAAAGACATGGCCAATACAGTATGAAAAAGATGTGATGAGAAATGTTTAATTACTTAAGTATTATTTTGAAAATTCTTGTAAGCTCTTGAAAGTCTGCAATAAGCAAAAAAAAAAGAGAGAGATAGAGGTCTGTAATTAAAACAGAGAGGAAGAGTGAGCCTATTCTTTGTCGTTGGACAGAGTCTTGGCAAATGCAGCAGCTCTTGCGAAGCTGACCCGACCTCAAGTTAATGTGAGCTACACATCTCCGCTGGGGCTCACGTGTTATATTTAGTCTACAAGGTGGTCTTCACAATAGGTGAAGCACACCCTTGTTTCATACAACACATCTTCACAATGTGAATGCAATTACAAAGTGATATCTGGCAGATATCCAGGACTACAAATTACTATTCAATACTTGACACAAATATTTTGGCAATGCAATTATCACACTTCAGCTGTACTACAAAAATTACTATAAAAGTGACAAGTACCTAATTATGAAAATAAATTCAAATATACAATCAATACTACACTAAATACCACAACAGTTAAATAAAATACCAGTCGCCAGGCTAGTAAAATGGCCCTAAGTAAAATAGCGCCTATCAACAACAGAGCAGAACAAACTCCTTTATATAAAAATTGCAGTTTTGCACATAGTAACTAAATATTTTTTAAACAGAAATACTTCCCATTTTGCCAAGAAATTAATTAATTTTACAGAAATATATGTTTTTAGTAATTGAGGAATGCTCTAAATCAGCCAATGGAAAACAACTCCTGAAAGTCAATCAGAATTTTTAATCACTTCCCACTTTTTTGTTTTATACATTTAAAAAATTATTACAAATAAAATTTTTTTAATGCTAAACTGTACTTCAATCCTACATAACTTAATAAATTCTATGCATCAACAAAGTTTAATAAAGACTATTAGAGATTCTTCTGAAAGATATAATAATATTATTTTAGTCATAGCACTTAACTGAGTATTTTAAATAACTTCGACATTGTGTTTCTATGTTTAAAAATTTATAGTAGGATAATATTGTATTTAAATACAAAATTCTAGAGGGTTTTATCTTGTTTAAAATATCAATAGTTTATGAGTTATGAATTATACCCTGTATTTTAATTTATAATAAAAACTAGTTTCAAGAAATTATAGAAACAATTTAGTGTTGCAAACATTACCCAGGTTGCCACCATGCCACAATTCTCTATGGTATGATCAGACCATGAGGTTCAGATTGAGAGTTTTTATCATTTAGGTTGGTAAAGTTTGTAAGCCATTTCCTGATTAGCCTCACAGTAAAAAGTGAAGATATTAAAAGGCAATTAAAAAACACTAACCAAAGCTACACAAAATGGCTAACAAATCAGTGATGATAAATTTCAAATCTTAAGTAACTCTTCCAGACTGAAACAAATTTTCCCTAACCACTCTCAAACAAAATACAGTAACTGTAATCTATCTAAACAAAACACTGTTAACAGTTTAAAAAATTTACTTAGTTGTAAATATTTGTACCGTTTTAATACCTATTTTTCAATAACATGTTTGACATAACTTAATTGCCTTACTTGGGTCACAGTAGTATTCTGAGATAAAATTTCAACTAAAATATAATTGTAGAACACCAGGCTGCCATTTTAAACACTTTTAAAACTAGTAAATTAGACTAATTTGAACACATTTTAGAAATCTAAATTAAAATATGGCCATGAAAACAATTTAAGGCAAAGTTTAATATTATTCGGCACATTTATAAATAATCATTATTGAAAATTGAAGCTGTTTATTAACACAATTTTGGTACAACAGAGTTTGTTTTCACCTATCAAACATCATCCAATCTGAACCAGTTTTAAAACACAAACTGTTCGAGTGTAGAGGGCGCACTGATCTTAAGTGAAAGGGCACAACTCGCCTGCGGGTCACAGTGGTATATTGGTTAGACAACTCGTCTCCCACCTAAGCGAACCTGGTTCAATTCCCGGCGGGGTAGCCCCAGATTTTCGCATGTGGAAATAATGCCAGAATATGCTGCTGGTCGGCAGGTTTTCTCTGAAATCTCCTGTTTCCCCTGCCCCTGCATTCCGTTGCTGCTCCATAATCACCTCGCTTTACCCTCATCGGCTCTCAAGAACTCTATGTTAAGAGCCACCCAAATCTCTTCACTCACTCACTCACTTCACCACTCGCCTGCACCAATTTGCAGCCATTAGGCCAAGTGTCTTATCTCAAGTCATTAGACAACATGAGTGCAGTTGACAAGAGAGATTTAACCATGTGTGAATCACAGAGTACGTCCATCTGCAATGCCTGGAAGATGATGGAGAGCACCAATTGAACAGTTATGTGATTCTAAGCATGGCTGTATAGCAGGACTCTGAGAGGGTGGCTGGACGTTCTGCAGAATTGCCACTTGAGGAGCAACATATCAGTGGTCTATAGGTGGTGAAGAATATTGGGGACAGTTCCCACTAGTTCCACCTCACTGCACTGATGGGTGCCTGGACAGAAGGATCGTTCAAGCCACCTTGACTGACAGAACAGCAACCACACATACTATCAGAGCTACTGCGGCACGTGTGCCTGCACGAACAATAAAATATCAATTGTTGGATGTAGGATGTTCCCTTGGCTCGTTTATTCGACACCTGTTCTTCACCATGAATGTCTCCAATGGTATCAGGAGAGAGTGTGTTGCAAATGGAGATGCAGTGGTGCTCAGTGATGAGAGTAATTTCTGCTTTGGACAAAGTGATGGCCACGTTCGTAGACATGCAGGTGAGCAGAACAGTCTATTGTGTATTCGCACTTGCCATTCAGGAGGCACAACTGAGATTATGGCATAAGGGCCATAGACTACATGACCAGATCACCTTTGGTATTTATTCAAGGGAGCATGATGATTGTGCTATACATCCGTGACATCAATCCTGTCCTCTGACCGTGTCTCAACACGCCACAGGAACCAATCTTCTGGCACGATAATGTGCATCTCAATCTCACTAGGGCAGCACAGAGTGCTCTACACTGTGTATGCATGCTATCTTGGCCCACTAGATCTCCAGTTCTCAACCCCATAGATTATGTGTGGGACATGATGAGATGACACCTGACATCTAACCCAGTCCCGGCAAAGAGCATCATCCAGCTTTGTCAAGAAGTACAAAGAATGTAGGATACTGTACCCCACACACATATTCAGCATTTGTACGACAGGTTACTTGCCAGAATTGCTGCATGTGTGGCCGTTCAGGGTGGATACACTACTTATCGAGTTGTCTGCTATATACGTTGTATTTGATGTTCTGGATCTCCCATGGACTTGATGTTTTGATCAGTCCCACAAACCACCTCGTCCTTGTGTACAAACTTTCAGGCAGATACATGTATTCCTACGAGATTTTCTTAAATACATTTTCACTAGTGTATAATAAATGAATGTTTACTAACGCTTTTAATAATAACCATAAAAAGCATTAACATTTAAATTGAAATATTATTATTTAACCATTCATTTATTTATGTTACAAAAGAACCATCAGATGTGCCCAGATGTGATCTGTCTGGATATTTATTGTTCACGATTTGGATATCCTAATGGAATTTTTTGTACCGCACTCATGGCAGAACCAGGAACACCCAAATTGCTCAACCTTACCAAAGCGACACAGGAGCACCCACTCAACCTTACTGCAATGAGGTGGTACACAGAGTTCTCCATAGAGAATGAGAAAGAATACAGCAGAGACTTTACACAATATGTAGAAGTGTGGTTAGGTACATCCATAACATCTATGATCCATAAAAGTAAAATTTTAGATGGATAGCGATTAGTAAATTTTTGATACAATTTATGAGCTTAAAAAAACTTGTTCAAAATACAATTGCAGAACAACAAAAGAAAATAAAGGTTTTAGATAATTTATTATTTTTTGGTTCTCTGTGTTTTCTTATACTGTACATAAGTGAGAGAAGCTGCTCCTGAACCTCTACGAGTGAGAAACCGGTTATCTATAAAGTTTTACATTAGGTAAATAAAAATAAACTTTACATGCTCATAATAACAAAAACATATTGTGCACAGACAAAAAAATTAGTAGGCGTAGCAGAATCCATGCTTTGTTTTAGTTGATTACATCACAGATACATGTACAAGGGAAGATGTAAAACCTGAACTAGGAGTAAAACATTTAGGAGTGTGATCCACACATTGCTTAACATAGTACTCTATTTCTCCACTATGCTGTGTGCACAACAATTGTCTAGTATCTACAAAATGTTTATGAACCTATGAAAGAAAAATCGGATTGCCAGAAAATGTGTGTTTTATTTTAAGTCAGCTAATTCAACCTACATGAATTATGTTAAAAACAAAAGAACATAAAGTTATTTTGTAGAAAGAAGTGTAGGGCATACCATTATGTTTATTTTAATTTTATAGTGGTTATATATGCACAAGCAAGTAGTTGTTTCTGAAATATAAAATTAAAAAAAGAAACAGCACTGCTGCTTCAAGACACTTTGATGTATCTGAAGCAAATGTGTGACGGTAGAGTTATTTGAAAAATAAGTATAAATGTAATCTTTACTCGCAAAGCTACCAGCTATCAATAAGCCTAAAAATGTCCAGTCAGTGGCATTGTGAAAACTGTAGTGAACTGTATTTGTCGAAAACATAACAAGGGGCTTGCAATAACCAATGTAGTCATGAAAAAATTTAATGCATTATTTCTTGTGATGCCCAAAATTTATTTTTCAGCCAATAATATTTTCTCTTCCCATAAAGTTTCAAATTTAGGGCTCATCTAGTATTTGAGTCATCCATCTTGCATTCAGGTGGTAATAATGTGTGTTTAAAAAAACCTCACTTAACAAAAAAATTTTATAGTTTAAATAAAATTAGGAAAAAATTAGGGACACTTTACCATAAAATCAAGACAAAACACAAAGATCATTCCCAATAGCGAACAAAGTAAGTGCCAACAACAAAGCACACTTTCCACATTGCTCAATACTAACTTCTTATAATTAATTGTAGTTTTCTCTTACTTTTCTCCCAGAAAACCCTTGACTACAGAAATTATTTCCGTGGGGCCTCCTCAGTTAGATTCAACTTTTCTTTGATACATAATGTAATGATGCAGTTAATACTAATTTAATTGGGATATTTGGTTAGTTTTCTTTTGTTTTGCGAGCAATTGTAATTGCTTATCAGCATTTGATGTTTTGGCCGTGTTTAGTTAGTATGTTTATCTGTCCACGTGTTTAGTTAGTATGTTTATCTGTCCACGTGTTTAGTTAGTATGTTTATCTGTTGTTTATCTGTCACCTTGTTTAGTTAGTATGGTTATGTCATATGCTTGCTTTATCTGAAGTCACAAGTCACAGTCGAGGTTGCATCAGCAATCTGAGATAAGGGCCATTACCACATTCGTAGACATTTTTTTCCTTTCGAGTATGTTCTAGAAATTTAATTGTTTCACTTCTACGCAGTTCAGCTGGCATGGGAAAGTGATTTTAATGGGGTTTGCATTGTATCCAAAGGGATTCTGTACGACGCCATGCTGTGTTCGCCTTCAAACAGCCTCAGGAGACTGTTAGTGCAAGCAGGGGTTTCTTACAGAAGTGCTCAGAAAGCGATGAATTTACACCTGCATGCATATAATGTTCGCTGTGTGCAGGAACTTAAGGACCTGGATAAAGAAAAATGCCTGGTGTACTGTACATGGGTTCAGTCATTTGTTGACAACCATGGAACTGCAGTGTTTGATCCAATTTTCTTCACTGACAAAGCATGTTTTGACCTTAATGGCCGTGTGAACAGTCAAAACAGTAGGATTTGGTCATCTGAAAATCCACATGAGTTACATGAAAAGTCCTTGCACTGTCAGAAAATTGGTGTGTGTTGTGCTGTATCACGCCATCGAACAGTAGGCCCAATTTTCTTTGAAACAACACTGAACAGTGAAATGTACCAAGACATCATCACACAGTTTATTGTTCTTCTTAAAGCCCATGAACATGACTGTTGATTGCAGCAAGATGATGCCACATGTCGCATATCTAATGAAACCATGTGGTTTTTCAGTGAAAGTCTCATTTTGAAAGGATTATGGCCCCCGCATTCACCCAATTTATCTTCCGTAGATTTTCTTTTCCTTTGGGGGCACCTTAAGGGAAACATTTATAAAAACAATCCGCACACACTGGAGGTCCCCACGAGGGACATTGCAGTGGTGATTACAAGCATCAGTTTACAGGTGATCAACAAAGTGGTCTCATACATGGTAAAAGGAGCTCGCACATGCATTACTCAACAGGGGACCCATTTCAAGCATATGTTGTAAAGAAGTTGTTTGATTTTTATTTCTACAATGTGCATAACTTTTTGATCATAATGTACCAGTCTTCCTAGTGCACACCAGTTCAGAGCCTTGAGCCTTGTGCTAAGTGGTAATGGTGCACAAGTAACAGTGTAGCCCTTAATCACTTGTCTGCTTTTCAGCCTCAAAAGTGGGAAATAGTTCCAGGTAAGCGGGCCACTTATTTGTGATTTGTGCAAGGTCGTAGTATCAAACAAATATTTAAAAACAAAGAAAATATATATTTAAAAAATTTTTAATGACAAGATAATTACACAACTCTTGGAACTATTGCCTGGAGATAAAAAGACAGTTAAACTGTAAATGCACCACTTCATTTGTGAAAATAACTCTCATATAAAACTTTGGGACAGTTTCACCAAACTCAAACCACCTGCTGATGCTATTTCCATTAAGTTCCACTGCTCACAAACCAAAATGCACTCACAATCACTATTCAGGCATTTGGTTCAAACACATTTTNTACACAACTCTTGGAACTATTGCCTGGAGATAAAAAGACAGTTAAACTGTAAATGCACCACTTCATTTGTGAAAATAGCTCTCATATAAAACTTTGGGACAGTTTCACCAAACTCAAACCACCTGCTGATGCTATTTCCATTAAGTTCCACTGCTCACAAACCAAAATGCACTCACAATCACTATTCAGGCATTTGGTTCAAACACATTTGTTTCTCTCTTTTAATTTACAAGTAAAAAGATGGAACAGAATCAACACAAACTGTGACTACAGCTAGTGCTTTTGTATCTCAGAGGGTGAAAACTAAAAAATTAAAAATTACACGAAAGCACTGGGTGGCAAGGTTGCAAGAAATAATTTGTTTGGCTTAATAAATTATCCCCTTGAAAAATATGGATGAAACCCAATAGTGAAAAGTGTCAGCGATGTTCAATGATGGTGTGATGCAATTATGGACTAATTCAATGCTGTGATTTCCCATGTCAAACTGCAGCAAGAAAATGTATGGTTTCTGCATTCTACACACCATGTAAACCACTTAGTTTCCCATGTTTGCAGTAAATTTACAAATTTAAATAGTTATCAAAATGTGTGTGTAAATTTCAAATTGAAAAAAAAATTGCAATTAGGTTATGGAAGAAATGTAAATCAGAACTGCTGAAAGCACCACAAGTGCTGGCGGCTCACCTTCCCTAGTTGCATGAGCATGGACCGCCGGCACAACCCAGCTGGTGGCAGCTGATATAAGTGACAGCCCAGCTGTGTACAAACTATTGCAAAAATATTCTGCATACATTGGCACACACGCAACTCATAATACAAAGACTAATGTTTTTGGTACAGCATCAGGCTGCACACGCACTACCTCTCCCCTCGCCGGCAGCATCAAGCTCCCAGTAAATTCACCTGCCAGCAGTTGTGGTGCTAACAGTAGCAGCATTCTTGAGCCCTATTTAAATCAGGTGGTTGGCCCTGCAGTGTGTGGAACATCTCTTGGAACAAACACCTGCTTTGGTAGAACATTTTAGCTAGCTGAATGCTAAAGACAGCATACTGAAATCTGTTGAAGCCATCTGAAGTATCTCACACCATGGTACACACAACACTAATTTCTTTTCATTCAGACAACATTTTCACCTTCCTGCAATATTGTAAAAATATCAAACAGCATTTCAAAAGTAGCTTTACAATTTCAAGGCTAACAGGTAAACATGCAAATAATTTGTGAACATAGAAATGTAGTTAAAAGCTTCAAGTTATACAACCAACAGATTTTTATTGTTCAATGTGACATCCCTTGGTTATGTGAGAATTGTCTATCTATGCAGCAGCATCTCCAGTTTCACTCTAATAATTTAAGTTCATAGTTCAGCCATATCAGAAGGAAAAGGTAGCACGTAAACTTTATGTTTAATAAATCACTGAAAGAAGAAAAAAACAAAGTCAGAACCAGGGAACATTGTGTACTTGCTATCAGCAGTTTCCATCAACCTGGAAAACCTGTCTCACTGACTTGTCTCACTGACTTACATGAACTTGGAGCAAAGCTCCCTCCTATTCTATTCCATGGAATTTTTAGAAACGTGTGGGCTATCAGCTTTCTTAGTTTGGCAAGCACGCCATACTTTCTCAAATAAATACCACTGCTATAAATGAATTGTATACCTAGTGAATGATTCTCCGCAATACTGGGTAGAACATTTTCCTTGACCCTATGTACAATACTTTTGATTTTTAACTGTAACATACAACAAACTTGCTCTGCACCTGCAAGAGTAGCTAACTTAATCACACTGGCTGGAAGAACTCCCTACGGTACTTCTTAGTACTATAAATTATAGGCCATTAACTGCCAATATATCTGTATCAAAGGTCTTTGTGAGGTCAAAATTGATTGCATCAACTTGATTTCTAAAAATTACTTAATTATAAACAGGATTGTGGACTTCAGTTAGATTCTTTTTGGAAGTAAAACAATGGTAGTGCAGAAATAATTTATTGTTTGTGTGAAACAACAAATACTTGTATAGGATTTTTCTTAAGTATTTTGGAAAAAAGCACAGATGGGAGATTGGTCTATATTTATTCATTTTGTGGATGTCGCCTTTTCTTTGTGAATCAGTATATGAGGGCCCTCCATCCAGAGAGTGGGATATTCTCATTTTAGGATTCATTCAGTGAAAGTATAAGTTGATATGGGTAAAATAATATTAGAATCTTTAGCAATAAAGATGGGGATTCAGTATGGTCCAGCTGAGGATGGATTATGGTTTTTGATATCTCTAGATATCTCTAAAGATTAAGCTTTAAGTGATTTCAATAGGATTATTTATGCTATTGTATGGATGTGTTGATTTAAGGAATTTTGAAAATAACTTTAGTGACTGAGGCAAATGAATTATTCCATTCATGGTTACTTCACACTGTTCTGAAGCCCTGCCAAAGGTCTATTTTTGGTTGCCAATTACGTATCCTTCTGCTACATGTAAATGTAAACACTGCCATGTGACTTCTACGTATTAACTGTCAAATGCTTTGTTTACTGTCTACATCTGTTCAAAGAATTCTATCATATTTCAAAAACCTATTTGTACGAATGTTCACAATTTACGCCAATAACCATATTAAGGTCAGCTTTATGACTTGTCAACAATGTCTGTATTGACGATAGTTCATATGGTTATTATTTTACATTGTTAACATTTGTTATACACAACATAGCGCATCACACATAAAACACGTTAATATTTTACTGTGACTGTTTAACCCTGTTACAATTGTGGGGGGAAAAAACTGTAGTATTTGGCCTCTTGTTATTGATATGTGTTGGGTTATTTTGTTAAAAGGACAGCTTAAGTTGGAATATATGTTACAACGAAGGAGAAACCATCCAACGAAAAGGCAGAAAATCCAAGGAGCAGCTCATGTCACATGTATAATTTTCCTGCTACTACTAACGTTGGCAAACTTACAGAGAGAAAGAGAGCAAGAAAGAGAGAAAGAGACAGAAAAACAAAGAGAAAGAAAGAGAGGGAGAAGGAGAGAGAGAGAAACTCCACTCCGCTTATTTAAGTTTCTTCCTCAGATAAAAAAAAAAAACATGTCACTAGGGCCAACGCATCATAATTTAAAACTTAAATATTTCAATAGGCAATGTTTAATTTACAAATAGCATACCAACAAACTAGGTTAAAACAATACTTAACTGTGAACTATTTCTTACTAGCAGTTGCCAACACATCGCTGCTCTAACTGTTTTCAATTCATATTGAATACGAAATATAACAATTTATAGAAGCTATTAAGTAAAAGTTTAATTTATTCAAGAATACAATACTTTAAAGTAAATCACAGTGTTATATATTTGTGGTATAAAAGATATTTTAAAAAAAAACAGGTTGACATGTTACACCTAGGGTGATTTTTCAAATGTTTGATTCAAAACATCTCAAGAAACCATGAATGGATTATAGCAAAAAATAAATTTGCTATAGTCTGGGGACATTTTGTATTTTCATCATTGTGTTTTTGGATTTAGGTCTTGTTTTAACAGTTTAACATAGTACCCAAATTTTTTGGTATTATTTTTAACTTCATCATTAATTATTTGTTGCCTAATAAGCTTATACATTTTTAGTCTGTTTGGCTTTGCTATGTTTTTAAAACTATTTAAGGTAATAGTTTTTTTTAAAGAGGGACATTTGATGTTTGCAAAACCAAATTTTATAGTTCCTGTTCAGGGAAATCTGATAGGGACAAGGAGGGAAGAGGATTGTTTATCTTGGTATATATTCTGTAATAGTGTTAATTAACATAGTCATCCATGTTACCGAGATTTTATAGATTAGACCAATCAGAGTAATGTATGAAATTAAATAGCATTACATTATATCCTTCGTAATTTTTAGGTTTGTAAATCTGTTTGTTTGATACATTTACTAGTCAGAACAGATACTAATTCAGACTCAATTAGTATCAGCTAAAGAAAAAAAAAACCAACCACAGAGGAAAGAAGGCGAAAATATATTGCCAATAATATTGGGAAAAAAATAGAAATCAAATTAACAATAGCTACCAGAAAAGATAATAAAAGACAATAAAATCAAAAATAATCTCACTTCATAACATGTGATAATAGAGTAGAGGTAGATTAATATTCATCTCATTGGAGCTATTTGTAAAATTACAAATTATTGATAATCAATAATTTTAATAGGACATATTAATGTTATAGGTTTAACTAAATTTCTCATTAAAAGTAGTTGCTAAATACTGTAAGGTTTAAGAGACCAATACTTGCATTCGGTCAATTGATAATTTTATTTTTAATTTGATAAATGTATTGATAGATACTCTTTCAATAACAATAGGTATAAAACTATGATTTGTTCCACAGATTTCCGAGTATTTTGAGCTTGAGAGTTAGAAAGACCAGGAGAAAGCATGTTTTGATCAAAAGTTTATCTAACTTTTAAATATATTTATTTTTCACTTATCTAGGGCAGTATAACACCCATCTTTTTTACAAGTTTTTCCAAAGGAAATCTTACATATGCTTGTGATTAATTAAAAAAATATATAAATCAAGCAAATTTTGGGTAGGTAAAGTTTAATTAATTTCTGAAAGTTGAGGAGAACTTGTCTCTTTCTCTTTCATTAAATAAAGTGTTATTTCTTGCATTTGATTACTTTTCCATTTCACACTGGGGACACTAAAACAACTTAAAGATTTTTATATTGTCATAATTTGTTTAAAGCAACTGATTTAGATGTTTTTAGTACAAGTTGTGTTATGTACGGAGGTAGATAGATAACTGCTAATAAAATATTTTCATGATTACCAATTTTAACTTCACACAAATAGCTTCAATCTCTCGAATGACTTATTTTTGGAATTTTCTTACAGTCAGAAAGAATTATATATTGACAACACTGCCGTTGTTGTTTGTAAGTTAGGTGTTGTAATTTGTGATCCACTTTATATATTTAACAATGACGAAGATAATATGAATTTGTAATGTTAGCATTAAACTGTGTTTCTGTTACACAGAAATGTGCTACTTTGATAAGTCACATTTAATTTCCATTTGTAAGCAAGATGTTATCTCCATTTTCAACAACTGTTGGCTCAAGTATTGTTACAAAAATAGCACACTTTCTTGGAAGCAAAGTTATAGTGGCTACTTTTAACTCACTACTATTCTGTGCACCAATATGATTAGTGTGTCTTCTGCTGAGTTTTTTTCCAATTGAAAGGAAACTTGAAGTATCTGTCTGTATTTCACTAGGGTGAAGATGTTTTTTCCTTGTTTGTTCTGTTCCAATTTTGCTGATAGGTTGTTCCTTCACAAAGTTGCTGAATGGATACTGTCATGGCTCATTGTACGATGGCCTCATTGCTGATATGGTTCTGAGAATGTTTGATTTGTAATTCACCTAATACTTAAATATATGACTTTCTGGACTTACAACATGTTGTAGTAACTTTCTTAATTTTACCATTTCACTTATTTGTAACATTGCTAAGTGTTTTGAAAATGCAGTTGTTACTATTTAAGTTTTCCATTTGAGTTGTAACTTTTTAAGTTTTCTATTTGGGTTAAGAGCTTGCTGACTGTGTTTTGAAGCACCAAAGGCAGTACTCGTATATTGTTCAGACCTTTGTTCAGTTGCGAGGGAACATCAGAATGTTTCTCACTTGTCTTGAATGTCTGTGGAATGTAGCTTTCACAGGTAAGAATTTTATTACTGGATTTTGTTTGTATACAAATTCTGCATTTGATTTCAATTAAGGCATGCCATATGCCAAAACGATTAGGTGCCAAAATGGTACAAATGTGTTTTACTGCTATAAAAATGTTGGAGGTGCAAGAACCAAAACCAAGTGTACTGCCTCGTTTATGTAACTAAGCGAACTATCAGGGTGTTTTTTTATACCTGGGCTATATTTTGTGCCACAGCTAGAACAGGAAATTTGCCAATTCCTCTTACAACTGGATGATGACAAATTTAGAAGTGAGCTCAACAACCTACTAAAAAAACAAAACAAAGTAGCAACGGCAGCTAACTTCTTTCTCAGCCTCCACATTCTCAAACCTAACATACTGTGATTACCTACCATGGAGGTTTGTTACAGATAAGAGTTTACCAGCCATCATTACCACTGACCATGTCTGATCTGATATGTCAACAACAATCTGTAATGCAGCTTTAGACGAAGGTGTTTTTCCAAATAGATTGAAGGTGGCGGTTGTAAAGCCACTGTTTAAGACAGGTGATAAAAAATTATTAAATACTATAGACCTATATCATTATCATCACCATTTTCCAAAGTATTAGAAAATACATTATTTATAAGGTTAATTAATCATCTACAATTACATAACATCTGAATGATTCACAGTTTAGTTTAAAGAAAGGGAAATCAACTAATACATTACATATTATGCATATACATTAGCCACATGCATGTTAAATACCTCGAACAGTAAACAGAGTATATTAGGTATCTTCTATGATCTGAATAAGGCTTTTGATTGTGTAAATCACAATCTTCTTTTGCAGAAAACAAAAAGTTATGATACATGATAAGAAAACAACTATTATTACGTGCTGACAAGAGCGTGGAACGAGTTTGATTATCGCGTAGATGTCCTTCGAGCTGCTCATGGTGGTCACATTGAACATTTATGAACGTATGGTAAACAAACTTCACAGTTCATTTGATTGGTTAATCAAGGTTGTAGGATGTTTTGTTTTGATATTATAGACCTTGAAAGTTGGGGTATTCTTTTATACTCATCCTGTATATTAGCTCATTTGTGGCTCGTATAAAAACTGCTACAGTAGTATACAAAGATAAGTTGAAATTGGTTACATTGTTTTGCAGATATAGCTTATCATGCCAAAATGTTTATAAGGCTGATATTTTTCAAATAAGTGTCTTGCCCTCTTAAAACATGTCGGTTTACATCGCATTGAGAAAACTGTATTTATTCGTGTGGCAGTATCTTACAAAATGGTGAGCAAAAAGGCTTTAGGTAGACACATTTTATTATTGTAATAGATACTATTGGCATAAATATGGTCAAAATTGGTCAAATGGTATGTTTAATATTGTAAATGAACCTAAAAAATTAAGACATTTTGAAAATGAGAGCCCTAGCCATTTAAATTGCATATATTATGAACATGGCTTACAATAGTATTACTTATATGCCAAATTTGGCACAAATTCATTGTATAGTTACCAACATATAACATTAAAGCTCTATTTATCATAATGCACTATCTTCCAAAATGGCAGATTAATGAAAATATTACTTTATAAATTCAATGCACATTTCATGCACTGTCAACATACCAAATTTGGTTTATATTGTTTAAATGCTGGCAGACCAATAACAATATCCCTAGCTGAACTAACCGATTATATAATGTGCTGTAAATGTACCAAATTTGGTTCAAATAGGTTAAATGATTCCAAAGAGGTAATATAGTGCCCTCCATTTTAAAAAATTGCTGCCATTTTGAAAATAAGTACTAAGCATTATCGAAAACCATAAAAGCCAGATGTCCCTACCAAATACTATAAGTGTAGGTTAGTTAAGTAATACTCTGTTGTTAGGTTTAAAAGTTATTATGGGGGACATCCATTCTAGACAGACATTCGGATGATTGCATAAGCCTATCTTTCCTTCGGAAAGTAGGCTAAAAAGAGCTATCAGAATATTATGTAATAAACCAAATAAAGATTCCTGTAGACCATTATTTGAGGATTTAAAAATATTAAGACTAAATTTGTATATGAATAAAACTTTTCCTATCTGATAGATAAAATTAAGTACATAGCCATAACACGAGGACTAAACATAATTTGTATTTGCTTTCGATCTCCTTCACGCTTGTGAAGAAAGGTGTTCATTATTGTTGGCAGTAGTATCTTTAAACCAAATATTAGAATCTACACATTCATATGATAGAGTACTATAAATTTGCATGATACATGATGTAATGCAGATTTAATGTTGACTATGCAGAAAAATGCGTACTAGGTTGATACACACTGACAAAAAAAATATAAGCTCAAAACATGTGAACGCAAAATAAAATGTTTAGTATATTAAAATGCATTTAGCATTATAATATACTAATGCATTAAGCAATATAATATACAAAAAAAATGTTTACATTCACATGTTTTGAGCTTTATTTTTTGTCAGTGTTTATATATTATATTTGAAATGTTAAACTTATACAACCATTTTTATATACAATATGTTTGTTAATGTTTGAAATTTATTTGAAAAAATATATATATCCCAAATGTATGCAGACATGTACATGGGAACTAGTCATAGTGCAAATGTAAATAAATAAGTAACAAATATTAAATAAATCATTAAATAAATAAACAAATAAACAAACTGATAAGCAAACAAATGAATAAACAAATAAATAAATATTAAGCATTTTTTTCTTTAACCTAAATTTTATTCTCAGTTTGGCAACTTGTATTTTTCATTGTGTTAACGTACAATTTTTTTTTTTACTCTGCATGTTCTATAGCTTACACCATATCATTTGTTAACACAAATTTATATGTTTTATGTAGTATATATTAGATTATTGAGTCAGTCTATCTAAGGTTAAAGCTGTCAGAAGGCAAAGAAACCCCTTTCAAATAAAAATTTATTTTGCATAGCAAGTGAACTGATGAAATGAAAAGTGCAAATTCTGGGGAAAATCATGATGCCAACGTTCTGCTATTGTCTAACACGGAATTTGCCATTTATTATTGTATTACGTTTTAAGTTAATCTGGAAGTATTAACGTAAAACACAAAGAATACACATTTATGTTAGTTCACAGTCCAATGAAAGAAATTACTACTGTACAAATAAAAAACATACCTCAACACAAAATTAGGGCCTAGAAGTACACACAACCTGACTGGATTCAATTTTGAAGCAAATTTTTGTAAAGCTTGTCCAGTGTTAGTGAGCATGCAGATTATCTTACCTTCCCCTGCATAATAAGCCTGATGGTGAGTGTGACATTGGGGTCATCATTTGGCATAGGTTTGTTGTCCAAGGTATCCATTATGTTAGTTTGTGAAGAATGAAAAGGTTAAGTGGCGGTTGGGGCCGGTAAGGGGATTGGTGGAGCTAAAACTCAGCTCACTTCACTCTGAAAGCAAACAAAACAGGAAATTTAATGCAACTAAATGTTCAGCACACATTCTTTATACTAACAGAAGAATGCCATTACAAGAACAATCACAGTAATAGCATGTAAATACACACACACAATCAAAATTAATTTCAACCCTCAAAAGAAACCTGCCAAATTCACAAATATGCACAAATGTATTATAAACAACAAATGTATGAAAATTGCAATAATTTTCAGGTCTAAATTGTAGTCATGTATGCCCACAAACTAGCTTCATTAATCCCACTTTTTTTTCTTTGCTGAATGCTCTATGCATATAACTCTGATTTCAAATCTAAGAACAGAAAATTATTTTCAAACAACTGTTTAACGGTTTCATTTCATCATCATCATCATCCTACCTTCTGGACAAGACCAAATATTTTAACACTTTTAATTACATTTTTTCCCCATTCTTTACCAGGAAATTTTAAAGAATACAATACTGAACTAAAATAAAATTTTTTACTCATATCAGCATTTATCATAAATTCTATAGGTACTGCAAAAATATACTTAACAATTATACAAGGTAAGTTACTTACATTACACATAAAAACAGGTGGTATATAATACATGCTTGCAAGTAACCTTGAGCAGGCACAGATCTAGAGGTTAAGTTTGAGAGGGGTGGAGAATATTTTATTGACAAAAAATTGGGATGTTGCTGTATTGGGAACACTGCCACAGGTTTTACATGAATAAGTCTGCATTTGCAGTGCACGACACCACAACTTTCCTACACTCCCAAAGCTGTCTCACTCATTCTACCATGGACATAGCAGTACTCATTAATGGCTACTTCTACGTTATTTCCAACAATATGCATGTATTGTTTGTATTTCCATTGACATTTTCAGTGAGTAGGGACAAACATCAGAAATTTTAATTCACTTGCCTATTACTTATTTTTGATTTGTCACCAACAAATATTTTATAAAGTTTACTTTTATTGCTTAAATTGACAGATAGACAGGATCTTTCATTTGGCAGTCAAATTTGTGCATTAGCACATCTGAGTCATAAGATATAATTCCTGGAAATGTTTGCTCTCCCCCAGAGTACCTGCCAGTCATTATGGGTACCCACCTGCACCTAGCAGATGCGCAGCACCAACTTCAGTTCACGCTCACATCATAGTCGTGTAACCAATAGAACATGACCACATTTATGCCAATTGTGTGATTAGTTAGGAAGTTATGGTGTCAGAAAGGATCACCATGCAAAAATTATATTGTTTCCATCCTGGTACACCATGTGTCCATCTAATTTCAAAGACATGTTCATGTCAAATACATTTTTCCTCCACATATTTTTCAACTCATAGTATTAGTGAGAGATATGGGTGGTGCTTAACTGTAAAGATCTTCAGCACCAGTGAAGGTGAAGCGAGATGAACATGAAGTCACAATAAAACACAGTGTCGGGAGCAATGGGAGTACACAGAGAAAACCCACTGGCCAACAGCAAAGTCAGCCATATTNGAGGAGGAGTGATTTCATCACCAACAAGCCTCTCTTTCCACTCATGTTAACTAGATCGTTTATACGCCTACATATACTCTTGTGTGTTACTGATTAGCATAATAAATTTTAAATAAAGTAAATGGAAAATGTTGAATATTACTTTTTTTCACTAAAAATTAACATTGCCCTATAGACCACCACAATTTTCTAAAGTAAGAAAAATAAACACTTATTTTATAGCATGCCTTACACATCAAATTCTAATTTCCAGTGTTGTTTCATGGCAAACAATCAATGCCTTTATTTAAATATATTATTATGTCACAATGAATGTTCGGTAAAGTCTGTCTTATTAAAACATGTCTGTATATTTTGCATTGTGAATACAGCTCTGAGAGAATGTTTTTAACAGCTCCCAGTCTGTGCTACAGTAGAACCACGCTTATCCGCGACTTGATCATCCAATTTGCAGATTAACAGCGATTTTCTAACCTTTTCAATTTCTTTTACGAAAGCAGTTAAAAATGTCTTTCTTCATGAGGAAACACATTGGTACTGGCGTAAAGTTGTCAAAACTGACTTTTCTGTTCAACAAAGTTTATGTTTCAAACTACTGGCAATATACTGCCGTTCTGTGAAATAAAATGCCTCCAACTGTACAGTCTGTATCAAATTTGAAGCAGTGCAATTTAAATGGTGTAACAGCTATAATATACAATGTTTATAGTATTAGGCAGATTCAAGGTCAGCTTTTTTATGCTAATTTTGATGGTTACACCAGTGTTCGTATCTGCACTTTTAAGGAATTTTAACTGAAACACAGCTGCCTTTTTAAATACGGTTTTTGTGAGTACGAAATAGTGTCTTATTTATTATAAGACACTGTAAACAAACTATCTTGTCGGGCAGCAAATTTCAAACCAATTTGCGGCTCAGTTTTTACATTAATTTTCACCTTTATTCAAGTGAATAATTTTAACTGGAACACGCATACTTCTACATTAAACTGAAAATAAACTGTTGTGTATGGCGACATCTTTTAAACCGATTTGCAACCCAGTTATTATGTCAACTTTGCTGTTAACCAGCATTCATATATCCATTTCTCAACAATTATTTTATTGCAACACCCCTTCATTTTTAAATATTTATGTTCATTAAAAATAAAGTTAATTTTCTTTCGTAATACCACTGTGTATCAGTCGCCTGATAACTAAAGACCATGAGAGGTAAGCCCAACTCGCCTAACCGTGATTTTTGATTATCTGACTCGCTCGTCCCCTGCATTATCGTGGATAATCAAGGTTCTACTATAATTTTGTTCTCACTGTCTAGCAGCCAAACAGTTTTGTAACAAATATAATTAAAAATCAGGGTTGGCCTAATATAAAGTTAATGAAGAGATGACCTTTATTTTTTTTCAACCAAATAGTTTCGAGAAATTTTATTTATTTTATTATAGCCTGTTCATGGTAAACTGAGCACTTTTAAAAGCCCTGCATAAGATCCACCTGTGTTTGTGCACATTCACTACGTCTGTACATTCACTATTTAACAGTGCACATCATAACATTATGCACAACCAATCTCAGCAACTTAAATAATCATTACTACACATATAACTACACACTAATAATTTTAGTATTTGTATCACATTTATACATTAATAATTTGCACCAAAACTAGAATTTTGCTAATACTGGACATGGAAAACTAATAGAAATGCAAATCCCAGTGTAGCAGATAATACTGAATCATCCTCCTCCTTTCCAGCAGACCATGTTGATACCAACAGGCTAACACACTTTTTAATTTATTCAAAGTATTACAGAGTGTCATTAACGAAAAACTTGAAAATACTTTGAAAAACTATTGCTTTCAAATCCAGTTTGTAACTAATGTGTGAAAAAGCAATAACATAAACAAGAGAAACATCAATAGATAAAGCTTTCAACAAGAACCAAGCAAAAACTCTTATCACAACGCTTTACTAACTCATGATGAAATGATAAGTATCCTAATGGATAAAAGAAAATAATCTGGTGAATTGGTTCACAAAAAAAACCATGGTTCCATCAAAATATTATGTATAATAAACAAAACAAAAGATATTTTTGATCAAGAAAAGTGAATGTATAATGGGGAGCAAATTACTTCTTAGTTTAACAACATTACTGTAAATTCCTACAAGAAAACTAAAAGGCTAAATGAGTACCTACAATAAATTCTACCTAAGCAACCATTTAATTTTTGGTCAATATCTATTACATAACAAGCACTTTCCCAATTTTCACAACTACATAAATAAATTATTGAAATAACCAAATAAATAAAAGACATACTGATCATATTCACAAATAAATACCCCATCAGAAATTTTTGAAACTCCAGTAGCCAACACAAATATGTAGTGTACATACCTCTCAGCCCAAGCACAGTATAGAACTGAGGAGTAGTAAGCCAACAGGATCACACATGCTACCGTACTAGTGTAGAGCTTCCCAAAGATGCCCTACAACTACTAGCTGCTTCAAAGCTTCCTGTGTATGTGCCAAATGCAGGCTTAATTTCAGAGGAACATTTCACACCTTATTTTCTTGTCATTGGAAATTACTGTTACCACTACACTGGACATATTACGCAAAACTCATATTTCAGACTGGAAATTTTTACCTTTAAATAAGTTTACAATCATTATATTTTCCCTAAATATTCAGAAAATATGCCTGAAACAATTTAATTAAACACTATATTCTAACAGTTTATGTCCTACTAAAATAAAACTAATTTACTCATACAAAGTTAATTACAGAGTTGTTGACATAAATAGTTTCTATGTTAAAATTAGTGAAACAACAACACTGTAACACCACCTAATGATGACAAAATAATTTCATCATGATGACAGACTTCTGTTACATATACGAAAAGTCACATCAAAAGCAAAAGGCCTAACATACCATCGGTATTTAAACATTTAAATTTTGCACATCCCTTTTTATAAGAGCATTATACATACCCTCATTTTTCACTTGTGACACAGCTCATACAAAAACTAAACCACTATCATATTATGGAAAGAAAGTGTGACCTCAATAATAGCATACACAAAATTAGCTATAATTGTTGCATTGGGAACAAACACTAAATAGGCCTATAATCACCTGTACTCCCCTGCACTCGGCACATTCTACACTTCTACATTTATTTAATTTATTTTTCCAGCATTCCATTGATTCTGCACTGTGCAAATTATCAGTGATATGAAACTTTCATATGATTAATATATGTACAACACACACAATACTCCACTGCATATAATAATAAATTATATACAAGACAATATTCTCATAACCAAATAATAAATTTCATTACAAACATACTACACTATACTTGAATATTTGACATACATGACACTAAATGAAAGATTTCATTAGAAATAAATGAAGTTACTGATATAACTAATAACCGTACTTTCCTCACATAGATGCAAGTAATTTTGATGAATTTCTTAAAATCTTAGATGACAGGTAGGGCTTACATCTCACCGACAACAATGAAATTATAGATATCAGAAACTAGCAAGACAAGTAGCACAAATAAACAGGTTTTATGTGAAACTTGAGCCAATAAATACTTGTACAATAGCTGGTATGAACCAACTACACTACTGAGGTAGTCTTAGGAACATTAACTTTCGTTGTAATCAGTCCAACATGTTGGTAGATAGGATATAGTAACTTAAAATATATAAAGGTCTGTTATTTTGAAAATAAAAGTCTGAGCCCCAAAAATTCATGTAAGTTTACATGGTGTCCCAAAACTCTACTTGTACGCAAAACTCATGAGTAGGAATTTCATTGATTGTCAAAAAAGCTTTATTTTCTAATGTGGCAATGTCATACAAAAAAACTTTAACTATCTGTACACTCATGTATGGTACATCCAATTGATGTTACGAGCTAATGAAGTAAAGTTGAAACTGGTTAAATAAATAGTTTATGAGGTAAAATACTAATCTAAATTTTTATATGGACACATTTAAAATTTAAGTGACTGACAAGTCCTACTGTAGCACTACAAGTGTGCAAAATTTGGTGAGAATCGGTTGGTTAATACAAGAAATATATAATAAAACTTTTTTTATTAATATGACGCGTGCAAAATATTGTTAGTATTCTGAAGCGCCGCTGTCACACCCCCCGCTATCTTAAACGAGCATCCCCAATCTAGGGCCCCAGTACACGTGCCGCGAGACCGAACGGCCCGGAATCAGACAGACAATCGAGACACGTAGGAGGGCGGGCGGCGGCTAAAATAACGCAGACGCACCCTATAGTTATGATACGCGAGAAAAGACTGACAGTGATGGGCAAAATCCCCCCCCCCCC
>NQII01000315.1:460343-514275 GCA_002778355.1 Clitarchus hookeri | reverse complement strand
GAAACGCTGACGGGGTCTGGCGGTGACGCAGAGGAAAGGTTAAAAGTCAAATGCTGGGAAAGGAGGGAGTTAGTGATGTAGAATCAGTCGTGGAGAGTCGTCGCGGAGGCCGAGGAGCAGCCCCGAAGGAGGACACCAGCTGTGTCCACCACGCCAACGAGACCCAGCCGAGAGCCAGTGACGGGCCGTCCAGCTGACCGGACCTCAACCTACCGCCAAAACAACCCCAACAGGATATACAGCTAAGTACCAGCGTCGTCGCTCAAGGGACCTTCCCCGACGCCTAGCGTTCCTCCACGACGTTAGAAGCAGTTAGCAAGAGTACTTTAATCCACCTTTAAGGCTCATAACTTACGGGGAACAGTCTTGCAGTGCACGTGTATATGCATGTTCTTTTAAGCCAAATATAAACTTCGTAAACTGAAACAGTGAGAGACCAAGTTATTGTTTACCCCTATTCAACATCAAAGGCATCCATAGTCTGTGCCTGGTAAATGTAACCCATACTCTATGACTCTCCCCGTGTCTCACAGGGAGGTAAATAGCATCAAATATGATATCTTTCAAAGTGGTGGACAAAATAGGCTCAGTGTACCCACATTTGATGACTGAAATACATACTGCCAGCATATGTTGACATATGGTATATGGATACATAGATACTTTATACACAGTTAAAATGTTTATATGGCCACCATTTCAAAAATAAGTTTATGAACTATCACTTTACATTGCCTGTCATAATAGGGCAACTACTGGTTTGCCCAATTTGATATGAATTGGTTAAGTGTTTCCCAAAGTATAACAAAAAATATTTATTAATGTGATGCTACCTCACAAAATGGCTGACAAAAGAGTCTCTGTGTAGACAAATTTAGTGGCTGTAATACATACTGTAAGGATACAAAGTTTAGTTAGTTTTTTAGCTATAGCATACTAATTTAAAATGTTTATTTGGTTACAATTTTGAAAATTAATGCCTGACCCACTTCAAATAAGTAATTTTTCATGGCCTACTACAACACTTCTGGCATAAAATTTTTTTAGTGAAAATCTGTTAACTAATTACCAAGTTGACATAGAAATTGTTTATTTGTGTGGTGCTACAAAGGGGAGTCAAAAGAGGCTCTGAGTGCACACATTTAATTGTTGTAATAGATTCTACCAGCATACTAAGATGAGTTAAAATTAGGTATGCAGTTTTGTAGATACAGCATACTAATCTAAAACATGTACTTGGTTGTCATTTTGAAAATAAGTGTCTGACATACAAAATACATATAAGTTTACACAGAATACCATAGTGTTACTTGTTTGCCGAATTTGGTAGGAATTGACAGAGTTGACATAATTTATTCATGTTATCTTACAAAATGGAGGATGAAAGAGACTTATGGATTGGCACAGTTGATGGTTGTAATATATACTTTCAGGACACCAAGTTTGGTCAAAATTGATTAAATGATATGGTAGATAGAGCATCTTAACCAAAAATACTTACATTACTGCCATTTTGAAAATAAATGTCTTATCCTTCTAAATTGCAACTGTTTACACTGCCTACTGTTGAATAAATAACAATTTATTATTTATTGTACATCTACAATACCTATTTTATGAGTGTGTTATATTTTTCAGTGCATGGTACCACTGAGTTTTGTTTTGTTATTATATTATTGTTTTGAGTGTGGTAAGAGAGAATGGCGAGAATTGGTTATAGATAACATGTAGGTCTGAGTAATTATGATGAATTATCTAATCTGAGAATACAACCTGTCTGCTTACTTTATTTACATTTTATGTTAGCCATAGTAGTTGGTCTACTAACCTACCATAGTAACTTAATGCCATAATTGCTGGGAATTGGGTGGGTAGTTCCAAAGATATGATGTAAAATATTTATTTATTCGTAGATCTAGTCTCCAAAATAGCAAGCTAACAGCAATATACCTCTCTAAATTAAATGCTTACAAAATTGATCTAAATTGGATAAATAGTTCCTGAGATATTACATATTATAACTGCCACAATAAAAAAAAAAAATAAGTACACAGCGTGGTCAAAAATTATAAAATTCGGATGTCATTAAAAAGTATTAATTGTTTACCAAATTTGGTAATATTCAATTTGCTAGTTACATAGTTTTTTGGGAGGGAGGGGGAATATTTACAAACACATAAGTATACACCAAAACACGGACACAAGAAAGCGATTTCATAAAGTAGACTATAAAGCTGCCATTTTCAAAAATGAGCAACCAGTATAGGTCATAAAGTGCGGAAGTAGGGTATCCAACTAATTACTAAAATTATGCCCAGATTGATGAAAATCAGTGTGGTTTCAGATCTCTTCAAGGGTACACACATAAACAGGAAAATATATAATCATAAATACAGCCATCCTTCAAAACAGATGTTAAAATGGCATAACGAATTGAGTGATCATATAAAATTGGTAAAATAATAACCACTGTTTAGCTGATGATCGTTCAGAAAAATAAGTTATCATAGAGGGAACAAAGCGATATCATACAGTGTAATATGTTGGTAACTTAAATTTTATTCCAACTAAATGTATTAATAAATTGATGTTGGTAAGACATGTCACCACCACTAGGTATTCTCGCAGAAATTCACAAAAAATCTTACATTTATCAATAGTGTATAACTATATTAGAGTACAACAAGGATGCATAATTCATAATTTTGCAATTAACATGATCTGCAAATGTTTTTAATGTATGTTTATATATCTTAAATATTGTCACTAACAGTACATACCATGTAAGTCATTATCACTTTACATTGCCCTTTGCCATAAATGTCTTTGGACGGCATATATCTGTTGAAGTCACATGGGTTAAGGTGCAAGTGACCAAAACAGAGGTGGGGCGGAAAGAAGAGAGATGTGCAGCACTGCAGCTATTTCATGATTGCCGAGCTGTTCTGTAGTCCCTCAACTACTGCCCTGTGTGTAACTGGCTACAGACATGGCATATTGATCTTTATCCTCACAATACTACGTCTTCTGTGTTTAACGTAAAATAATCGCAAAAATGATTTTTTACTGAATCAACTAACTAAAAATCGGAAGAATGTACGTATTTTCGGAAAACAATATATGGCAGCTTTTTCCGGAAGATTTCCGGAAAAATAGGAAAGGTTGGCAGGTATGAACAGGAATGTTATAAGTGGGTTCTACTGTAATGCAAAACATAAAGGAATGACACTCCATAAATGATTAAACCTTTGTAAATATTTATACATTCAATCTTCGTATTGAAGTCTGTAACACCCTTCTCCTCATTTCTTCAACCAGTTTACATTTATTTTTGTTACCAACATCTCTAGTTCTTTAATTTGTCACTTCAAATTTACCTGACTTTTCCAGGTTTCCAGGTCGAGTGGCCACCCTGTTTAAACATTGCCGGCCCTAAAATAAAACTCCAGGAAAAAAGAATGGTTCTAGTGACTACCACCAACACATACAGATTACATCTCTGTATGGTTAGGCAAGGGGCAGTGAATATATGCTGCAACCCTCTCTAATGGAGCTCCAACATTGTATTTCTAGGGTGACCTTGTCACCTAGTCATTGGTCCCTTCCTCGTGATGCAGGCACCACCTCTCAACATCCTCCTGACAATAAAGCCAGTAGAATCTTAGTATAACTCTGCCAAGTGTGTTATGAACACCAAAGTGACCACTGGCACCAGTATTATGAAGTTTCTTAAAGATTTCAGGAACCCTGCTTTCTGGAGGGCCAACTGTAAGTCTTACTCTCCCACCTTCTGCGAAGCACACCATTTTTAGTACAAGGGAAATCCACTATACCCAGTATATTTTTACTCATGTGCTCAAACTGAATATATCTTCCCATTTTGGAAGAAAGCCATCTTCTTTCCACTATAGTAATGGATGAAAAGTGGTATAATTTGGCTGATCTCTCCTAATGTCTTCATCACTGCATGTAGGTGACCCAATCACAAAATACAGAACCTTGAATTCTCATCCTCTGTACCTTCAGTGATTCACCACCCTTTCTTCAGGACATTCACAATGACAACAGAATGGTTCCCATGGCCTCCTAGAAAGTGCATCTGCATTGCTGTAAAAGAGTCCAGATCTGTGCTATTCTCTTTAGGAATACTGAAATTTAGTAGCTAGCAAAATGAAGCATCGTCGGTTCTTAGAATAAAATGTCTGCCATAAAGGTAGGGGTGGAAGTGTTCAATGGCCTAACCACAGCCAAAAGTTACCCATGTATAACCCAGTAATTTCTCTCGGGTTTGTGGAATACCTTACTGAACAATTCTAATGGTCTCTCCTTCCCATCCTGAATCTGAAAGAACACAGCTCTGATGCATAAATCACTAGCATCAGTGTCCAGAATAAATGTGCCTTCTTAGTGGAGGGATCTCTAAACTTGAAGGAGATATCAGAATTTCCTTTAGTTTACTAAAAGCAACTTCACACTCAGTATAGTCTACTCGTGGTTTTTTCATACTCTTTGAATAAAACCTTTGGAAATTCACATGTATGGCGTGTTTGGTTCCTTCCTGAATATATCCTTTAATACAAGCATTTTGTACTAGTGTTAACATACAGAGTACCTCACTGATTATTAAAAAGAACTTTCACTCATATTTTATCTATAAAATACGTTTCATTCATAACTAATATGAATAAAGATACGAGAGAAAATAGGTGTGTTAGTAATACCTAGTAAGAAATAGTTCTCATGCAAACTATTACACTGAGTGCGCACAAATGCGATGTGTTGGCCTTCTAGGGTAATTTTCTAAGCTTTGGTACATGAGGCGGAGGAATATCCGAGAACGAGAACTTTACCAGGGCTTCAAAAAAGTTGGAAGAAACCATGAATGGACTATAGTACCAGAAAAATTTTCTTTCTGCCTCAGTCAATTCATGTAGTGGCTTGACGGTCATGGTAAACTCAGGTACAAATTGACAGCAATAGGAACATAATCCCAGAGAAATTCTGCACTTTGGTTTTGTCACATGGCGGCAGCCAGTCTCTTATTGCTTTGGTCTTGTCAGGGTCTATTTCAATTATATTGGCCGACACTACACGCACCAAGAAAATTTTTGTTTGGAAAAGGTGAAACTTCTTAGGAACCTGTTTCAAGTTGGCTGCAGCTACTTTCTGTAATACAGTGTTTAAGTTTAATAAGTACTCTTCAAATGTCCTTCCTGTCACAACGATATAATTTAGGTAAACCCACAGATATCTAAAGGGAGCACTTTTTCCATCAGGTGTTAAAAGGTGGCAGGGGCATTACATCTCCCAAATGGCAAAACTTTAAATTGCCAGGTTTCTTTCCCTTAGACGCAAAAAGCAGTCTTATATTGGTCCTTAGGGGCCACCTTGCATTGCCAGTACCTGCTCTTCATGATGAAAGTAGAAAACTACAGCGAACCTGCTAAACTGTTCAGTGTGTTGTCTATCCTTGGAAGTGGATAAGTCTTTCTTTGTAACATTATCATTATTAAACTGGCAATAATCGACACAAAACCTCAACTGGCCATCTTTCTTCTTAACAAGTATAATGGGGCAAGACTACAGATAAACTGATGGTTCAATTAAGTCATTCATTTCCTTCAGAATTCCATCAAATGCCCCGTGCAAATTTAGTGGTAGTCGTCTTGGTGGTTGCTTTATGGGTCTGGCATCTCCTGTATCAATGCAGTGGCAAGTTACATTGGTCCTTCCAAGGTCATTTGGTCCACAGGAGAAGACATCCCTATTCCTCTGCAATAATTCAGAGAAAATCTTTTCCTGTTACCAGTCAAGATTTTCTCTGGTCCCTATTATCAATTCATCCGGTACTTCTGGTAGAGGACATTTAATTTGTTTTACCCTAGAAGCTTAAGGAACATCTGGAAGAACCTAAGTGACCTGCTATCATGGCAACTTCCTCAAGATGAATGGCACTATTGGACAAATTAATCATTTAAACTGGCAAATTATCGGAGTTCAAAGAGACCAAAGTTCTTGCTACAATGACACTGCCTGGCAGAATGCCATATTTCTCTGCCAGCTCAATTAGACCCATTTGTCTGACAAATGTCCCTTGATATGTGCCTGTAATGACAATTTCACTTGCCTGTAATGACAATTTCACTAGAAGTGGGTAGCACAGTAGGATGACAATAGACTACTTGGTAAATCTTGCTGTGCTCACACCATCAACCCAGTACTGCCTACCTGTAGCACACCTAGTAACAATATAGCACTCCAGCCCAGGTAGTAAGTAACTCAACCCAGAAAAGATATTCATCGTCTATTTTTGCTATGTACATATCATGCTCTAGGATAAGGCCACCAAATTTCAAGTTAACCCTTCCCTTACCTCTAACTGGTGTGGTCTCACCTGTTATTGTACTCTCACCTGTTATTGTACTCAAATACCAATGTTCCATACTGTTGCTAGGCGATCCCTAGGGGGAAGGCCCAAGGACGTCTGGCCTTACCATTGTTATGGTCACTCCAGTGTCGACGACCTTCTGACAAGCCATATCATTCATTCTCCCCCCACCATTACGGCATACATATCCTGTTTCATTGAACATACCTGTAACATTGGAGCCTTCCTCCAGCAGACACCAACCTTGGACCCCCAAGATCAGTGATCACAAATTTTTCTGTGTGAGTTGTATTCTCACCTAACTCTCACTGGCTACTTTCCCACAGATGCATCTGATGTGGGCAGTAGGCTTTCATGTACCCCAGCTGTCCATGTGATTAAAACTCAAGCAATTTTGGTGGAGGGCGGCGAACATCATGTAGACTTGACCCTGGAAGTGATGTCCCTCATAGTCGTCTGCATCTCCTTCAGTGTCTACTGGATGCTGTCTTCACTCAGTGTCACTGCCTGTACTAGACATTGGGATGCTGACCTCTTTCTTGCTGACTACCTGCAGTGCCTAGGACAGGGCATCACGTTGAGGTGGGGTGCAGCCTGGCAAACAGTTTGCTGTATCTCTGTGTCTGCGATGGAATCAAAGAAGCAGCCCACCATGATAATGTTCCGCCTCCTCTGGGCACCTTTCCAGAGAAAGGTGGGACAGCCGCAAAATGTTTTGGTATAGCTCCTGCAGTGGCTCCCCTGGTTGCTGGGTGTGGCTTCACAATTGGGCATAATGAGCACGTTGCAGGTATTGTTCACCAAAACATAGCTACAAAGCACACACAAGTGTGAGGTACTCTAATTGATACTGCTCTGGCACAGATTGTAGTATGCTCAGTGTAGGGTCTCTTAGTACAGCAGCAATGTAGTAAGCCATCTGCTCTTCTGACCAACCATTAAGGATGGCGACTATTTCAAACTGGTGTCCGTAGTCCCACAAAGGTGTCTGGCCATTGTTAGGGGACAGGCTTAATTGTGACCCCCATTTCCACCGAGGTTGCTGTACTTGCCCTTTGTCACCACTTATTTTGGCTGCTGGACTGGTAATAGTGGAACTCCGCTGCCGAAGAAATTTCAGCCATTCCTTCTTCAGTGCACCCAAATCATTCTCAACACTGTTCATTCTTTCACCAACACTGTGTAGTACTTTATTCACACTGTCAATTTTCTTTTCCACAGTCAATTCTCATTTCACTAACTTGCAATTGCTTTCTATTTTCCTATCTACTTTTTTATTTACTGTGTGTATTTTCCTATATACATTTTCATTTACTGTGTCCATTCTCTTGTCTATATTTTCATTTACTGAGTTTACTTTGTCTACTAATTCACAAGAGTAATTTGGCAAATTACATTACTAATTTCACTTTTTACATTTTCTCTCGAGCTATTTACACCTGTGCTCACATTGCTACTTATGCCCGGTTGCACCATTGAGGTTCAGCAATGATCTACGATAAAATACCGGCTTGATCTTGGTTCAGCACATTTGGCTGTTGCACCATTGTATTCTACGCGCCAAACTAAGATCAATTTGAACCTCGCCTTGAAACGTGCATTTTGACGGTTCAGGAGGATGATCTCAGATCAAGTAAAAATGAATACTTTATTTTAAAATGTCAGAGTTATATTGAAAAGCAAATTTGTTTTAGAAACGGCATAAACATTCAAATATTCCATATTTAATATCTGCTTGGCACATAAAAATACATCTTAAGTGTTTATAAAGTAAATAGAGAAAAATAAAAGTTTGTGTTTAATATAGGTTATGTGAAGATAAAAGCACAGTTAAATATATTTATTTACTATAAATAAAATTCGTAATAATTATATTGTTTAAAAATGGATTTGGTTGGTTTTTACGGTTGTAAAATTTAAAACTGAGACCTTTTACAAAGTCTTAAGATACAATGCACTTATTTAATTAACGTTGGTATTCATGTTTTGTAAAAAGAGAATGAAATTCATGCTTATCCCTCTGAGAAAACAAAACCGAAAACTGGGAAAGCCATTCAGAATATAAGAAACTAATTTTCCGCCCGAGCTAAAACTCGCGTGGAATTTTTTTCTCACGAAAGAGCAGCCGTAGCCGACAAATGTAGTTTGAAAATACGCCAACAGATAGCGCTAAGTGCAATAATTTTTTTGGGAATTCAAAACAACATTATACACACTTGAATATCATTCAGTAAAATTGATACAACAAATATTTTACTGAAAACTGATAAAACATCGCATTATCTAGTTCTATGTACACTACATTCTTCGATAATATTGGTATTAAAAATAACGAAAAAAGTGTGTGCAAAGTGTTTCCAATCAAACAAAACAACTGAAACTGCAATTTTGCAGTGCATTCAACTAAATTATATAGTAAAAAATCATAGTCTTCAGAGATAATATCCAAAGAAACTTATAAATTGTCCGCGAGCTTTAAAATAAATAGTTGCATCATGACATCACAAAATGAGAGCCAATTACAAACAGCGTTTCATCTCAATCCTAGTTCCAAACCAGAGATCAGGAGATCTACGATCGGAACTTGGCAGTTCACATTGGTGCAACACTTGTACATTTGAACTCAGATCCAACTGAAGATTGTGTTTGAACCAAGATCGTAGGATCTTGGTTCAGGTCTTAATGGTGCAGCCGGGTATTAGCCCCTCAATTAATGCTCACAGTGCTTCAAGTTCAGCTGACATTTTTCTCATTAGCACAAAAGTCCTAATTTTTCAGCCTAAAAATGTTTTAATTAAACTTTATATAACTAATTTCTAGCCTACTGCCTGTTCGTGAGGGATGGAAGTCTTAATAAAAACAAAATAATTCAACTTAATTTTTAATTTATTTATAGTGCTATAAAATATACAAAGCTATATTTACATCATTAAACTACCTATCTATACTATTAACTCTTATTATTCTCAGTGAGCACTTAATAACAATTCTCAATTATAATTAAAATCCTTATCACTGTCTTCATACGTACCACAGTAAATTAATCCACATTTATTTTTACACATATTCAATTAAACTCTCTATAGATATCATTCCAAATGTCTGTCACTCATGCATTCAGTTCCACATTCCTGCCGGTCAGTCTCACTCTCCACTGTACCAATGTTCACAGACGTCACTCTCACTGGCCATCGCCACTCGTCACTTCGCTGTCTTCTAAGGTGGTACAGAGCTCCAGACTTTCGACTTGGAGGGTTACCGCAGTTTTTATAGATCAGCTGACCAATACAGAAGGTTCCTCGTGCAACCAGAGTCATGCTAAGGAAGGCATGGGCGATGACCAGAACATTCTTGCTATAACCCAAGTAATTCAAAACCCGAAAGACAGGAGGTGGCACGAGTCCCAACAAGCTTATATAGCCACAGTGGCATGTGGCACAAGTCCCAACAGACTTATAGTCACAGCGGCATGTGTCAGTAATCCATGGTAGTCCATTTGTAGCTCTGTATTGCTGTTCTCATGTTATCGGTGATATCAGCATGCGTCTGAGGATGGAAGATGAAGGCCACAAAGACAAAAATGCTGCTTGTAACAGTATACATGGATGCTAAAAAACATCCTAGCACTCCACTTAAAATTTATCAAGTTCCTGAATATGTTGGGGGAAGCTTACTGACGGCAATAACATAACTACTACAGAATGTTTCAAATTAATATTTACATTCTTTGGATGTATATAACAGAGAAACTATTAAAGACGATATGATTGGTCTGCTTGTATCCAACACTATAAGAGCAACGTTGAGTGTGTGTGTGAATGTAAATACCAGTTACAAATGTTAAAAATGTCTGTCATCAGTAGAAAGACATCGTCTGCAACATTGTAGAACAGAACGACAAACACTAGGTACAGTTTCCATTGAAGTGGATTCATAGGCGGTCATAATCATGTGTCACACGGCATCTAGTCGCTTGCTTTGTGGGATACACAGTGTTCTTCAGAATTTCTCACAGATAAAATCTAATGGTGTTAAATCTGGGGATCTGGGTGAATACTCAATACTTCCTTATTTGCTTAGGCCCTCCCAACAAACGTTTCATCCAGGAGCAACTATACATCTCAATAGTAATGTGGTGGTCCAAAAATCTGCTGGAAAAATCAAAAGTCATCTGGCTAGAGTTGGTGAACAGCTGGCACAATGTGTTCCTGCAATATGGTGCCACAATTATCAACTGTCACTGTTCCATCTGGCAGAAATACTGCACCTCACTGTTAAGAGTCTGAGGGGCTCGCGTGGCCTCATATACCATCAACCTTAACATCCGTCACAAATTACAACACTATAACCCATTTCAAAATCGCATGTGTTGTGTACAAAAAATAAAAAGAAAATCAGGTAATTATTAAGATTAGGGGCTTTTCTGAAAAACAAACAAAAAATTCAAAATTATGATATATTTCTACTCTACTGATCACGTAGAACACAAATATACTAGGGGCGTAACTTTAAAATAAGTACAACATCTTTAAACAAATGTAACAAATTTCCGTTATGTGCGAGCCGTTTGGCCTGTGTGTTTACGTCGACGTTCCTAAACGAAACGTCCTAAACCAACAAAAGTTGTATTAATGAATTCAGCACAGCATACCACGTTAATTTTGAAGCTGGCGTAGTGTAAAAATAAGTAAAACATATTTAAATAATTGTTAAATGTACGAGCAGTTAGGTCAGTTTGTTTACGTCTATTAACGTCTACCGCCATTATTAATGGCTGCGCATTGCTGATCACACGCTACCTAGCGGCCACTGATGTCATTGTGAGCATTTTAACGGTCAATTGCGTCTTTGCCGGGTCTAGTTGTGCCGTCCCAATCCGACGGATTTAAAAACGGAGTAAGCAATAACGAGTGCTTCTGTGCGTTATATTTGACTGTAAACGAGTGTTTAATTGCATTATTTTCGGCTGAAAACTAGTGATTTAGTGCGTTATATTCGCGTATGTGGCAGATTTGTGGTACTGTAAAACCCTACAATCGTAGGTTAGTGTAAAACCCTAAAATCCTAGGTTAGTTTAAAACCCTACAATGCTAGGTTAGTTTCAAACCCAAAAAAATCTAGGTTAGTGTAAAACCCTACAATCTTAGGTTAGTGTAAAATCCTAAACTCCTTGGTTAGTTTAAAATCCTGCAATCCTAGGTTAGTTTAAAAATGTAAAATAGGGTTTCATCCATCGTGGGGTTAGGTTCTGTTAGGTTAGGTGGGCACATATTAAGAAATTAGTCGTACGTTAATGCCCCTCATATATTCATGTTCTGCATCATTAGTAAAGTAAAAATATACCATTTTCCGTGATTTTTTTTTTTTACAGAAAACCCCCTAAACTTAATAATCACCGACAATCGTTCTTACTGTTGCTTAAAAACAGTAATTTTTTTTTTCTTTCGAAAATGTACTATTTTATTGTTACAGTATTCTACAAACCTAAGTTTTGCAAATATAAAACATTTTTCTAAGGAACATAGTATGCTTCACTAGAAAGTAAACTTGTTTTTATATTGTTTGGAAGATAAGTTTACAGTTAATCAAATACTGCCAGCCACGCATAAATAACACCATTAGTTCTTGAATAAATCTATACAAATCTTTGTAAATGATTATATTCTCAAAATGTATTCGTAGATAGATCGTTTTGCACTGGGGTGTGCGACGCAGGTAGACGCGTTTCAAATAGAAGGGTAGAGAATAAAGACCGACTTATCTCTTCGGAGCATCTCCACAGCAAGTCTGTTAACAGAAACTGACTGATCCTAACATACTACCTACAGAAGCGCGAGTTGTGTTTGGAGTTCTTGTCGACCGCGCATTACTCTGTACTGATACCAAAAATGGGTAGGTACAGCACGAAACGCATAGGAAACGTTTGCGTCGTACTGCAAAACCAAGAAAATGTAAGATGAAGCATTTACAAGAATACAACTCTAAAAATGAAGGTATCTCATGTTACGAACATACAGTTTATCTCATATAATGTTTCCAGTATTTGAGAGCTACTACTGCCAATGTATTTAAAGCACATAAGAATGGCATCGCACTTTACATAAGTAAACGTCAGCTAATTGTAGAGGTAAGTAATTGTGGCATGGAAATAATTGCGCATAGTATGAATACAAAATACTGAATTATTTTATAATAAACGTAATATTATATTACGTTATACTATTTAGTATTAGCTTTTGCAGTGTCGTATTACACAATTCAATTGTTTCTTCATATTCGTGTAACGGAAATTAATGTTTTTATATTGATTGCGTCAGCGTTTATTTTTCGTGTGCGCGTGTCCGATTTAGTGTGTTCAGATTTAAAAAAATATATAAAATGTTGCGAATTTTTATTACAATCCAGTTACTGTAAACCCTGTGTTTTATATTATGGTGTGTATAACTTCAGTTGCAACAAATTGAAATACTCGGCCAAGGTTGTTTTCTCCCATCATAAGCACATCGCCGTCGCTAGTATAATGTAACGATTATTTCCCAGTTTTTATAGAGTACTCTTACGTGAATTTTTTTTTTGTAATAAGTTTTGTAAAATTATATCGAGGGTGGAATTATAGTGAGTTGAGCAGTGTAACAATTGCCATATAGGTAGTACAAAATCACTTAATAGTTTTTCGCTCACAAAATTTGAATGGCTGTACTGAACAGGACGTAACTAAACAAGAATACTAACATTGCAATACCTAGCAGAACAAAGAAACTTTCATCCAGTTTTATTTTCAGATTTAGTTAAAAAATAGATTTTATCCCAGATTTAGTAACGTTTACTTCTGCCTTCTAGGTTAAGCAAGACGATTTTATAGTTCCACATTCCAGGCCGTATCAAACAAAAGACTGGACAGAAATGTATGGCACTATCACTGCGTGTCAACAACATTATTATTAAGAAATTACCTGACTGTTTGCTGAAAGCAAGAAACATACGGGTAAACTGCTTGTGTTAACTACAGGCCACTGGACTAACGAAATAAATACATACAGTACGTACAAAAGTCAAAGGACTGAAGTAAAACATCGCTGCTATTAAAACACACTCAGTCACAACTTCAACTTATTTTCGGTATGTAAGTATCATAATAGTCAACATTAGGCTTTGCCATGTGGAATTGCTCTGTACTGAGTTGTTATACATAAAAATCATACGGGAAAAAAACAGTGCACTATTTATAGCGCCAGTGTCATAGAGTAACTTTAATAACGTTTATGTCTGGGTAGCTTGGCATCATTTACTTCAAAAGCTTGTTTAAGCTTATGGTTAAGGTTACACACCGGTAGTAAACACAAACACTCCATCTTAAATTTAAAATAGGCCTACTGAAAAACATTAGTTCATGTATTTTGAGATTTCAGTGCAAATTACATAGTGACGGATGGTTATGAAGTCTGTCTGTTTACAGAGTGCTACTTTCATTCACTCTGTCAAAATCTGGAAACTCAGTTGAGACAGAGTATATCACTGCATTTGCTAGTTATTTTTTGATAATCCTCTATGGTCTATTAATAGACAAAATGTTTTATCTCGATCAATTTATGAATACATAGTTAGAGAATGACTTACTGTTACTTTCTCTATAAAATATGTTATTTTAAAAAGTTTTAATCTTACGAGTTGAAACATACGATACAGTTTTTCCAATTCTGTAGTCGTTATTTTATCTATCACCTCGCCATCATATGTAGCCCGACGCCATGTACCCAGAGGCCAACATCATCATCGGAGCGAACCACGGCATTGACCTTTCCCAATCGGGCGCTTTTCAAATTAACTTAATTAGCACAATAATTTTGATGGCGGTGGCAAAGATTGATCTTTCCCAGATATTTACATTGGGCTTTAGGAATGGAAGGGCGTAACTGGTTACATTTTTGTAGTTACGTAACAGCAAGGAGACAACTGATGTTTACAGCGATAAGATGAAAACTTCCCTCCCATTCCCCTAATTTGTGATAACGAATTCTCAACAGCCGGGGTGCAAAATGGGCATAACAACCACGATATACAATGTATCTTACTCGCGAGAAAATCACGTATTTTGGGTCAAGCCCCTCTGACTCTTTACCAGAGTAGATTAACTGCTTGCTCTACATCAATGTGGCAATTTTCATTGGTCCAGTACGCCCCACACAGTTATGGCAGTTGAGAGTTCCATTAAATTTAAAAGTTGCCTCATTGAACCAAACAATCACATCAATGAAATGTTTGTTGTCGTTGCACATGTTCACAACCCACTCAAAAAATTTGGCATGCTTATCTGGGTAGTCTTCATTCATAGCACGAACTAATGTACTTGATTTACTGACACCTGACTCATTCGCAGCTTGTCGCATGGACTTCACGACTTTCCCGGGAGAACATGTGAAAGTGTGCAGTGCAATGCAATGCAATGCAATGCAACGCAACAGAGCCCCCACACTTCCTTCATTGACATTCGCTTCCTGACGCACCATTCTGTCTTCACATCACATACAGGTCTGTCCCTCTCAAACTTGTCACGTAATCATGTCATTCTTACACATGACGGTACATTATTGAATTCTACATTCCATCCTATCAGCACATCAACCATGTTCTCACTATTCCAATAACAACTTACAATCCACTTATGTTACTCCAGAGAAAATCTTTTCACCTCATTTCCACTACATTGTTAATGCTGCCATTCGTGGCTGAATGTAATTGACAGCAGGAGAATGGCTAAATGTGCTCGCACACCCCCAACAATGTCTTTATAGTATTAATACACGCAGTCCCATTAGACTACCTTTAATAGATTCTCTGTTATTAATGTTCAAAAAGGGTAAACATTAATTTGGACATTCATAATTGCTGCAAGGTTCACGAGAGTTTATATTATCCCTTTTAAGAAGTTTGACGCTACTCGCCACCTGTGGTATATAGGATGGTTTGTAGGGTACGAGTTACCTTTACCAGCACAGACTTATGGGTGCCTTGGATGTTGAATAGGGGTAGTAAACAATAACTTCATAACGTCTTGGTCTTAAAAGATTTTCCGGAAACAAACACATATTTTACCGGAAATTAACAAATATTTTACTGATCCTGCGAGACTGTTCCCTGTAAGAAGTTGTGAACCTGAAGGGCGGCTTAAAGTACTCGTTCCAACTGCTTCCGATGCTGTGGAGGAACGCTAGGCGTCGGGAAATGTCCCTTGCGCGACGACGCTAGTACTTAGCTGTATTTACAGTTCTGGTTGTTCCGGCGGTAGGTTGAGGTCCGGTAAGTTGGGCGACCCTTCACAGGCCCTTCGCTCAGCTTCGGTGACGGCTCTCCACAGTTGTTGTTCCGGGGTTCTTTCCTCGACGAACTCACAATCCGACTGACTCTCGCGACCTCCCAATCCAACTGATGCCTTCGCACCCCCTGTGGTGATCCGGGCGAACCCCCACCCGACTGCCACCTCTCGGGGCGGGGTGTTACTCCTTTGACACGATTGACTAAGTTCGTGTCCCGGTGTGGTGCTCCGGGCGAGCCCCCACACATCCGCCGCCTCTCGGCGCGGGGTATTACTGGTCCCCGATACGACTGGTCGCCATCACGGACACTGTCGGGGTCCGATTCACGGCCTCGATTGACTGTTCACTAGACTGACTGACTGACTCCCGCATCCCGACGTAGTACTGCTGGCAAACCCCCACCCGACCGTCGCCTTCCGACACAGATTACAACTGCTCATCTCCTTTTCCCACAAGTTGGCTTTTAACCTCTCTCGATGCCCCCCCCCCTCCCCCCAACACATGTGTCTCCCTCGTTAGGGGGAGAAAGGGGGTGGCCTGCGGCCATACTGCCAAACACTGTCAGCCCTTCTTACTCGTCTAACTAGAGGTGCGTTGGCACAACTCTAGCTTACCTCGGCACGTGTCCATGTTCTCTCATGTTTTGCTAGTGGTGGGGAGGGGGACCCGCGGTAACGGCTTAACACTGTCAGCTCTTTTCTCGGCACCTGTCCATGTTATCACGTGTTCCTCGGTGCGTCGACGATTTGCTAGCTCTTAACTCGGCATAACCATGACACATGATAATGGCCTGTACGCCCTCGCCTGNGGGGGGATATGGCGGGTGGTGTGACAGCGGCGCGTCTGCATACTATCAAAGCGGCACACATCAAGTTGATATCGACATATGCTGATTTTCTACCAATACAAATCACTGACTGGCCAGAGCACTGTGAAATTTATAACAAAGAAACAACACGTGAGTCATCAAACAATAGACAAACAAACAACATGCAGGATGTTGAAGAAAGGAAAACAGGACATTCTTATATTTCCTTTATCTTAAGCTAGTCCTTTAAATCACTCTAAAATATAAGCCAGGAAGAAGTCAAATTCTTACAGACATACCTGAATGGAAGTAAACTGAAAAAAGGGAGCATAAACGAAAGGTAAAAACTTCCAGAAAATTCAATGGAAGTTAAACTGAAACTGAAAAATATAAAAAAATCCTGAGGAAGATGACATCCACTGCATGATTCAACTGATAATAAAAACTATTTGAAGAGTTCAAAGACTCGCAACAGAAAATCTGTTGTCAATGAATTTGCATTAATCAGTTTCCAAAATGAAACTTTTTGCAGAGCAAAAATATTGTAAACACACAATGAACACCATGACTTTGAAACTTCTTTATTTTTCACATGTCCTGTCATTCAAATCCCTCTGATAAATGCACTTGAGAATTACAAAAGGAAAGTCACATCTATATGTTTTAGATGAAAAATATAAAGTTAAATGACTAAATATATATGAAATGAATGTCGCACAATCTTTTAACGCTAAACCAATGATGTAAAGAGAGCTATAGGGGCCTACACCCAAGAACTAAATATAAAAAAACATTCTGACAAAGTGTAGTTTTAAAAACTCTTACAATTTTACAACTAGCATAAGAAAATATGTGATGTATGTCAACAGACTGTATTGCCTGCCAAAACCCTTTCTCACCTTCTTACTTGAAAGAGTGGTCAAAGTGATGCAAGAGAGGGTTTGTCAGCAACGCAGGAGATGGTTAGTCAGTGATGCAGGAAAGGGTTTGTCACAGTATTATGCACCACCTCACAAAATTGAAATTAGTTTGTATCCCTTCTGGCAAAAAAAATTCAGGCACGTTATGCCATTCTATGAGATGATCCCTCCTCTGAGTCAGTGTCCAGTATATTGTGACTAGTGAGTCGGCAAGCTAGGTGTTGGAAGCAACAGTTTGTGTGCCTGTGGCCATCGACGCACATGGGTAATATCTGTTGTCTGTAAGGGCAGGATCATTGCTGGGAGTATTCTGTAGGGATGGGCCAACTAGTGACTTTCATGTAATTAGTTTCATTGTTTCAGTTCCAAGTAGATAACATGCTCTAGCAACATGTTATGTTTCTAATAGGTTACTGTGAAACGTTTCCAGCCTGTCCCAAAAGAACATATATCCCTGGCGCATGTGCAATTTACAAATTGTGGGGATGGGATGTTTTACCAAATACCATATTTGGTTTTACTGAGCTCAAGGTGTTTTAATGTTTAAGACTGATTGTAAACATAAAAAATATATGTTAAGTGCTTGTGTGTGTGTATGTCTTATATATTAATATTTATTTTTTATTTGTGTGCTGCTATTACATAAATGCTAGTGATGAGTTCCAGGCAAACTACAGATTAAGAAGTTGAAATTTAAGCTTCAAAGGCACAAAATGCACTGTATTACGTTGTATTTCAATCATTTTGGTTTTACTTTCCTGTTTGATAGTGTAATAACCCTTGCAAGTTTGTTATACTACTGTTTTAATGTAGAAAGTTAACTGGAATCAGAAAATATTTAAGAAACATGAATGGAAGTCTGTAATTGGCCGAAAAATCCTGCTGGTTGTGGGGTACGTCAGAAGGCTCAAGAGATGGCAGCACATGCACTACTTTATGTGAAATAGGTTTTATTACAAAATAATAAGACATTGAGAAAAAATGAAGTATGTTACTGCATCTAATTTGAAGTAAAGTTTATTTATACAGAAACTTTAATTCTCAGCTACTTGGGCTTTATAAAGTTATAGCAATATGATCCGGGAAAAAGATTACGTTGTTCACAGTTCCAAAGCTTGACGTTCCAAGACACGTTTCCACATGCCCACAGTTGCACGCAGAGACATTCCAAAAAGTAACTTTTACGCATGCACAAAGTTGCAAGCCAAAACATTCCCAAAAACATCTCTTTATGCATGTGCACAGTTGCAAACCGACACAATCCAAAAAATAATTCTTACGCATGCTGATACGCGTTGTGGTCAGGCCCATAGCTGAGCTGCCTGCCTGATCAAACCTTCACTTATTTATCAAGGAAACAGGCAGTGATCGCTGAAATTAGTTATTAAATCGCAAACCACAGAAAACCCCTCCACCGGCCAGTGAACGGGGACAACGCAGCAGATGTAGTCCGTGGGCGGTGTCTTTTGTCGTCGGGCCATTGGAACGAGAAGATCACTGACAATGGGTGTGTCCAGACGTCGACTTGCGCCATCTTAATCAACCTCCGGAATCATGAACAAGGTGGGGACTCTCCAATTAGCATTTACTCAGAAAGTGGCAAGTTAAATCTTTATAAAATAGTATCATTTGATATTTCAGTATATTTGAATAGTTCCCGTTCATATTCAATCATATTTATATTGAAATAATATTGTACAACCTTAATGTTAAATAAACCTCTTTTATATAGAGTTCATTACATAACTCATCAATAACGTGTTACGCACCTATATCACCTTTAAGGATAAATAGCAACAAAATATGAAAGCATAACAATGCGCAGTACTCAAGCATTGGTTTAAGGGAGGCAGCCAATATTTTGCAGTTGACGTTAAAAATTGCGGTATAAACAACTATACATGTTACTCGTATAGCATGTTACCAAACAGTAACAGTTTATTATAACTGTTATATTAAATAATGCCCATCCCTAATATCCTAGCAAAACATTTTTAACGAGAAAAAAAAAAGATGCTAAAAACACAAATCAACCACAGAACTAAATGGCAAAGCAACAGAGACCCCGATAGTCAAAGTAAAAAAAAAAAAACACTTAACTAATGGAACCGGGAGTCGAACACATAAAGGACATTTCACACATTATAACTTTTTGTACACCAACAGATGAGCCACATACAAGTAATGTTTATATGTATGATACACCAATCCCTTCCCTTTTTTTTTAATTCCAGACAAAATAACCTAGCATAATTAAGAATTTTTTTAAAAACTGGGCATGCTGCAGTTCCTACCAGAAAAACATCAACTAGAGAACTCCACACTGGTGTCAGTCTTGGAACTGCATTTTGGTGACAGACACTTACGACATGACCACCATGCCCAGCTACGAAGCCGCACCCAGCAACCAGGGGAACCACTTCAAAAGCTGTTGATGGACATTGTGTGGCTGTTTCACCTGTATCTGGAGGGGTGCCGCGACAAGGCACGCAACATCATGACAATTTTACTTTTACATGGATGATATTGCCAATGTGGATGTGCGCCAAGCTGTATGCCTGGCATCGCCACACAGCATCCAGGAGGACCTTGACCTGGACCCCAAGCATAAGAGGTGGAATCGATGAAGCAGGAGGAGACGCCCCTGCAAGCAGTATAGGCAGCTACCCTATGCCATGACGATGGAGATAGCATCCTGGATATCTCGAGGAAGTTGGAGGCCACCAAGATGGATATCGCTGACAGAGTCAGTGCTACAGAGTCTCGTCTTTGTCCATCTAAGCGTCAAGAATGTTGGGAGTGGACGAACAGAACATTTGAGAGTGCAGTGCCTGCAAAGGAACTGCAGGACCAGACGACCAGACGTGAGTACAACCGAGAGCTTATTGAGAAGACTGCAGATGGCTGATGCGGAACATCTGAACTTCATAGCGGCAGCAACACCAGCCTCTCATCGATGAAGACACAAAGAATGTTGGAACTCTGGAAAGGAGGGGCACTTCTGAGCCTGGTGTCCAGGGATGCTACCCGAGATTAACCATCGACAGCTTCATCAACAATTAGATTTAACAGCCACAGTAACGTCTATCTGACACACAGCCCCATAAAAACTACTGGTAACACCATATTGGAAGAAACAAGAAATGTCACTATATGGTGGTAAGAAGAACAAGGGTACTAGAGTCGGACTGCCTAAGAGGTCGCCCTGCGCTTAACACAGGCGATGCAATGAGAGAAGTCCAGTTAACAGATGAAGTTGCATACACACTTCTTCAGGGGGAGGAAGACAGCCAAGGGGCAGAAGACGAACATATCCCAGTGTTTACTGGCATCACGAGTAACACTCGGAGTTGTAGGCAATGGCAACTCCCAGTAGGAAAAGCGAAGATCCAGAAGTTGAAGTGTTAAGGATGAACAGACTTAAGGGGATTGCAGTGTTATGCAGACTCCTGCACCGGGCAGGGACGCCTGTTACATGGTTATGCGCGGTCCTGGCGCTGTGGGAACTGACCTACCTCGAACCTCCCCTCTTCATAGGCAGTCCTGCTGACTGCTCCATCGCCAAGCGGCCGGGGGAATAACTGACAATCAATCTGGCTGGTGTCACAGCCCCTCCTCCACCTGCTGAAGAAGTTGACATGAGAGGATGAGCAGGAATATTCTGGCAGTCATTTTCCTCGACGCAACATAGCATTTGAGGAAGGTTCTGGACAGTGCCAGGCAACGTCTATAAATATTGCTACAGTAATAGGACCAGCAGTCTTTATGGTAGGCATTTGGCTCAAGTGCGGAATTCAGGCAAGGTATGGTGCAGCGAGGGATATCAATGAGAGGACAGGCTACAACAGAGGGCGCGAGACAACGGCAGATAAGTATGTGCGTGTGTGTGGGGGGGCAAAGAGGGTGCGGTATCCTACGAGTAAAAGACTACTGTATATGGGGGCGCTCTGAGCACTCTATAACATTTCAGTGGTGAAATGAGGACTGAATTAATATGTAACTGTATGAGTGTGTAATACGGACTTTATTGTAAATATTGGAACTGCCAAACATGGACATATAATATGTAAAATAATTATTTAATAGGTTCTGANGCTACAACAGAGGGCGCGAGACAACGGCAGATAAGTATGTGCGTGTGTGTGGGGGGGCAAAGAGGGTGCGGTATCCGACGAGTAAAAGACTACTGTATATGGGGGCGCTCTGAGCACTCTATAACATTTCAGTGGTGAAATGAGGACTGAATTAATATGTAACTGTATGAGTGTGTAATGCGGACTTTATTGTAAATATTGGAACTGCCAAACATGGACATATAATATGTAAAATAATTATTTAATAGGTTCTGANGCGGACTTTATTGTAAATATTGGAACTGCCAAACATGGACATATAATATGTAAAATAATTATTTAATAGGTTCTGATAAACTGTTTATTGGGATTAATTTTGGTTATTTGATTGCATTAATTTCTTTGAGGTGATTGTAGGTTGTATTGATTAATTTATTAATTGTAAATATAAAGTGATAAAAATGTATTGTGAGATATAAAATCGAGAGTACTTTCTTTGTAGTGTTTGTAAATAAATTGAGACATTCCTATTAAATCTTTCATTTAATAAAGACCTCCATTCCTAAAAGAATCTGGCTAATCCCACTGACTTTGAGAAATTATAACTATATCATACACAACGTAGAGCCATCAAACAACACACATGAACTTAAATATAAATTCCAGAACACAGATAAAGTATAATATATATATGTTGTACAGTTTGCAATCGTATATGTATGTTAGGTGTCAGCTCCTAACTCCATATCAAGAAGAGTATGTTGCAAGGTCCTGATGTTCATCAGATCACCAACATTAAATTCCAATGTCACATGCTTCTATGTTGTAAATATCTCACTTGAAATGAGTCACCAACCGACACCACTCTTGTACATCCAGAGTCTTGCATGGTTACACTACTGTCATACATTTAATTTTTTTAATGGAATTCCTGCAATTCCAATACACCAATGAAATAATCAAATGTGAAAATTTTAACTCAGCCTCTATCACCAAAATTATATGTCCCACCTTGTAAACTCCCCACTGCAATACCATTTTAAGTTACTTTATCAATTACCTACAACCCTCACAATGCAAGCAGCTGTATGTGCTCTCACATGTCTGTTACACTGAAGAGCCAAAAAAAACTGATACACCTGCCTAATATCATGTAGGGCCCCCGCGAGCATGCAGAAGTGCCACAAGATGACGTGGCATGGACTCGACTAATGTCTGAAGGTATGCAGGAGGCAATTCACACCATGAATCCTGCGGGGCAGTCCACAAATCCATAGGAGAGCGAGGCGGTGGAGATCCCTTCTGAACAGCACGTTGCAAGGCATCCCAGATATGCTCAATAATGTTCATGTCTGGTGATTTAGATGGCCAATGGAAGTATCTAAAGTAAGAAGAGTGTTCCTGGAACCACTCGGTAGGAACTCTCGACGTGTGGGGTGTCGCATTGTNATAGGAGAGCGAGGCGGTGGAGATCCCTTCTGAACAGCACGTTGCAAGGCATCCCAGATATGCTCAATAATGTTCATGTCTGGTGATTTAGATGGCCAATGGAAGTATCTAAAGTAAGAAGAGTGTTCCTGGAGCCACTCGGTAGGAACTCTCGACGTGTGGGGTGTCGCATTGTCCTGCTGGAATTGTGCAAGCCCGTCGGAATGCACAATGGACATGAATGGGTGCAGGTAATCAGACAGGATGCTTAAGTATTTGTCACCTGTCAGAGTCGTATCTAGACATACTTCACTCCAACTGCACACGCCCCATACCATGACAGAGTCTCCACCAGCTTGAACAGTCACCTGTTGACATGTAGGGTCCATGGATTCATGAGGGTGTATCCATACCCGTACACGTCCATCCACCCGATACAATTGGAAACGAGACTCGTCAGACCAGGTAACGTGTTTCCAGTCATCGACAGTCCAATGGCGGTGTTGGCGGGCCCAGGCATGGCGTAAAACTTTGTGTCGTGTAGTCAACAACGGTACACGAGTGGGCCTTCAGCTCCGAAAGCCCATATCAATGATGGCCCATTGAATAGTTCGCAAGCTGGCACTCGATGTCCCTGCATTGAAATCTGCGCCAATTTGAGAAAGGGTTGCCCGTCTGTCAGTCACGTTTAATGATTCTCGTCAGTCGTCATTTGTCCCGTTCGTTCACGATCTTTTTCCGGCCGCAGTGATGTCGAAGTTTTCATGTTTTACCGGATTCCCGATATTCACGGTACACTCGTGAAATGGCCGTACACGAAAATCCAAATTTTATCGCTACCTCGGAGATGCTATGTCCCATCTCTCCGGCGCCGACTATAACACCACATTCAAACTCACTTAAATCTTGATAACCTGCCATTGTAGCAGCAGTAACCGATCTAGCAACTTTGTCAGGCGCTTGTTGTCTTATACAGGCGCTGCCGACCGCATCGCGTTACTCTGATTGTTTCCATACCTCTGTTTTTTGCACACACATGCCTATACCAGTTTTTTTGGCTCCCCAGTGTAATTTATATATGTAAATGGCAGACACAACATTTGACATGAAAAGGGAAGCTGCTATGTAGTTTGCAGCCTCTCGTTTATGCTAGCTTGTTGACATATCTGTACATTTATGTTATATATGCGAGCTTCTATTCTACACGATACAACAAACTTGGCTTGTGAACAGCTCCAGATTTGTCATTTTAGAATCGTCCCTAAATAATCACATGTAGGATCATAATAAATTATTTAAATGAAATAACCCTTTTCACAGTCAAGCACAAATATAGAAACTGTAAAATGAAGGGGCACATACATACTGAATGGGCTAGAAACATCTGTGGTGGTAGGCATGCTTTCCCTTGTCAGTTGCCACTCCTCCATTCACAAGACATTACCTTGCAATAAGTTGCAAAGAAAAAGTTACTTTTCGATTTATGTACATGAGGTTTTACAAATAAAATGAATACGACATGAAAATTATTTCATGTTATTTTTAACTAATTTGCCATGTAGACTGCAAATTTTTTTCTCAGATCATTTGCTCCTCAACCTCCACAATGTTTTAAAGCAGATGCGGGGGATAAATTAACTCCTAATACATCAATAGAAGTCAACTGGTATTTGGAAACCAACACAGATAAACTAGGAAAGGACAAGAGTAAATAATGGTTTCAGCCAACTTTGTGAGCAAGTATTTTCCTATATTGGTGCATTTATTTTGTATGATGTCTTGCATCGCAATGGCATAATTTCTAGTTGAAGAAATCGCTCAGCAGAAATNAGTTGAAGAAATAGCTCAGCAGAAATAAATCACTCAGCAGAAATAAATCACTCTGGTAAAATGTTTGCTCAGAAAGTTAGTAAAACCAATTATGTAGGATTGACCTTTCTTCGTTTCTGTCATCCATAACTTTGTCAAATGTAATTAACATCTAAAGTGTTAATTTATGCCCTATGAGCTGAAGCAGTTTTTACAGTGATCCCCCTTTAAATTCGCGTCTTGTCGCCGTTTCTTTATAGCCAGGACGAGCACGTAATGGAGTGTGAATGGAACAGGAAGAGAGACGACTGACGAGCGGAGAGTGACGGCCCACGATGAAGAAGCGCCCTGGAGCACCACTGGCGTGCGGCCAAACAAGCAAGTGGGGAGGGCCGAACGTTTTCTGTGCACCGACTGACGTTTACTACCGCCTGTGGATAGCCCACTTCAGAAAACTAGCCAGTCCCGCCTCCAACAACATTCTGCGCAACACGGGTGATTTATACAAGCCAGCGTTCCCAATCTGTCGGGGCACATTGAGATACAACGAGAATATATATATGTGTGTGTGTGTGTGTGTGTGTGTGTGTGTGTGTGTGTGTGTACGCGCGCGCGAGAGAGCGAGAGAGAGAGAGAGAGAGAGAGAGAGAGAGAGAGAGAGAAAGAGTAGACTTTGGTTTAAGAAAAAAATTTTATTAACGAGGAATGCTTAACGTGCAGCGAAGTACCTGTGAAGATATGTACTTGTTGGAACTAATTTCTTTTTAGATAATTAACGCTTCATAAGTAGGAAGTTATTCCGACCTTTTCAAACATAATTTAAATAAATAAATAATTATATATATACTAGGAAATAATAAAAATATTATGTATTAAAAGAAACTGTTTTGGAGTGTAAACTAAGTAAAGAACCGAAACATGCTAGTCTACAGTTATTTTTAGTACAGGCCTACCACTTTACCCACTGTTTCATTGTTGATTTCTGTTTTCACTGGCGTGTCTGTTAACATAAAAATTAGTATTCGTTTACATATTACGTTTCCGTTTATAGTATGTGTAATATTTTGTTAGACAGTATGATAAGCTGTGCGGCAGCCACCCGAAAAATAACAAGTGTTCCAAGTATGCAACGACGACTGTGTGTGCGTACTGTCAATAAATTTATATGAACAAATTGCACCACGCGCATGTTGAGTATTTTGATGTATTCATGTCCATTTTTTTGCATGTTCAAATCTTGTAAAGACGTAGAGTTTTTCAGGAGCGCCCACCCCACCGCCCTCAGACAACATGACGCAGGGAATGACCTGCCCCATCACGTCATCCCTGGCATCCCACGACGTTTAGACGTAGTTTTCTGCTGTCTACAGTGTATATCATTCAATCAACTTCCTGTTCTACGTCTCTTACATAGGACCTTGTNGACGTAGTTTTCTGCTGTCTACAGTGTATATCATTCAATCAACTTCCTGTTCTACGTCTCTTACATAGGACCTTGTGACTAAAAGGGTAATAAAAAAACGAGACACAATGATTTGGGCCTAATTATTCATTTTGGATCCGAGTACACCTACGATTTCCCATCTGATTTATTCTTTTCTGCAAAATTTTTATGCGATTTACAGCTTTCCACTATTACTCTACCGTAATTTTACAATTTTGTACCTTACATACAAATGGTTTTCGTTTTGTAAGCGTGTATTTTNGACGTAGTTTTCTGCTGTCTACAGTGTATATCATTCAATCAACTTCCTGTTCTACGTCTCTTACATAGGACCTTGTAACTAAAAGGGTAATAAAAAAACGAGACACAATGATTTGGGCCTAATTATTCATTTTGGATCCGAGTACACCTACGATTTCCCATCTGATTTATTCTTTTCTGCAAAATTTTTATGCGATTTACAGCTTTTCACTATTACTCTACCGTAATTTTACAATTTTGTACCTTACATACAAATGGTTTTCGTTTTGTAAGCGTGTATTTTNTCACTATTACTCTACCGTAATTTTACAATTTTGTACCTTACATACAAATGGTTTTCGTTTTGTAAGCGTGTATTTTTTTAGTTCTCTTGCCATTTTTCATGCCTAATTACTCCACTACACCTTCATGTTTGTAGTAAGAGTTTCCGTTTCTGAGGCATGACGACACATATAGCCCATTCAAGATTACTTCCAACTTTTCTTGAGCAATCTACTTCATGTTTGTAGTAAGAGTTTCCGTTTCTGAGGAATGACAGATATAGTCCATTCACGGTTACTTCCAACTTTTCTGAAGCATTCTACTTCCAGCATATTCCTCCGCCTTATAAAAACCGAGCTTAATTAATTCTAAAAAATTACACCGAAGGGACAACGCACCGTATTCGTTCGCACTCAGTGTAATAACATTTTTCATAAGAACTATTTATTGTTAGGCATTACCAACACACCTTTTTTCTCGCCGTTTTTATTCATATTAATTATACACTGAGTGACCAAATTATTATAACCACTTGACACTTATACGCAGATCGACCATAACTTCACGTTGTTGCCGCTAGAAGGCGAGATAGCTATAAAAAGGGAATGCAGGACAAGTGAAGCATCAATTGGTTGTTTGCGAAGAAATGGGTAAAAAAAACGTGATTTAACTGCGTTTGAACGCGGGATGATTGTAGGCGCTCGAAGCGTCGGAACCAGTATCAGCANACGTGATTTAACTGCGTTTGAACGCGGGATGATTGTAGGCGCTCGAAGCGTCGGAACCAGTATCAGCAAAACGGCTTCACTTGTGAAGTGTTCGGGAGCAGCAGTTATTAATGTTTACAGAGAGTGGACTACCAATCAGAAAACTGGGTCTCAACGTCAGGCTTGTGGTCGTCGCAGGTTACTGAATGCTCGATCTTAAAGGAGACTTGCCAAGTTGTCCAGTCCAACAGAAGAACAACAGTACGTCAAATTGTGGGAAATCTTAATCAAGGAGCAACTGCGAAGGTCTCGGAACGAACTGTTCGCTGCACATTACACCGTATGTTAATGATGTATCCTGCGGGGGATGGATACTTCCAGCAGGACAATGCTCCCTGTCATAAAGCTGGCATTGTCCGCAGATGGTTCGAAGAGCATGACAGAGACTTTACCTTGCTTAGTTGGCCTGCACAATCACCAGATCTCAATCCAATTAAGAATCTGTGGGATGCGTCAGGCAGCTGGATCCAGTACCATCAAATCATAATGAATTGGAAAGTGCAGTTCATCGGATATGGTCTCAAATTCCTCATACCACATACCAACATCTCATAGAGTCCATGCCAAGACGAATCCATGCAGTATTAAGGGCAAAAGGTGGTCCAACATTGTAATGAGTGGGTGCTCATAATAATTTGGCCACTCAGTGTATATTAGATGCAATAATTTACAGATATAAGAAAAAATTAAATTTAACAAAAAATAAGGTAATTTCATGTTAAGAGAGGTATAAAACGTTTTGGATGGATGCGTTACATTTTAGGAACCAACCAAACGCGTCATACATGGGGTGATTTTTCAAAGGTTTGATTCAAAAGTGTTAAGAAACCGCGAATAGACTATGTTTTCGCATAGGAATGGCACTGCCAAATTTTCTGACGAGCACAAGCATAGTTATTACGCGCTTGAGATCCAAAACTCATACTGTAACAACGAATTAATCCAGACTCCTCAATTAACAGAAAGTGGATTTTTTTTTAACAAAATGTTGATTTTTTGGGAGTAAACCAGGCGTTTTGGGATAGTGAGGTGTGGCTCATCTAAAAATATGTTACCTAAGAAGCTGAAAATTATTCGCCTACGAAAACAAGACTGAAATTTGAGAAAAAATAATATTGAAAAATAATGGTTTCTCTAAGCGTACATTTTCGCGAACGAAGCTACGACCTTTCCTGCCCTTCTTTGGTCAATACTTCATCCGGCCAGCATATTTTGTACCCCCACGCTACATTGAAAAAAAAAAGCTTCGTTGGTATATTAGGTCTATATAACATACCAGCAAAGCTATGAAAGCGACGAGGGAATTGAGAAGAGAAGAGGGGAGAGAAATCTTATCCGTGCGCAAAATGGAATGAAACAATACTTCGTGTTTAGACCTGAACACATTCACTTTGTCCTACTTTCTACTTTTTTTGAAGACCAGCGATTTCTTTCTTGTTCTTCCCATCGTATACGCTTTCTTCTATTCCCAACACAAAACAATGTTTTGAAAAAAACCTTCCTTCCCTCCCTCCCCCACACAATAAATTTATATGGAGCAGTTTGCATCACGGAACCCCCTTGTGGACACCCCTGTTTTTCTTTACATAAGTGAGGTTTTTTTTTTTCAATCTACTGATTAAACCGATAGTTTTGAGAAGTAGAGGAGAGGAGGGTATTATGGAATAATCAGGAAATAAGGAATACAGAGGTTTCGGCTCTGTTTGGTGCTGCTATCAAGTGGGAATACCATGAACTACTCAAGAAAGAGACACATGATGCAGTGAAGAGAGTTGACCGCTTGTTGTTGTACCACTCGCTACAGAACAAATTGTGTTTTGTGATTTTCATGGGTCCTTGCAGGTAAGTTTTCAAACATGTTAACATACCAGTACACATGTAACTTGAACATTGTTGTTAAGCATAATGTACACTAAAATAATTTTAGTTTGTTAAACTGTGATCGTTTTTAAGCTGACAATGTTTTGTCCATCAGTTTAAAGGTTCATTTTCCAAGATAACATGTAGGGTATTATGGAATACTAGGTATTTTATAATACCCGACGTAAAAGTATAGTACTCCATATAACACGACAAAATATACTGAATTAAAAAAAAGTTAAAAAATGAATTTTTAGTATAAGATTGATAGCTAAACAATAATTATAATTACATAAATAGTGATACCTAATTTAAAAACACAGTACATTGTTTTAAAAGCTAAATCCATTGGAATGAAAACAAAACATAATTTGAAAATTAAGTCTATAGTCTATACAAGGGGTCGGCTAACCGCGGCTCGCGAGCCGCAAGCGGTTCTTTCAGTTTCGCAAAAAAATTTAATTTTTATTCTATATTAAAGAGACACATAACCCGCACGCAGACTAAAACAGACCGCGATCGTCCAAATACATATTACCTCATTTCCCATCCCTCCCATCATCACTACCGCTTCACCAATGCCATTCGCCAGCGCTGCCCGCGCCACCCCCTTCCAGGCGCGTATGAGTTGGCTTGTTGCTTTTGTTTTGTACAGGTATGTAATACATTAATTAGTAGGTATTTTTTGCTTTCAATCGTACCTGTGCTTACCTATGTGCCGTTTATTCTTTTCTTTTTTATAATAACCGAACTTAAAGTCGCAAAGGAATTGTACCAACTGACTAATACGAGTAAAGAATGAAGCATCTATCGGTGAAAAAAAATGCGCAATTTTTTATGGAATAGAATCAAAGAACATGCCGTATTATGTTCCGTTAAACTTTGTGCCCATTACGCAGTGTTTAATATTGAATGTAGAAAATAATACCCACTGCGATTTGTTTCGCCGGTGTGAACTCTGATCCTGTTTCACAATGTCAAAGTAACAGTAACTCTAACTAGAAAGTAAATTATGCTACCTGTTATTTCATTCCACACGAGAATAAAAGAAATTTGTGGTTAGCATTACTGCGATATTGTAAAACAGGATCTAAATGGATGACTGTTATGTTGGTTATTTCGCTTACATAAGATATTTTCTCTTAGAAATTTGGATAAACTTTCCTAGGCTGGTGTTTTAATAAGTGTATTCTTAACTTATATGACTGATAAAAGTGGATTATTTCAGGCTTTCAAAATCGGCCGTCGGCATGGGTTCATTTAAAAAGAAAAGAAAAATATAAGATGAAAATTGAGAATTACTTCGTGATTAGACGGAGTCGTTTGCTTTTATTCGTAGTCAAAGTGGCCTTCCGACCTGCCTCATCTGTCAAGAAAAAACTGACGATCATAATGTACGGGTGAACGTAATCGCCGAGCATGGATTCATAATCAAATCGATAAAAAGTGCCTTCCACATATATGATGGGACCTAGAGAATACCACAAAAACATTCCCCAGACCATAACACTGCTCCCATCGCCTTGTGTTCGTCCAGCAATGGATGCAGGGTGTCAGTTCTCCGACGTTTCTCGCCGGACACGCTGACGTCCATCCGTCCTATGCAGCTGAAAACCATGACTCTTCCGAGAAGGCTACCCGTCGCCAATCAGCAGTGGTCCAGTCGCCCTACTGTCGAGAGAATTCCAGCCGTATTCGTCGATGCACCTGTGTTAGCATGGGTGAAGTCACCCTCCGTCTACTCCGGAGCCCCATTCGCAGAAGGGTTCGCTGAACTGTTGTGGTAGACATGTGTCTGGATGCCCTCTGGTTCATTTGGACAGTGAGCTGTTCCACTGTAGCCAGTCGGTTAGTCATCACGCACCATCGTAGTCGACATTCATCAATGGTGCGTGGAGCTCCGCAGTTTCCACGACTGTTATTCCCAATGGTCCCATTCGTCCACTCACGATACACCTTTACCACAGAAACACGTGAACAGTTCACAAATGTCGCTGTCCTGCAGTTATAATAATACGGAGCCAATAAGGCTAAACATCTATCTGCTGAGGCACAGCCACTTTTAATTTTAAAAAATAAGGAAGTGGTTCGGCTATGCTTAGTACGAATATACTGGAAGAGATATGCAATTCGTATGAACTGCCGAATGAAATATGCATGTACTCGCGGGCATTTACATATGCATATGCTTGAGTATACATTTAACATATATGTATATACATTATCCACTAAACAATTCGAAAGTTGATAGGAGTGACTTTGTGCGCTGAAAGAAAGCATGAAAAACTGAAGAAATCAAAGTCTCATAACATAGTTAAGTTTCATACAACAGAGTGAACATATATAATATTCGACATTTCATGTTGTTTAGCATACTCTACGATTCCAAAGTTGTCTATAATTCTAGTTCGCGTTTAGAGTTATCAAATCCCCAATTTCTGCAATTATGATTAATAATTCACGAATGATCCATAATTTGAGAACAAAGAATATCCAGTTCATAACATCTGGCATTCTGCATTACTTAATGTCACAAATATTTATTTTCACGTATTTTGTAAGAATATGCAAGAAACAGGGAACTTCTGACGGTTTATATATTCCTATTTATATGAAGTTTTAAGAAATATGGCATTTTTTATCGGTGCTCTACACATCTATGGTATCGTTCTCGCACCGAGTGAGGTGTTGCAGTGATTGAAAAAGCCAGACTCACTTTCAGGAGTACTCTGTTTTGATTTTCGGTCCGGCCATCCTGAAGCTTTCTGTTATCATTCCTAGCGAATGATGGGCTGGTTTATATGGCATTTATTTTGCGCTCAAGATATAAACAGTTCCCTGCCCTTTCTCTGTCTCAGAAACTTGCTCCATTTCTGATGAGACTGCACCAACACAACGTAAAGATCTATCTACCTACCTACTGTAACAAACTCGCAATAAATAAATTGCAAAAAATAATATATAAATTATACTGGAATGATGGAGTGGTATGCACACCACCTTAGTAATAGCATTAATGTATTAGTAATGGCATTAACGTATACCAAATTATTTGGAATAGGTGATGTGTTGAAAATATTGAAAAAAGGAGGGGAGTTTGATATGGTTAGAAGAGAAACATGCACCGGATTCATACACACAATCAGTATTCAAGTAATACTTTGTTTCTTTCGAAAGAAGTTAATTCGAAAATTTAAGGGGGGGAAATTGAAAACGGTAGGTAGTCTTCTTCGGTGTAAAGTTTTCTTGCGACATAAGCTAGTTGAGGGAATGGTAATATTATATAGTTTTTTTTACACTGAGAAAACTGCTACGTTGAAAATAATAACACAGTATTGCTCAGAAAAATTAATTTTTTCTATCTGTGCAACCAAATGTTTTGTTCCTGAGAACATATTATTTTTTGTTTCTGGCTGTCCCAAACACGTAAAATTTGGTTGATACAAATTAAGATTTTTATGGATATCCACAAAGTACAGTTTCGGTCATAAATTTACCATCCAACAGGGCCGGGTTCCGAAACCATATTCATTGCTGTTGAATTCTATCGCTTGGTAACCACGGCCATCGTAAAAGTTTTGGCAATTCACTTAGAAAGTTCAGTGCATGGCATGTACGTAGATTTGCTAAAATTTCATCTTATGCAGATTTTATTGGTTAAAATCGTTCAATTGGGATTGTCTTTGACACTGTTAAGCATCAATAAAAACACTAAAAAATACTGCACTAGTTCTAATAGTATCTTCTGGAGTCTGCATCTCATCATTATTTGATCGGTCTTCCTGTAGATCTATGAGTTGAAAAATTCTTAGATTCTCATTTTGAATCAACTTAAATTTCTGAATAGCATCGATACCTAGCAAGAGATCATAGGAAAAATGATCAATCTTTACAACATAGGTAGTTATGTAGTATGTAATATTTCCCATACGAAGCATAATTGTAGCCCGGGATAAAGTGAAATCAAGTCCGCTGATTGTTTTTAGTACACCTTTTTGTTCTATTAATTTCAAATTAAGCAAATCAGCAATTCGTTGATTAATTAGTGTTAAATATGAGCCGCTATCATAAACAGCTTTGATTTTTAAATTGTCATTAATAACAATGTTTAATTTTATCAGCGGATCTAATTTCGCCCGGTTACTCAGTTTAAATTCTTCGGTCATATTTGATTGTAGTGTTTTAGAGACCGAATTCTTGTTGTGACATTCAGCTACTGGATGGAAACGACTTGGAAAACCAAGGTCAGCACAAATTGAACACTCCTTCCGTAGAGATTCATTTTTCTGTTGGGGTTTATTTTTCTTATAAAGAAATTTTTTTATAGATTTCGGACTTAACGGTCTACCTTCTGGCAAAAGCGTCTTCCAACTTTCGAAGCCCGGTATACAGACCATCAAGAGTAGTTATCTCTTCCCTATCAAGTTCTTCTTCAACTTCACTTTGTAAACCAAACACTATCTGGTTGATAAAAGATAATTAAGTACCTTTAGGTTCCACTTCCAGGCATAGTTTCTCTTTGGTAAGTGCATAATCGATTAAGGACCCTCCCAAATATTTGTAGTTAAAAACTTTTCTAACAATCGACCAGCCTTTATCAACAAAAACATTACCGAAAGAACTCTTCCAAACCTCCCAGGAAGCGGTTAGACCTATCTTTATCAGATTAGTTTCATACTAGTTTTTTGCCGAGCCCGTGACAAAGAAACACAAAGCCTGGATTCTTAGTCTATCTGAACTTACCTAAAATCGATTGCATTCGTCTTCAAATCTACGTAACCATTCTGTAGGATCGTTTTGTCTTTTTTTAAATTTATCTAAAATGAATTTCTTTTCAATGTGATATAATTTTGTTTCGTCTTGAGTTGAATTTAATTTCAACTGAAGCTCCAATCGCTTAATTCGATCTTCTAATCCTAGTAGTAGATGATCACGAGTTTTAGATCCCAGCACGGGAACGTATTCTTCTAATGGAAATTTTTGGAAACAGATATTGTCCTCTTCATCGAAATATACCGACTTAATATCATTGTCAATCTTTACAGCTATTGTTCTATTACCATTTACATTTTTTATTACAGCTGTTGCATTTTGTATAGGTTTCTTACTTGATAATGTAGAGTGAAGCTGCAGGTATCTGTATTCTTCTGGTAATAAATACCATACCTCCTTATTACTAGATATACACGAGATCAGAAAGTCATTCCTCAGCTTGCTTCACAACTCGAACATAAAGTTGGGTCATCTCCTTACTAGTTGACAACCTGTAATTTAATTTGTAGGATTGATGAAGGTGATTGTATTCTATATAAAATAATTAAATTACACGTATATTCAACATAGTAAAGAAAACAAAGAAGTCACAAGATAAACATGTGATAACAACATTGACTAATGAAGGGAAGGTTGCAGCGAGGTTGCAGAGCGTCCATGGAGCAGTGTAGTCAACCTCTACATATATTTTCTGTATTTGCTTATTGTTACATTGCTGTTTCGTTTTGTTGGTGGATTAAAAGCAAAGTGAAAATAATAAGTATTCATTTTTTTTTTTGTTAATTAGTTTATTTCAGTTAATTAATTAATTTATTTTCGTTAAGACAAACGCAACAATACAAATACATGTCGGACTTGGTTTTGGGTAAAAGCTGTGTTTAATTTCAATATATCAGATTCAACGACAAATCCAAATTCAGAGTGGGCAAAGCCGCAGGCAACAAATTTATTTTCTATCTTCCAAATACCAACGTCTAAAAATAGCTGATTTTCGCCAAGAGTTCCAAGCAGCCTTGGTTTATATGAGCTACGTGTACACCAAAATTTTCCTTTGGTTCTTTACCACGTGTCTTTGAGAGAATATTTTACGGGATTTGACTTAGCCAATCTGAATTTGGCTATTCTCTTTCTTAACATCTGTGGTTCGCGGGCAGCCACCCAAGACATGGAACCGATGAAACCATCCAGCGGGGAACATTGTTCAGAATTAAAATATTTTGAAATACACACGGCAGAAACCTTTTTCGCGAAAATAAAGTGTCCCTACAAATGTCAGCGTGCGGACTATTCAACGGACCATCATTGATATGGGCTTTCGGAGCCGAAGGCCCACTCGTGTACCGTTGACTGCACGAAACAAAGCTTTACGCCTCGCCTGGGCCCGCCAACACCGCCATTGGACTGTTGATGACTGGAAACACGTTGCCTGGTCTGACGAGTCTCATTTCCAATTGTATCAGGCGGATGGACGTGTACGGGTATGGAGACATCCTCATGAATCCACGGACCCTACACGTAAACAGGGGACTGTTCAAGCTGGTGGAGGCTCTGTCATGGTATGGGGCGTGTGCAGTTGGCGTGAAATACGTCTAGATACGACTCTGATAGGTGACGAATACGTAAGCATCCTGTCCGATTACCTGCACCCATTCATGTCCATGGTGCATTCCGACGGACGTGGACAATTTCAGCAGGACAATGNACGGGCGTGGACAATTCCAGCAGGACAATGCGACACCCCACACGTCGAGAGTTGCTACCGAGTGGCTCCAGGAACACTCTTCTGACTTCAGACATTTCCATTGGCCACCTAAATAAACAGACATGACCATTATTGAGCATATCTGGGATGCCTTGCAACGTGCTGTTCAGAAGAGATCTCCAACGCCTCGCACTCCTATGGATTTGTGAACTGCCCCGCAGGATTCATGGTGTGAATTGCCTCCTGCATACCTTCAGACATTAGTCGAGTCCATGCCACGTCATCTTGCGGCACTTCTGCGTGCCGTTAAGGGGGGGGGGCTATACCATATTAGGCAGGTGTACCAGTTTTTTTGGCTCTTCAGTGTGTGTGTGTGTGTCATATATATATATATATATATATATATATACATATATATATATATATATACATATATATATATATATAACTTTATAATTATTTTGCATTGTAAAAATAATGTTTAGTAATAATTCTAATCAATGATGGAACTCTTGACAGTTAGAATCGTTACAGTAATTCTGTGTTTGTTTCTTTATAACTTGATGTGATGTCATAAAAATAGATCTTATAGTTTGTATTATTATTGCTGTGTGTCAATAGCTATTTTCATGTTTAAAAAAATATAATGTTTATTTTTAATGAAATAAAAAAACTGAATTAATTTAGTAACTAACTTACAATACTGTGTAAATTTGAGTAAACCATCGCTAACTGTGCATAAAAGTTTGGAAAATTTTAAACACCTAAATGCGATATACGAATTCTGCGAATGTGTATACGTAAATATGTGATCGGTGAATATATAATACGCGTGTATGCACATGTATATATTGTCTCATATGCACACTTTTTTCATGACATATAAAGTTTTCCAGATTAGTGCATTATGTCTACGGGTTCAAGGTAGTGAGGTCGTGGTCCGCTTGTTGCGAACGTCACGGTAGTCTTGCAATCTGGGTGCCAAGAGAGAGTTTGCCGACTGCTAGCGTAATTTTTAATGCAATGTGGTGTTTTTTTTTTACACAATGGGAGATTTTGGGGGCCGGCACGTATAACTTTGGACATCCCCCGTCGCGAATTGGTTGATAGCGAAAGACCCTAAAGTTTTCACGCCCAGGAAAAACTGGTACACATTTATTTGATAGAAGTTCTAGAAAGAAAAGGACTGAAAAACTATTTGTGTGAAAGATACATACACTCACAATTACAGTTAAGTTATTCATTGGACCTCTTTTTTCATTTCACTCATTTGGTTATCAATTTTACTGTAATTTTTTGTTATGTTCTTTTAATCTAGCTTGTATATAGTTTATTTTACTGTTACAATAAATCTTTTTAATTTTAAGGCTAAATTCTATTATTTCTTTAAGCTTGCCTTTTTAACAAGTACTCTTTTTTGCTACGGATTTACATCGAAGCTAGATTTATTTACTTTAAACAAAACACGCTCAAAGAATGTGCATCGAAGCCCACCAAATTATAATGTCTTTCAAAGTCCTTTATGTAACTGTATGATATGGAGCAAAAAATAATATATCAGGAATACCTTATTCGTCAGCCATTACATGCTAAATAACTAACTACTACATTTTGTTTTTCTACTTTAAAAATGTAAAAAGAATTATATACTTAGGATTATTACGAAAGATGATGAGTACGATCTGAGGTTAACAGTACAAGCAAATAGAAGATGTTGCAGCCCGGCGTCAGTCCGGGTTTGTGGCGCGGGCGCTTGGTTCTTTCAACTTACTATGGTACATGTTCTCGTGCCTGTAAGTATATAAACGTGTATACTGTCGGAAAGCTAAGGAAGAGTTCTACAACTTTTGTCTGACGTATTTCGTCGAATTATCCTAAATAAAATGTTAAATTGTAGAAACTGTAATAAACTTCCCTTGAAGAGGTAAAATTTTACATTGTTCAGCGAATTTCTATCAAAGTATTAATCTTTGCAAAATAAATCAAGATATATTTTTTTGGATAATAAGTAAAGAAAGAAAAAATATATATATTTCGGCTAGGGTAAAAGTAATTGAGATATATCAATGGTAATCCAAAAGCTTGCAAATCGGATGTTAGTAGAGGTTTAGGGGAAAGCACAGAGGGAAGGGTGGGGACTATCGAAAAAATGTACCTCTAGCTGGATCCTAACAACTGCCAGAAGTTCGGCTTGTCACTAATTTTTCCCGACATCAACCTATTTCCTGGGCTATCTCGGTCGTCCTTACCCTGCTCTTCGGGATACTGTTCCAGGCGCTAAAAAACTGCTGCCACATTAAAAAAAAAACATGACTATGCACATTAAGTCATCTGACCACATCAGCTTGAGACCGCCCAGCTTCCACTCCAGTAATTCTACGAAAAAAATTTGATGCAGCTATTATATTATTCAAACATTTCACATCGTGTCCAGGATATTAAAACACTTTAATACACTGACAATAAATAAGTCGTTCAGCTCTACATTCAAATGCACATACTGTCTTTGGAAATCGCTTTACACAATAGGGCTCCCATATATTTTCAGCTCCTTTTCATGACGAACCTGCAGCTGAAGTTTGCCGATGTTTAATCAGTTGCACATACATAGTTATTTACACAAACTCTCTCTACTCTATTTTCCCTGAGAGAATGTAATTTAGCAGGGACACATGAACTACTGCATAGGCGTAATATTTTACTTTATTATCTATCGGCGATTGCAGACCTCACCAGCCACCACCATGGAACTCTCTTGTGTCATTTTAAAATCAGCACTGACAAGCAACCACACATTAAAATTTAAATAGGAAAGAAAGCTATAAATAAAATCTACGTATAAACCAGGGTTTGCCCACTACGAGATGGCCCTGATTTTATTTATTTTCAGTACAGACCCAATAATAATAAATATTCCCTCCATAGTCGTGTTAATATGTGTATGTATGTATGTATGTATGTATGTATGTATGTATGTGAGTGTATACACATACACACACAAGGTAGGGCGAAATTCAGCCGACAAATTTCGTGAGGTGATTTTTATGCAAAATAAAATGGCAAATACTTATGTAGAACACTATACCTAAACTGAATATTAAGAAAGATCAACCCTTGAAAATATTTTAAAATGTATTTTTTAAATATTGGTAAAAGAAAAAATTATTTAACACCTACTGTAAACAGTAAACTGTATGTACCATACATTACTATGCTTACAGTACTGAAGCTGCCAGTTTGTTTCTGGCAACAGGCAGTATGGGATTACCTAAAGGAAGTATTAGTAATGCCGACACGCTTGGAAATGTATCGCTGCCATGCGTGATAAATAAATGTTCATAATTCCTGATGGTAAAAAAGTTGCCCGCAAAAAGGGTGTGCCCCTCCCCCTTGTTATTTTAATTACAAGGGATGTATTAATGGGACTTTGCTCATAGGTTGAAGATAATGTTAGTGTGTGTCGCTGGTCCGCGCCGCTGACCTTGTCCTACCCCGCTGACTTTGGCCATTGAATGGCACGTGAGCGATAAACCAAGAAGCGTATATCTGTTACACAAAGCATCCCGCAGCCCATAACTCTGCATGGCGCCGTGATAACGCCTTTGCGCCGCGCTCCTGACCTTGGTTGTATTGAATTTCTGCGTTTATCTGAAGAATGCTCTAGATTACTGACTTCGTTTCTCTCAGTGTGAGTCGGGGTGCGGCGAACCTTCCAGGTCAACGCCAGCGCCTATTCAAGTGCGATGGGCCTCCAAGCCAGGAGTTGATGAGTAGAGTGGAGAGTTCATAAGAGTCGGGTGGTTGTGCGGCATCGAGAGAGGACGAGCGAGAAGAGCAACAAGTGGTGCGGGAAGTGACCAGCGGGAGGAAAATATGCGACTGCGAGCATCACAGCAGTAAAGAGTGCAACTGGCAGGCTGGACTATTTGACTGGATGCGTTAGTGAAAGACAAATGATGGACATATAAACTGGACATATTATGAGTATGAGTTAATTAGAGTTGAAATAGAAAAATTTTGCACTCGCTGAGAAATAAAAAGAGTAATATTGGATGTAGATAACTTAATACTGTAAAAAATTGATGTGTGAATAAATTGAAAATCAAATTTAGTTCTTTCATTTTTGCTAGCACGACCATTCATCACGAACTCAGATACGCCCCTCCGGCGTCTTGTATAAATACCAAAAACATTTTTTAAAATGTTCGGAAAATTGTGGTTCGATTTAAATTCGTTTCAGATATGTCGCGAAAATACAGATAAAAATCTCGATTTTCAAGGACTCTTATCTCCTTTATAATTCAATTTATGTAGAAAGTGTCCTGTATATTTCCCCAGTTAATTTTACATAAAGAATCGCCTCAAGAAGTTTGTCGAATTACGCTCCATCCTATATATACATATATACACACATTACACAAACCACACACGCACATACCATACAAACACATCTATATACAAACCACACACAAATATACACAAAAACCACACATACATGCATCCACAAACCACACACATATATGCATACACAAACCACACACACAAATTTATACACAAACCACACACACATATATACAAACAAACCAAACGCACATATATACACAAACCACATATGTATGCACAATTCACACATATATATACAGAGCGAGTCGTTAATATATGCTAACATGGGTGTACCCAGAATCGTTAGGGCAAATAAATAGGGAAACATATAGACAACATTGGGCCTAAAGTGATTTGTGAGAGTGGTGGAGGCCCTAAAACTTTGCGATTGGAAATGTGTAATGCAACGATAAATACTACCCATCATGCAATACAGCCCATACCTAATAAAATATACAAAAATCACAAAAACATGTTTGTCATGACATCAACACTAGAACACACATGCCAAATATTCAAGATACAATACCAACCAAACATAGCAACCAACAAACCAAACAAACAAACCAGCTGATTATAACAACCATTTATACCAATAATCATGCCGAATACCATACCTCGAGTATATAAAAGCAAATACCAATATCCATACCAACCAGTAGTACTTTACCAACCACAGTCATGCCACACACATACAACATTATAAGCAATATACTACATCATACCATACCAACTTCACATTTCGTATTCCTCAAATCAGTCAATTATATCAGCCATACAGACCATATCAAAGACCAACCTCATGCATACAGATCAACCATAACAGTCCCAGTACCATATCGACTATCATACCATTTAACATCACCAGCTATACGCCTACGTATAAACAAGTCATACCATCAGTCCAACCAACCAAAATATTCCAATCATAAATTCCAACCAAGCTATAATAACTTCTGTACTATCAATTTAACCATTTACGACACACACAAAGACTAGTTATCAGCTACCATACCAACTTATCATACTAACCAAGCATACCAGCAAAGGATTCTCTCGCTTCTCAAACTAACTAAACATACCATAAAACCATTCTGCTCATACAAACTAATCATACAGTTAAACCATTATGGCTACACCATCGAAGCTGCACTCTTGTCATACTGCCAAACCAACCGAAATATGTGATAATGTCATATAATTTTAACATTACAGCTATACCTACAATAAAATCAAACTAAGCCATGCAGCAGGGAAGAACTAAAAATCGTTCAAAATAAACCTGCCATCGAACCAACCATACTACCATTTAATACTGATAGGACACTCCAACAAGTCCAAACCACCGTATCAGCAAAACCAACTGTACAGCCAAGTCAAACCAATAGGTAGTACCATCGAGCTGCATCAGCCATACAAGCAAGTCATACCACCAGGTTATATTATATTATATCGTATCAATAAAACCATTTCAAGAGATAACCAACCATGGAGACAGTCCAGAGACCGTGCCATCAAAAATGTCATCTTGTCATACTAGTCAAGCACACCTGCCAAATATTAAATAAAACCCGTTTGTCCTTAACAACAACAAAGATGCAATCCAGTCATAACACCGATTCAATAACATATCAAAACGAACTACCTATTACTATAGCACAGAAAGTCCATACAGTATCATTCACATTGTCAGACTGAATAATGTAATATTCAATCATCATCAACCACATACCACTCACAATACCTCTAGTCCAGCTTAACAGCCAACCATATCGCACTGGTTGTATGAACAACCATAACTCAGGAATACAATCCAGCCATACAGAATACCAAATCTATGAACAATATCAGCTAGTTATTCCCTCAAAAAGATAACTTGCCCTAACACCAGCCCCCAACCTACTAAATATCCCAGTCACACATTCCAAAAACATAGCTACTACCATACCAATAGCCGAAACAAGCAAGGGATGCCACCAAAACCAGTAAACAAAAAAAAAACCCATACATTTCAAGAATGCTAATAGACCATACACGCAAGATTCACCTCCAAACGAGCAAATCAAATATTCTAGCCAAACATTCCAATCACCACTGCTCATAGACCATAACATCACATAATTACCACCCATTTATACAAACCTAGCCATCAGACAATACGAGCAAAACCTATCACCCATACAGACATACCAAAACTTTAAACCAAACTTTCATTCCTTCAACGAATATGTTATGCAATCGTTCAATCAATCTGTCAATCTTTCAATCTTGTTCGGTGCAAAGCAGCACATTTTGGTACAGAGCAGATATTTTATGCAATCGTTCAATCAATCTGTCAATCTTTCAATCTTGTTCGGTGCAAAGCAGCACATTTTGGTACAGAGCAGGAGCAGTAGAGAGAGCACTTCAGCATAGTGCAGTTGCGGTGCGTGTGGTACTAATTGATGTGCAGTATTTCCGTCGGTGCACTATATTGTGCAAANTATTTTATGCAATCGTTCAATCAATCTGTCAATCTTTCAATCTAGTTCGGTGCAAAGCAGCACATTTTGGTACAGAGTAGGAGCAGTAGAGAGAGCACTTCAGCATAGTGCAGTTGCGGTGCGTGTGGTACTAATTGATGTGCAGTATTTCCGTCGGTGCACTATATTGTGCAAATTAGATATGTAAAAGTGGGATAGTATTAACCTACACGCGATTAAAGCCCACATATTAAACTACGCCCCTATAGTTATACTTTTATCTTATCTCTTGAGGAAACTGCACACGTAAACTATAAATATGCGACCCTTTACCTTTTTCACAATTTTTTTTATCTTCTAATACATTTAAAATGATAAAAGTAAAAACACACGAGCTTAGATAATAGGTTTTTACCTTTACTGGCGAAAAGTCGTATTTCCAAAACATTTATTTACTGAGATACGCATATTCACACAAAACAAAGATTCCACAGAAATTATTTTGGTGTACGGTCATCTTAAACAGATGGTAAAACCACAGCTAACAATAAGGTTGCCATACTGAAAAATGTTCCTGCATTTACGCTGCGTACAAAAAGCAGGACGCAAACATGACAAAAAGAATCCATTGTAGCACAATTATTTTTCGCATTTTTGTAAAAAAAAATAAAAATTATATTCAGTCTGGAACAGCACACCAGACATAATTTGTAAACACGCTTAAGAAGAATAAAATATATCCTGTCGAAAACAAACAATTAAGCATGTATTACTACAACGAATCGCAATTCAAGAGTATTTTTACACCTTCCCTTAGGAGCCATTTAATACATTTGCCCGTAATACACTACATAACTGGTTCGTGGAAAGGGAATCTCAAAACCCCTGAACTAGTAATAAAACTGAACTTCGTACTACTAAAGAATACATTGTGGGATATACGGCAGTACTTAGTGCCACTGTGCCAAAATACACGAAGAAAATGTTCATGCCAGCAGTTCTAATCGACATACACCTCCCTTTAAATAACAATTGCGACATTCAAGACTTAAACCTGTATTCGAGTTTTATCATCTGGTATTTGATTCCACAAATGTCTGAAATATGGCCGCTGGCCGGACAGAGATAACTCTCAAATAAGCGGGATGCGACAACCTCCCTCTCACACCAATATCGAAATTGAAATAATTTCAAACGAAGGTGGCGAATACGATCGCCTGCAATTCTCGGTCACAAAAGAAACCAATTAAAAATCCCATCACTACCCGGCAGCGGAAGCTGTACCAGTGACGTCACGTCGCACGTCATCACGCCGCTGCCAATCGATGATAAAGGCGAGGCGGGTCGCCATGGCGACCAATCAGGTCGGGAATCATTCTCTTGAGTGCTGTACATGAAGACTACATTTTTAAGACAAGGTGAACAAACAACTATACAGATCCTTAGTCGCTTTTCATGGGGCACCAGCTGGCTGTAGCTTAAGATTGTGACCAAAGGTGAGCATTATTTGGCGGCATATCCTGGACCCTGCGATATTTCTATCGTACATAGCGTAGTTTCCAGAAAAAAAGTGGTAAAGTAATTTTCAGAGTGACGTGTCTAATACTCTTATGTTTTTTTACAAAGACAGCTCCTGCGTAACTGTCTCCTTGTGCACATTATGCTCTCTACTTTTCGATGAGAGTTTTACTACATCCATTCGACGAGTACATGGGCGCAGACCATATGCGCTAAGAAACTAAGACATACAGAACAAATAGTGTCCAACATTTTATAACACACTATTTCCTCCGTGCCGACCACGCTTATGAGAAATTAACACCCGTCATATTTTAACTTTTTGATAAGGGTTCAATAGCACCATGCTTGCCAACAATATACAGTCGCGCAACAGCACATACACAGATGCTATCAACTTTCTTCTGAATGGTGGCAGGATGAGAGAACGAACATAAAAGAGCACACGCTAAAAATCTAGACTTGTGGAGTAAGCTCATTACTGACTGATACAGCTATCAACCCTATTTACACACTTCCATCCTTCATTGCTGAGTATGTAATACTGTAACACATCACATCACGATTAAAAAATTAGAAACCAAGTCAAATGNCACACGCTAAAAATCTAGACTTGTGGAGTAAGCTCATTACTGACTGATACAGCTATCAACCCTATTTACACACTTCCCATCCTTCATTGCTGAGTATGTAATACTGTAACACATCACATCACGATTAAAAAATTAGAAACCAAGTCAAAAAATAACGAACAGAAAATCAACGTGGTTCTCCTGTGTAGGATAGTAACTTTTTAATCGAACAACTCATGTCGAAGTAATGTTTTTAAAATTTACGTAAAAGCTTCCATGCTTCCCAAGAAAAAAAGCCGAATAACATCTAGGAAATACCGAGATCAAAAAGTTATTTGGATAAAGGAGCCAAACAATTTCTCCCCCCAAATTTTTTTTTTCGACAAAACTCACCCAAAAAAATATTTCGATGCCAATTTTTTATTTACAAATAGATTTATCGCACCGGTTAAAATAAAATATTAATATATACTTTGTCAAATATTTTGCCACTTCATTTATTAATAACGAGCATGAAAAGCCTCTAACAAAGTACTGAATTCACACTTCTAGCAAGAAACTAATAAATCATGCACTTGTGTTTTACGTGCAACATTCTCACTTTATGATAGAGAGTAAGTGGCTACGAGCTGGCAGATGTTTTTCTGGAGTCAATAACATGTCTCAAATATTTATTTTTATACGGCTTCATTCTGAGCCAATACTTCGAAAGTTCGTCCCACCAAATAACATGTTCACTGAAATTATGTCACCGTCAACAATTCAAAAAGTCTAACTCTGTCAGTACGTTTCCATATCACCAACATCATTTTCTAACATAAAGGTTTTTTTTTAACGAAGCACGGTTATTGACGTATATTGCTTTAAGAAAACCCAACAATTCATGCAATAATCGAGGACAAGTTTATCATACGATACAAGCTATTGCCGAATTCCCCAATATTTAACCTCAGCATACCAACCGTATAATTTCGCAAATTCAAACGACTAAAATTGAAAGGCAAAGCCAAGACAAGTAACGTATACAGTAGTTAGAAAATAGCAGTTTGAACACAGATTCATGACAGGGACACAGGGACCCGAACCTTACCAAGAAAAAGGTAAACATCATTCTACTGCCACGGCGGTCATCTTGGCAGTCAGTGCAGAAAGCGCCTGCTCTGGAAAATTTAAAAAACTTTTCGATTTTTTTCAAAAGTTTTAAAAATGTTTTCCAGAAAATTCTACGCTATTGCGCAACCACGACGCCATGACGTAGCCTCGGACATGAACCCACAACATGGAGAAGGGACTCCTTTTTGGGCAAATGAGCGATTGAGGGGTTACTCCGAGTCTACCCAAATTCCCGATACATAGGATAGACGACATAAACACTATGCTCTTACATTCCACTAATCATGACCCCACAATATGGAGGAGTGACACCTTTTTGGGCAATGAGGGGTTGAGGAGTTTTCTCAGAGTCTACCCAAATCCCTGCCACATTGCCTCGACTGGTCCCTGCTTCATGATCTTACATTTCATGCTAAAGGGTTTTCTCCGAATCATCAATTTTTTTCAGTCTCTCCCCATCACGCTCTCGCATTCAATATAGAGGTGCCCCGGTGAAGTGGAGGATAGACGACGACGCGCTTCTTGGGTGACGATTTTTGTTATGTATTTATAAACTTTTTTAAAATAAATTTAATTTTTAATTTTTTTAAATTTCTTTTAATTAGTTTTCTCAAACTGCATTGTTTTATAAATAAGTTTTGTTTAAATAGGTGTTAATCAATTTCCTATGCGAGGCTCTCGAAATTTGATTATGTATTTAAAAGTTTTTAAAAATAAACTTTAATTTAATTTTTGATGTTTTTTCAAAAGTTTTTTTAATTAGTTTTCTGAAAATGTATCCTTTTCGAAATAGGTTTTGTTAAAATATGTGTTATCAACTCCCTACGCGAGGCTCTCAAAATTTGTGTTATGTATTTTAATTTTTTAAGTTTTTAACTGATTAGCTATGAGAGGCTCTCGAAATTTGTATTATGTATTTAAATTTTTTATATTTTTAACTGATTAGCTATGCGAGGCTCTCGAAACTGACAAGTCAGTACCGTTCATTGCCCCAAGGCATACAACTTCTCACAGCATATAAGCACAGTTGACCCTAATTTCCGAATCTTATAAAATATAGTCACCAAATGTGTAACATATGCAGCACCCCCGAAAAAGGAAAATTATTAAGAAGGCATTTAAGCCCTTTGTGAACTTATAAGCATACTAGGTCATAATTCCCATGCCAAGCTGGGAGAGTTATCCCGATTATCATTCAAGTCCTTCATACATCTAGCGGATATACACCAGTCTTAACGTCACACTCTCACATTCCAATGTGATGGGGGTCACAGCGATGCAGTAGATAGACACAGGCGCCTTCCGTCGGACGCCGCCGCGCGCCCATGCTAAAAGCGTCAGACAACCCTTTTCAAAACGTAACATACGTACACCTGTTTAATTAATCAATTTGCATATCAGTTCAATGGAGATCGTGCAAAAGGCCACCACTCTTCCTGTCCGCATCTGTGATGTCGCATATTTAAATTGCGACATGGAAAGTTACTACCAAGCACCATCCGGGCTATCATAGCAGGGCCAAACAACTGCGGTAAGACACGTGTGCTGCTCAGTCTTCTGGAAGAACCCAACGACCTTAAGTTCGAGAATATTTACTTATACTCGAAATCACTACACTAGCCAAACTACTTGCGCCTAACACAAGTACTACAAGTCAATATATATATATATCTACAAAACGTAAAAAAATACACTAATGCCCGCGGCCTCGAGAACAAAAAAAAGCTGTTGTCATCTGGAAGTAATGGTGTGTACAAAAAAACTTGTATACTTATCGCATATGTCGTCAGCCAGTGCTCTTACAGACGCAGGCACCTCAAAGTCAATAGACATTAGGTTAATGGGGCGTCCTTAAAAAATTATTATTATCCCCCGACACAGCAGGCTCGTCCACCTCTCCAAGACAACAAGCAGCATTCCAAAAATTATTCCAAGTTCGTTATAGCTCTCCTCCCAGACCTCATGCGCGAGCATGTAGCATAAAAGACTTTGTAATATTTATTAAGACGTTACTATCGGACACGCCAAAAGCGTCACACACCATAGAACACTGACTTAGAGGACATTCCAGTATTACGTAATGCAATTTGGGGGGAGGGGGTCTTGTAAAACGTTACGATGCGTTACAAGGGCGGGAGGGGGGTTCGAACAACGCATTACGTAACATTATTTTTTTTATTTAAATAAAAAACTAGGGAATTAAAATCTCCCAAGTTGGCAACCCTTTTCGTTTATGTTTTACGGGGAATCCCTCTATTGTATTTTACGTCATTTTAATTTTGTTTTCGTTGTTAGTATTCGTTTAGTGTTTACGCAGAAGCAAATTGTGTCAGTGTTGTTAATTTGCATCATCAGCGGTTTTTGGCCTATAAAGGCTCTCATGCTGACTTGCCAGCGCAACTGTGCCAAAAAAAATGCCAACGAAATTTGGAAAACAACTAAAGAAAAACTTAAAAATAAAGAAAAGTTTATAGAACATATAAATGATGTTATACGAGAGTTCAATGTGAAGGCCACGAAGAAGAAAGCAACAATGCTTAGTTATTTTACACAGGTAAGTTAACTGCTAAAATGTAATAATATTACATATCGGTAGGTATATTATATATAAACCAAACCTAGACTTTTCATAAAAGAACTGGTCATAAGTTTTTTTAGGTACCTATGAAAATATCAAGCACGCCAGCAACACTATTGTCGGCAAGACCCAATGTCCCACCGACTTCGCGTACTCTTCAACAAAAACAGGTGCGTATGTACCTACACTTTTTCAGTACCGTTTGTGTAGGTCTGGATGTTTATACAAATAATATATATATATATATATATATATATATATATATATGTGTGTGTGTGTATAAGTTCTATATCGCATGTCTCAATACTACCTATATTAATTTATCACTTCGTTTGTAGGATGTAATTTCCGAACTGTTTAACATACAGGCGACCAAATTTATAATATATATATATATCGTTCCTGACAATACAAATCATCATAGTTATTTACGTCCTGTAAGTATAAAAATTATCACAGATTCATTTAAGCCCTACAAGCATAGTTGTGCATAAATTCCGTATCGTGTAAGATACGTTCGGCATCATAACATCACTCCTGTTATCTCGAAAGTGTTATGTTTTTCCAAATTCGATTATCATTTAAGTCCTTCGTACTTGATGATATACATCACATGCTCTTGCATTCCAAGCCAGGAGAGTTATCTCAGTGTCTTCCCAAATTAGATTATCATTTAAAGTCCTTCCTATGAGATAAAATACTTCACACTCTTGCATGCCACGCCAGGAGGGTTATCTCAGAGTCTTCCCATATTAGATTATCATTTAGATCGTTCCTACTCTTATATACACCACACATTTGCATTTCAAGCCAGGAGAGTTATCTCGAGTCTTCCCAACCATACCCAATGATAAAGAGGCCTACTATGTTACGCAAGGCTCTCAAAAGTGTCAACACTGTCGAAGCTTGTAGCCAATCCTTATGGATGCTACCATACACAACGACAAAGGAGCCTAACACGTTATGCAAGGCTCTCGAAGTGTCTCATCAGCTGCAGCCTATCAGAAAGAACGATACTGTGCACAACGCTAAAGGAGCCTAACAGATTTCGCGAGGCTCTCGAAAATATCTCGGACACTGCGACGAAGGGCGCGGCATAACATAAAGGACGCTGCCGAACACCTCAACGACGCACGCAGCATAACATCTAGGACGTCGCTGTGACGCGTAGCGTAGCATAAAGGACGTCACCGTGACGCATAGCGTAGCATAACATAAAGGATGATGCCGAACACTGCATGTTAGGCTCCTTTAGCTTTGTGCATGGTATCGTTCTTTCTGATAGGCTGCCGATGATGAGACACTTCGAGAGCCTTGCATAACATGATATGCTCCTTTATCGTTGTGTATGGTAGCATACTTAAGGATTGGCTACCAGCTTCGACAGTGTTGAGACAATTTTGAGAGCCTCGCATAACATGTTAGGCTCCTTTATAATTGTGTATGGTTGGGAAGACTCTGAGATAACTCTCTTGGCTTGGAATGCAAATGTGTGGTGTATATCATCGAGTAGAAAGGACTTAAATGATAATAGATTTTGGGAAGACATAACACTTTCGAGATGACGGGAGTGATATTATGAAGTTGTCGAACGTATCTTACACGATACGGAACTTATGCACAACTATGCTTGTAGGGCTTTAATTAATCTGTGATATTTTTATACTTATAGGACGTAAATAACTTTGCAATGATTTGTGTTGTCAGGAACGATATACATTATGAATTTGGTCGCCTGTATGTTAAACGAGTCGGAAATTACGAGCACCTATGCTTATGGGGCTTAAATGATTATGTGATGATATATTTTTTTCATTGTCGAGGGTGTACTGTGTACTGGAACATGCTATGCTTATACAATGTATGAAGATACATGATAACAGGGCAATGAATACGAACATTCTTCAGCCATGATGAATGGTGCTAGCTTGTAGATGTTGATTATCCATTAGCTAACCAGAGGCTCGCGCGGCATGTTAGGTAGAATCCCTCCTTGCCAAAAAAAAATTAGTCACTACGCTACATTGTGAGATCATCAAAAACAATTCCAATGCAAGGTTGTTCGTGAATAAGTTTGACATAGGGGAAATCGCATCCACTGCTACGTCGAAACTAAACACCTGAGTTTGGTAAAGCATCACTTGGCTGCTTCATTGTCACTGAAGAAGCCAATAACTAAGTCCTGCCACTGCTTGTAGTATTTGAATTAGGTGCAAGTACATCATTGGTTGCTGCAGTGATTTAGACAAGGGTAACAAAATCTATATTAATGTGTTTATAAAACAATCACTCCCAACAGTAGAAACCAAATATACGTTCGGAATATCTAGTAATGAATATGGATTTTTCCCACCTTTGGTGCACCTAACTCGGTCAATCTTTGTTTGCATGTGTTGATGAAATGTTTAAAATTACGAGAGCCAATAAGGCACATAGTCCTTTCGTGATTTTGGGAGGGATGTCTATGAAATTTTTTTTTGCGATTGTATCTTAAACGAGACGGATATGAGGGGCGTAAATTCTTATGTGATAATTGTCGAGGGTGTGATGTGAATCATAAACAATTCGGAACATTGAACCTGCTATACTTATACGATGTGAGACATGATAGGAGGGCAATGAATACAAACATTCTTCAGTCATGATGAATGATACTAGCTGGTCAATGTTGATATCCTTGGCTTTGCGTAGCCAATCAGCGACGAGAGCCTCTCGCAGCATGTTAGGTAAAAATCCCTCAATCTCCCATTGTCGAAAAAAAAGGAACTACATAATGAAGAGTTATTGCGGCATATGTATAAACGAATTTCTCGGGGGAATCGTCGAATCACCCGCACCACCTGGCTGTAGAAAATAATTAATAATACTTTAAATAGTTTAACAATTTCCCCAACTCATGCCGAGCTGGGACGTGTGTAAAACTGCTTTCCAAGCATTAAATCAGTTAGTATCTCGTTAAGCGTCGTGGGAGCAAGACTGACAACAGACTGAGTCTGGTGTAAGTAAGTGTGTGTGCATGAATATTTTTACATACTGACTGACGTCGTGAGCATACAGCATATGTAAAATGTATATCTCATGAGGAGTCGTGCACAGCCTGGCTGTTGCAAAAACTAATAATCATACTATTTTACATATTTTTCCAAAAGTTACGTCGGGCTGGGGCGATGGTGTGTAAAACGTATTTCTCGGCGAGTCGTCGGTATCACGCATTGCCTGACTGTTGTGAATTATTATTAATAATAATTTATATATATATATATATAAACTGAGGCGACAAAAGTCATGGTGTACCTCCTAATATCGTGTCGGACCTCCTTTTGCCCAGCCAAGTGCAGAAACTCGACGTGGCATAGACTCAACAAGTCGTTGGAAGTCCCCCGGCAGAAACATTGAGCCATGCTGCCTCTACAGACGTACATAATTGCGGAAAGTGTTGCAGGTGCAGGAGTTTGTGCACGAACTGACTTCTCGATTATTTCCCATAAATGTTCGATGGGATTAATGTCGGGCAATATTGGTGGCCAAATCATTCGCTGGAATTGTCCAGAATGTTCTTCAAACCAATCGTGAACAGTTGTGGCCTGGTGACATGGCGCATTGTCATCCATAAAAATTTCATCGTTGTTTGGGTACATGAAGTCCATGAATGGCTGCAAGTGGTCTCCAAGTAGCTGTGAGTGTAGCTCCAAGTAGCCCCCTTTCCAGTTAATGATCGGTTCAGTTGGACCAGAGGACCCAGTCCATTCCATGTAAAAACAGCCCAAGCCATTATGGAGCCACCACCAGCTTGCACAGTTCTTTGTTGACAACTTGGGTCCATGGATTCGTGGGGTCTGTGCCACACTCGAACGCTACCATCAGCTCTTACAAACTGAAATCGGGACTCATCTGACGAAGCCACGGTTTTCCAGTCATCTAGAGTCCACGGTTTTCCAGTCATCTAGAGTCCAACCAATATGGTCACGAGCCCAGGAGAGGCGCTGTAGGCGATGTCGTGCTGTTAGTAAAGACACTCGAGTCGGTCTTCAGTTGACATAGCCCAGTACAGCCAAAGTTCGCCGCGCTGTCCTGACGGACACGTCCGCCGTACGTCCCGCACTGATTCCTGCCCTTATTTCACGTAGTGTTGCTTGTCTGTTAACACTGACCATTCTGTGCACACGTAGTTGGTCTCGATAATTAACTGCAGGCGGTCGGCCACTGCGTTGTCCATGGTCGGAGGTTATGCCTGAATATAGGTATTCTCGGCACACTCTTGACACTGTGGATCTCGGAATGTTGAATTCCCTAATCATTTCCTAAATGGAATGTCCAATGCATCTAGCTCCAACTACCATTCCGCGTTCAAAGTCTGTTAATTCCCGTTGTGCTGGCATAATCATGTCACAAACCTTTTCACATGAATCACTTGACTACAAATGAAAGCCCAACCAATGCAGTGCCCATTATTACATTTTGTACGTGATACTACTACCATCTGTATGTTTGCATATTGCTATCCCACGACTTTTGTCACCTCAGTGTATATAAGAAACTCGTGCTAAAGTGTGTGTGTGTGTAATACTAACTTGCGTACTAACTGGTCAATCGTACACCATAATTAAACATATTATTATATTCTCGTGGCATAGCTGTGATACTTGTGTCTTGCATGTGTCAGTGTGCTAAGGTGTCTGACGCTTTTGGCGTGTCCGATAGTAACGTCTTAATAAATATTTTACAAAGTCTTTTACGCTACACTCTCGCGCATGAGGTCTGGGGGGAGAGCTATAACGAACTTTGAATAGTTTTTGGAATGCTGCTTGTTGTCTTGGAGAGGTGGACACGCCTGCTGTCGGGGGATTATTATTTTTTAAGGACGCCCCATTAACTTAATGTCTGTTGACTTGGAGGTGCCAGTGTCTGTAAGAGCACTGACTGACGACATATGCGATTAGTATACAAGCTTTTTTGAACACACCATTACTTCCAGATGACAACAGCATTTTTTTTGTTCTCGAGGCCGCGGGTATTAGTGTATTTTTTACGTTTTGTAGATATATATATATTGACTTGTAGTACTTGTGTTAGGCGCAAGTACTTTGGCTGGTGTAGTGATTTCGAGTATAAGTAAATATTCTCGAACTTAAGATCGTTGGGTTCTTCCAGAAGACTGAGCAGCACACGTGTCTTACCGCAGTTGTTTGGCCCTGCTATGATAGCCCGGACGGTGCTTGGTAGTAACTTTCCATGTCGCAATTTAAATATGGGACATCACAGATGCGGACAGGAAGAGTGGTGGCCTGTTGCACGATCTCCATTGAACTGATATGCAAATTGATTAATTAAACAGCTGTATGTATGTTAGGTTTTTAACATGATGGTCTGACGCTTTTGGCATGGGCACGCGCGGCGGCATCCGACAGAAGGCACCTGTGTTTATCCACTGCAACGCTGTAGCCCCCATCACATTGGAATGCGAGAGTGTGATGTTTAGACTGGTGTATATTCGCTGG